>BPLT01000007.1:1545000-2115000 GCA_019656295.1 Rhododendron mucronatum var. ripense
AAAAAAAAAAACATATTTGAATTCACTCTATTCAAATCTTGCTTGTGGGGAACTAGTTTATACGAGTACATAAATTTGGACAGGAGTTCCTAGGTAGCGGCCTCTTAAGCCAGATCCGGTCTTGATTTTTCGGGGGCTTAAAACGAAAATTAAAAATATAGCATCTTTTGTTGAACTATAATAAGAGATAAAAAAGTAAGAAGGTGGCACCCCTTAAGATTCAAAAGTTTTTGAAATCTAAAACGACCGCAACACTTATTTTAGATCAGGATCGGCTCTGTCTTAAGCCTAGCAGTATAGGAATACCCTGTTATGCTTACTTTTAATAAGTAATATCAAAGAAGATACGCGATTCTGATGATTAAAATAAAATCTATATGGTAAGGTACGCAATTCTGATGATTAAAATAAAATCTATATGGTAAGCTACGCAATTCTGATCATTAAAATATGGCGGACTGTGGACCCACGTATTACACTAGAAATTGCCCGTGCCTGATGGCACGGCTCGAAATCAGTATTCAACTAATATTCAATTTTGAAGGCCAAGGCCCCATTTGCAAAATTCTAACTACACAAAAACCAATCGCTCAAGTGTATCCACCGGTTTACTTGAATTGGAGCATAAATTTAAAAACTAACAAACTAATAGTTGTAGCATCTATACCTGAAGGCACTTATCGTCAACCATTTAAATTCACAGCGAGTTCGACCACACTACAAACTACGGCTCACAATTGACAAAACCCAACTGTAATCACAAAATCCACTTTAATTATGTCCTTAAAAAAATCAAGCTTCAGAATGTAAGAATATAAAATCAGTAATTAAACTTAATGATAATAGCAACATCTAGCTTTTATTCATCAAATTTCTAAAATCAAGAAGAAAAGGCACATAATCAGCCCTTGAATTGAATATAAAAATGTAATTCTACTTCTACAGAATCATTGATAACAAAATTGTAGACTTTCTAAGGTTCAAGCTCCAACCAACTTAGTATCTGTCATTGGTTAGCCGATGCAACTTGATAAAAAAACAGATGGCGCTTCAGCTCATATACCATTTCAATCATCAAGCAATAAAATTTAATGTCATACAACATGTCAAAAACAGAAGTAAACAACAGCAAACCGTGACAACGGAAAATTATCGAGTGTTTATTTTTCCTTGATCGAGGAGTGTGTATTCAAATTCTGAAAAAGGTCCAACATTCAAAGGTTTGAAATTTGAGGAGTGCAACTGTGCCCGTGCCAAAAGTCACTAATTCAAAAGCATTAACATAAAATAATGAGAAATTTTCATGCACCCTCACAATAAGACTGCTTAAACCCACGAAAATGCAAAATTGTCAATTAAAATTAAAGAGTTGTTATTCAAGATTACATCAACGAAACTGCTAAAAAAAAACCACTCGTACAATGAAGCTTCCTCCTTCATCTTCAAAGTACCAACTTAATCACTTCCGTACGTAAAATAAATTACTCCCTCTGAAATTTTTTTAATTACAAACACGTAATACACTTCACAAACTAACTATTTGCATGACATTGTTAGATTAGACTCAAAGAACACAAAGGTGTAGTTTAGAGATGCTTTAGAGTTTGCTATTCGACTCCGGATAATTTTTAAAACTACCAAAAGAAAGACAAAAGTTACCATTGAACTTTGATTTCCATTCCGGCCCCACATGGATGACATTGTGGTCCTGCTCATCACGGATTACTATTCCAATATTTTTGTCGCAGAGAGGTTGAATCTTCTTGTACAAAGTCGGTTGAGAAATGTTAATAGAAGCATTAGAAGATGGCATATCTATTTGTTTCTGAAGAAGTTTAGTGAACTCATACTCGTTCATTTGCCTTTCTTTTCCTTTGTTTGACATTTGTTTTGACTGAATGGGTATGGGATATTGTCCAAATTTATCAAAGATAATAATGAATATACGGAACTAATGGACTTTTTTTTGTTGTCAATAAACTGATGGACTCACCTCATTGATACGGATGACATTGACGTTTTGCTCGTCACGTACCACAATCCCAACATTTCTCTCTATAGAGGATGTTGATCCTGCGTATTGTTAATAGAGAGACTTGAAAGAGGCAAACCTTAATTTTTTTTATGAAAACTTTATACAAATTCAAAGAATCATACCGGTGCATTTTCCTTTCTCTTGACAGTAGTTCGTGTACGTTTTTATTTTTATTTTTATCATTGAGCCTTCTATTTTGCAATAGATAGATGTAAGAGGCAAAAATAAAGAACAAATTTTCAAAATCAGATCTAGTAAATAGTTCCAAATGCAGTCAATACTTCAAAATTGAGTCAAGAGCTCATGTACCCTGGCCACATAAGTCAAGAACACATGTTCAAAATGGAAGATCAAACAATATAAGTCGGAAGTTATTATACAAAATTAATAAAAAAAAAATCAACTTGCAGCGTATGCCATGGCCACATGTATGTATTCAAGGTGAGATATGGAAACATTGGGATGTGTATGATCCAAGACCCAAAATCATTTAAACCGTAAGTAGAAATCGTCTAAGGCTTGGACCCCAGAATTAGGGCTAGGATGGTAGGAGAAGCAAGCAACTGACAATGGCGGTGAGGCGAGGACAAAGAATGACAGGCGTGAGAGAGAGGGAGAGAACAGAGGAGAGGGTTGTGAGAGAGTTCACAATTCAATTGTAGGAATTGGTGGCAGCGACGCGAGGGCACTGCTGAAACGTTAGGGCAGTCAAGAACGTTGAATAATTATTACGGTCTCGGGAAAATTCAAAAATTTTGTTTGTAGTAGTGTTTGGTTTGCTGGACCATTAAGCAAGGAATAAAATGGTTTTTCCTTGGCCTCGCAATGGGATCGGCAATGGAGTTGACAAATGACTTGATCAATTTACTGTATGCACCAGAATTAGGAAATCAAGAAATAACTGAAATAGGAAACCAAGAAAGAACTAAAAAAATAAGAATGAAATATAAAATTGATAATAATTGTATTCGCCCAAAAAAGAGAATGAAATACAAAAAAAAAAAAGAATCTGTACAAAATAGAACTAACGGCCGTATTAAGCATGTGGATAATTGTATTCGCACAAAAAAAAAAAAAAAGAACGGAAAAAAAGGAAGCAAGATAGAAGTGCGTTGGGGGTATACCGAAAGAAAACAATGAAATACAACTGAAAAAAGAATGAAATACAAAACCGACAATAATTGTATTCGCCAAAAAAAAATACCCCGACAATAATTGTATTGGCCCAAAAAAAGAGAATGAAATACACAAAAAGAATCTATATAGAATCAAAATAATGGCCGTATTAAGCAAGAAAACAATGAAATACACTTACCTCAATTCTTTCGGAACCGTGCGTTGTGAATTTGCCAAAAAAAATCTGAAATACAAAAAGAGAATCAAAACAATGAATAATTATATTCAAAAGAAAACAATAAAATACATTTACCTCAATTCTTGTTTTGCGGTTTCGGAAGCCAAGTGAGGGGGATTGGGGATTGTAACATGCAATGACAGCCTCCCAAACGCCAATCCTACTATAATATCTCCTACTACAATACAAACTCATTACCGAAATTGACTGCCTTTGATTTTCCTTCTTACCATAAATTTTAAAATATGAATATATGGTTTAGGAATAGAATAGCAATTATTTTCACTGAAATTGTACAAAACCGTATATTGATTGCCTTTGATTTGCCTTCTTACCATAAAATTTTAAAGTGTCAATATATGGTTTAGGAATACAATAGCAATTGCAGTGGAAACCGATTAATTACTGTGGTCTTAGAATGGAAATGAATGAAGGGTGAAGATTTGTGCAGAGAAATGTGTGTTACGCTAACGGTCAAGATTTATATAGGAAAAATGTGTGGGCCACCACACCGTCGCGAATTGTATTATAGATTAACAAAGCAGCACATGTCAATTTCGTCGACTTCTTAAATGTTTACAGCACGTTTTTTTCATTGATCTTGCGTGAATTTTAATGCCCACTTTTAAGCGTCGCAATCGTGTCCAGCCTGTTCTTAAGTGTCAAATGACTAGAATAGAAAAAAACAAAATGCAGTGACTATCATAGTACATGTTAACTGACAGCAAACCCCCCCCCAACTAAACTGAAAAGTGAAAACACACCACTATAAAAACCACAACCCTCTCTTTCTCTCTCCACACCTCGCCTCCTTCTCTCTCTAAAATATTACTAGTACTATTCCATCTCCTCCACGCCCATGGAGTACTCTCTAACATCCCACATACCCTTCTCTCTCTTCTTCTTCTACTTCACAATCTCCTTCACCCTCTTCTCTCTCTTTCTCTACATAACAAAGCTAGTAGGACTGTTCAAGCCATCTTGCAAATGCGACATATGCAAGACCTACCTTTCCAAGAGCTGGTCGTCGGACTTCGAAAACCTCTCCGACTGGTACGCTCACCTCCTCCGCCGCTCCCCCACCGGAACAATCCACATCCACGTCCTCAACAACACCATCACGGCGAACCCGGAAAACGTCGAGCACATGCTCAGAACCAATTTCGAGAACTACCCGAAGGGCAGGCCCTTCTCTGCGATCTTGGGCGATCTTCTGGGCAAGGGGATTTTCAACGTGGACGGCCATTCGTGGAGGTTTCAGAGGAAGATAGCCAGTCTTGAACTCGGCAGCGTCTCGATACGCTCGCATGCTTTTGAGATTGTGAGTTCGGAAATCCAAAACAGGCTCATTCCTCTTCTATCCTCGGTTCGAAACGACGTTGTTTTGGATTTACAAGACTTGTTTCGGCGGTTTTCGTTCGATACTATTTGCCGGTTTTCGTTCGGTTTGGACCCGGGGTGCCTCAAGTTATCGCTACCCGTGTCGGATTTTGCAGCGGCTTTTGATCTTGCGTCGAGACTGTCCGCTAAGCGCGCAATGGCGGCCTCGCCCTTGATTTGGAAAATGAAGAGACTATTCAACCTTGGCGACGAAAAGAAGCTCAAGGAGGCGATCAAGACGATTGACTGCCTCGCTGGTGAGCTGATAAATCACCGGCGAGAAGCAGGGTTTTCGACCCAGAAAGACCTTCTCTCTAGGTTCATGGGCACCATCACAGACGACCGGTACCTCAGGGACATCGTGGTCAGCTTCCTTCTGGCCGGTCGTGACACGGTGGCGGCCGCCCTGACAACCTTCTTCTGGCTGGTGGCACAACATCCGGAGGTGGAATTGGCGATTCGTGCTGAGTCGGACCGAGTCATGGGCGCGGCGAGTCAAGGAATCGCGAGTTTCGGGGAAATGAGAGAGATGCATTACTTGCAGGCTGCAATTTATGAGAGTATGAGGCTCTACCCGCCAGTGCAGTTTGATTCCAAGTTTTCCCAAGAAGATGATACTCTTCCAGGTAATTATACAGCTAGAATCTTTGTATTCACCCTTTTGCTAGTTCATTTTTTTTGTACAACGGTTTTTCTTTTAAAAATATATTTGTGTGATTTTTAAAATTTTTCCCCCTTCTAAAACATCTAATTGAGCTCTCTTTGAAATGAATCTTGACCATTAATTTCTCATTTTCGAGATACCTTTTGGGTACATAGAATTATTGTTAAGTCTTTAAGATATCTAATTAAGCTCATTGTCTACTGCAAAAAACTAAAGGGCTGTTTCTGAAATTTTTTGTCTATTTTTTCAGATGGCACGAATGTCCAAAAAGGCGCCAGAGTTACATACCATCCCTACGCGATGGGTCGAATGGAGCAGATTTGGGGTCCAGATTGTCTTGAATTCAAGCCCGAGAGGTGGTTGGAGAACGGCGTTTTCCGCCCGGTTAGCCCTTTCAAGTACCCCGTTTTTCAAGCCGGGGTCAGGGTTTGTTTGGGCAAGGAGATGGCCCTGGTGGAGATGAAGAGTGTTGCCCTCGCCTTGATACGGCGGTTCGACATCCGAGCGGCGGCAACACCGAGCCAAACACCGCAGTTTGTTCCTGGTCTAACCGCCACCGTGAAGGGCGGTCTTCCGGTCATGATTCACGAGCGGAGACTCTAGTTAACCACAAGCATGCGCATGTATAGGATTGTAGTTTAGTGTAGATACACAAATCACCACAGTTTGAGTGCAAAGAGAAAAATCGATCGGCGATTTACCGTATTAATGTACATAATTGACCGGTGAATAAGTTCAAATTAAGCACTAATTTGGTGTGGAATCAGAATGATCCCCTTGCTTGGGACCCTATCCTTCATAGAGTCCCCTTCTCCTAAGTACCACCTTAACTTAATAAAATAAGGACCTCTCTTACCTGATCGAATTTCAATGATCCGAGCCGTTCAATGTGTTCAGAACGTGATTTTAAAAGTACTTGCGAAAAATCAACAAAAAAAAAAGACCGGAAAGGGCTTCATCCGAGTAGTTTTTGTTTATTTTTTATCAAACGGTTCAAATAAAAACTGCCCCGTCGAAGCCCTTCCCGGTCATTTTTTTTGCCGATTTCACGCGGGTAAGTTGGCCTAGTTCATTGTTCACAAATAAAAAATTACTCCCTCCGTCCCATAATATTTGTCCAGTCCGCAAAACGGAGACTACAAAATAATGCATTTCTTTCAAGAAAAAATTTCAATTTTTTTCACAAGTTAAAAGAACTCGTCGAGATCTAGTAAGTTGTTGAATTTTTTCCCAACTTTTCTTACAAAAATAGAATTATTTTTACGTCTCCGTTTTGCGGACCGGACAAATATTATGGGACGGAGGGAGTATCCATTACGCATTCCCATGAATATTATCCTATAGTTTAATTAGGTTGCGGCAGTAAATGCGTTATTAATTGTTCGAAACGTGGTTAGAGTTTACTTATAGCACAACTTAACTATACAATAAGAATAAAAAAAAAAAAAATTCACTATACAATAATAGGGGTTTGGCGAAGGGGAAGTACGTGGACTTGTGAAAAAATTAATATAATAAATCCTTGTCTTCGATTAGGCCGTATTTTCCAATTTTACGGAGGCTAAATATTCTAAACTTTAAGGCCATCAGAGAATTTATCTGATTATTAATTTTATGATCCTAGAAATAGTTGAGATATATGCAAGTTGGTCCGGAAATGCGATTATAAAAAAAAGCTTACATAGAATAATCATTCCCTTTGCCGATTCGTGTTTTTATAATCAATTTAAAACGCCAATTGATGATCTGTATTCGAATCGCACCGTCCTCCTAATTAAAAACTTGCATACGTTTGGCACGCTTAAAAAAACAATCTGGCCTCACAAAAACATCGAAACTCCACCAAGCACCCCCCCCCCCACCCCCCAAAAAAAAAAAAAAAAAAATCTGGCCATGCTTGAAAGTAACATTTTAGTACTTTAGATGTCCTCATAATTAGGCAGCGTTATTGTAAACTTATAAATTTGAAACTTAATTATTTTGGTATTTTTTATTTTTTTCTAACTTTTGTTTAACTTTTCGTAGTAATTTTTGGAGTTAATCGTTCGATGGGACGAATCGGAAAAGTATTAAAATATAAACTGATGTTGGAAAAATTCAAATAAGACGACACTTTAGACAAAAAAGACAATTGTTTAATATTTTTTTCGTTTTTAGTGAACTTTTTGTTTTTGTTTTTGAACATTGTACTTTTAAGACTACTCTCATCGAGACGGAAGATTAATCCAAAAATATCAAAGCGAATCTAAAGTGTAAATATATTGATGATTATCAGTGATAGTGGGCCGAAATGGCTAATTATAAGGTGTTTCATAATTATCGGTGAGTGATACATTAATTAGCTAGGCCCAAGAAACTGAAAATCACCTGATTCTACGTTGGTTTTCAATCCAAATACTGATGCTGTTTCGATTGTGATCGTTTTTCGCAATCAATAGAAACAAGCCCATTCATCGATCCTTATAATAAACCTATTTAAAATGCAATATTAATCCCAAGAATTTCATCATGATAACGAGTACAACGGAGTTAATACATCATAAGATAATATTCAAACACATTTGAAGCAATATTAATAGATAGATTGTCTTCAAATAAACAACCAAGAATTACATTTTCTTTGACGTGCAAGTGTAACCCAAATTAAACACATGCAGCATACAACTTGTGGTAGTAGTAGTTAATGATCACTTGAATACATAGTTAACAACTCCAGGAAAGTGAACGTTCATGAAGTAGTCTTCCCAGTTTATGATCTTAGGATCAAAGTAGAAGACATTGGCGTCAATACCGCCTTCTCTTACTGCCATTCGTAACTTTTCCGTGTTTATATCGTCGTACCTGAATGAGAAAAGACTCGTTATTATTAGTGGCAATACTATTGGCGGGCGCGGTACAGATATTAAAAAAAAATGCGCTAAAGAATTAGTAATGCTTATATGGAGTACCTGCCCTTGAAGAACAAGTAGGGCTCGTAGAGTTCTACCAATCGCATCACGAACTTGATTTTTCGACGCAAATAAGAGTACCTGCCTTCCAAAGAATGGCAAAATGTTGTATTTGCTATTTGCAATCCCTGAAAAGAAGCACAAGAAAAGAAGTTTAGAGATCAGTTCTAGTAAATTTTTTTTTCCAAAAATCGAGATTAATAGTTGGTATTCATTGATTTTTTTTTTTTTTTTTTTTTGCTCGGCTGGTATTCATTGAGTTTAAACTAACTTTCTTATAATGGAATTATTATTTTTATCTACAATAAATATTTTTAGCTTTTTATCAAATGATTTGAAATCTGATTCTTCCCAACGGGAGAGGACGTACACAAAAAGCTAAAAAAGTAGCACCGAATAAAAATTAGGACAAAAATGAACTTTTGTAATACTATGAATACATTTCTTTTTTGAAAACAAAATATTGTCGGAGTCAGGTATATACAGCACACCTCGACTAATTCCAATGCCTTGAAGGTAACGATTAGACATAACTAGCTCCTAGTGACTCGAAGATTTGGGATTCGAACATGGTAGTAGATTTTTTAAAATTCTTTTAGGCCAATTTTTTTCTTGATCCCAAATTAAAAAAGAAAAAACTATAAGAAGAAGAAAAGAAGGGGTCAAAATTAAGTCCAAAGTCAAGCCAAATTAAGATTAGTTGAAATAATCTTATCGTTTCCAAAACTTAAACACATGCACGTACACACCTTGAGTGGAAGCAAGTAACGAATGGCCACGTATCTGCGGAAGCTAGCCATGGAGCTCAACCAAGTAATGTTGCCAACTTTAACAGCCTTTCCATCTTTTCCAATCCATGGATGCTTCTTGAAATAAAGCTGGCCATAGTCCTGAATAGAATTCAATCTTACAGGGTTTGAAACCGAGGAACCCACTTGGTAAATCACCACATCATCTGATGCTTCATTTGCATTAGCTGCCATTGCTACCAGCATTGAGTTCACCACCATATCTGCTGGGATCTGCACAAAATCAAATATTAATTGCTCCTCATAATTAATTTAATGTGTTGTTACTAATCGAGATCCAATAATTTTATTTTTGACATGATTGATGATCTCGATGATGTCTTCCACATATAGAAAGAGCACAATATATCCCCCATTGTTTTATATGAAGGGACCCTCAACGCAGTGCAAGGATGCTGAGCTCCAATTAACAACAAACTTTGGGAAAGATTAGGAATAAAGGTAAGGGAGAGAAATGTTCAAAGGATGAGAAAGATGATTGAGATGGAAGTGAAGGAGCGTATGATTATGCAAAGGAGTACCTCCGCTTGCTAAAGTTTTCAATATAGTATCAACAAATGACAGGGAGAGAGGAGTGGTGGTCTTATAGGTCTTAGGGTTAGGTTTTGGGGTTCTTGGATTGGGCTTGGCCCATTTTTGTACTGGTTTTGCCTTTTTGGGTGTTTCGGGCTTAGTCCCTTGGTGTTTTCGGGTTTTGTCCCATCGGGTGTTTTTTGGGTTTCATCCAACTTTCGGTTGGATTCCCCTTCCCTCCCCCCCATCTTGATGTATCCATTATCAAGATTTCTTTAATAAACTTTTTGCCTATCAAAAAAAAAAAATGCAGGGAATGTTTTTTTTTTTTTTTTTTTTTTTGTTTGTTTAAGGCCAATAGAAGTTTAAATAGTTTACTTCTGATTCAAATTAGCCGAGATGTGTGTAAACTAACTCGGATACCTGAGTCTTGGATGCTCACTACATGCATTTATTATAAATGGGGGATCAACGGACATTCGATATGATAATGACTTATTATAACTCACCATATCTAATATAGATTGCCGATCACCAACGAAGGATGTCAATCTTCCCTTTCCATAAGCAACCACTAAGCTATCAATATATCCCCCATTGTTTTATATGAAGGGACCCTCAACGCAATGCAGGGAATGTTTTTTTTTTTTTTTTAAGGCCAATAGAAGTTTAAATAGTTTACTTCTGATTCAAATTAGCCGAGATGTATGTAAACTAACTCGGATACCGAGTCTAAAAAAACAATTACATGCTCACTACATGCATTTATTATAAATGGGGGATCAACGGACATTCGCTATGATAATGACTAATTATAACTCACCATATCTAATATAGATTGCCGATCACCAACGAAGGATGTCAATCTTCCCTTTCCATAAGCAACCACTAAGCTATCAAGAGTTCTGCATCCAACAGGACAATGTTAGTTTCGGGCCACTGGAAGTTTATCTGGTGGTTAACTTTAAAGTTTCGGAAATAACTGATTAAAAAAAAAATTAGAACATAAAGTATCAAATCAAACCAAGCCAAATCAATGTTTCAATCAGATGTGATCAATTAGATGAATTATTTTTCTCCGTTCAAAATTACATCGATCGGATATCGTTGATATGATTTAAGATCGCATTTAACCTGAGATGATTTGGCTTAAATATCGATCCCTGTTTTACAAACCTTTCTGTCTCAAGATTGCTAGACTTAATCCCACATCGCTCATCTAAGCTACCAAAGTTTAGTTAATATATTCTAGAGGCTACTCCATCTATTGTCAATAGGTTTTAGGTTGGAACCCTTCCAGAATTCTAGCATGGTATCAAAGCTAGGTTTTGGGTGGCCTCATTTCGTGTGGTTAAGTCTCCGTTGCCCGAGTCAATCGCCTCATCAGCTCGAGTCAAATCTCCTGATTTCCTCAATTCGTATCTACATGTTCATTCGAGCTGAACGTGAGGGGGAGTGTTAGACTTAATCCAACATTGCTCATCAAAGCTACCAAAGCTTAGTTAATATATTTCAGAGGCTACTACACTTATTGCCAATTCATCGAGGCGATTATTGCCAATTCATCGAGTCAATCGCCTCATCTGCTCGAGTCAAATCTCCTGATTTTCTCAATTCGTATCTCTATGTGCATTCGAGCTGAACGTGAGGGGGAGTGTTAGACTTAATCCAACATTGCTCATCAAAGCCACCAAAGCTTACTTATTATATTTCAGAGGCTACTATACCTATTGCCAATTCATTTTAGGTTGGAACCCTCCAAGAAATCTGACAAAGATAAATGCACACCCAAAGTATATTAAACGATATCAAATTTGATTTTTACCATGGTCAATATTTTTGACAATCTACAAAAAGTGAACGATTCCAATAATATAAGTAGGTCAAAAATGGCCCACAAATGAGCATAAATTCGTATTTATCCTTTCCTTTCTTTAGCGTCCTACTTTGGGTAATTATAGTAAGTTTTACCTGATACCTTCAACCCAACCAGGGAAAGGCTCCTTGTAAGTACTTGTAATAATGGTAGGACGGAGGATGACTAGAGGAATATTTCCTTTGATTTGCCCCAAAAGCATCTCTCCCATTGCCTTCGTAAATACATAGGTGTTTGGCCACCCATACTTCCTTGCTCTGTAAACCCGCCCAGAGGAAAATCAAAAATTGATCAATGAAAAAAATTGGAAAATTTTAGATGGACCAATCTTGATTCATATATATTGATAGTACGTGAAAGTTTTCATTCTTTTTTTTTTTTGTCAATCAGCAGTGATTTTATTATTACTACAACAACCGAGCATCTAATGAAGCTTCTCTACAAGCCCATTTCCAAAGATTTCCTTGCCAGGTCAAATGGAGTTCAATAACTCATACATATTTGACTATTTCATGAGTCACACCCTATTTTGACATTTATTTATTGAATTTGTTGCATTCCCTTTTGTGAAGATGTGAATATCTGTTCTTGGAAGCATTCTCATGTATTTAGTTATTTAATTTGATGTAATTCTCACGATATCTGCTCATTATGCAATGGGATAACTTGTTATGCCTTGTTCTCCTTCTTCTTTTAATCTGTAGTACTCTTCAAAGGTTAATAAAATCTCTTTTTTTGCTGTTTACAAATATATAACTTGTTAGGATTGGGCTCCAACAAATGTAGAAATCAAAAAAAAAAAAAAAAAAACCAAGGGTTAATTAGCTAGGTGGATCACACCTTTGAATGCCCAAATCCTTCATTGCCAAAGTAATTTCTTGATCCGTAGCCTCCTTCGCCTGGAGTTCAATCAATCTCTCCTCCATAATTTTCTTCTCCATGTCAAGGTCTAGCCCAGGAACCCCATTCAGCGTCTCGCCCATGTAATAGGGTTTTTCAAGTATTATTCCTCCTCTCTCACCGGATACGTAAGCTGAAAATAACCATCTCGATTATTGTACTAATTGCCTCCTGATCAGCACTTTTAATCCAAACAACACAAAAAGTCTAGAACCACACACAAAATTGCGCACGCGTGTACACAAAAAGCAAAGGGGAAAATGACGTTTAACGAAAAAACTTTAACTGTGCACACACAAAAGATAGGGAGTTATGTGCAATTAGGGCCGGTCCAAGAGATTCAGAGGCCCTGGGCCAAATCGGAGGATAGGGCCCTACATATTTGTAGAATTAAACAACAATAATAGAAATATTTTTTTATATAACTACTTTAGTCTTTATAGAGCACGTTAAAAGCTTTGGTTTCGGCAGCCCAAGTGGCTGCCTTGTATCCTCACTATCCTCCTTGACTCGGGTTCGAAAATTAGCTTAGATTATTTTTGGCAAAAAAACACTTAAAAGGAAATCATGCGGGGGTTCAATTTCAGATATTGATGTATTGCTGAACCAAAGAAGACACTTCTCTTATAACACGCAACAAATTACAGTGTATATATACTTATTTAAGAAGGGCCCTCAATTTTGGGCTAAAATTTGGAGGCCTTAGGCTTCAACCTTTTGGACCTTGGCCACGGGGTCTGTGTGCAATATACTTTTAAAACTAATAAAAAAAAAGATGTTTAAACAGAAATAATAGAAATCATGAAGGTAAGAACCTGATGAGAAATTCAAAAATTGAAGAAAATATACTAACCAGTAGATACGTGGAGAAGCATCTCTAATTTTGCACATTCTTTGGAAAAGTTGAAGACATTCTTGGCTCCCATTGTATTGAGATCGAACGCAATGTCGTATCTAAATAAAATCAAAAAAAAAAAAAAACACTCACACATGCATATGTCAATGTGCAATTTGATGAACTACTAAAAATTTACAGGATTATGTAAGAGGGAATCAGCTCCTCGGCAGTCTGCCCACATAACGTGAGTTGGCCTTTTTTCCGGCCACTTGATGGACTTAATTCATTAATCCATTTCGTTTAAATTGTAGATCTCGTCGAAATGCTTAGGTTTTTGTGGTTTAAAATCACTTAAATTGGATACCAAATGAGATGCGATCGAAACAAAAAACAAAAAATCAAACTTGGGTTCTACACACGACGGAACGAAACCTGCCACCAAAATTCTTTTTTATTTGTTTTTTTGGTTTCGATCGCATATTATATGGTAACCAATTGACATGATTTTAAAGCATAATATGTGTTTCAACGAGATCTACATTATGAACAGAACGGGTTATTGAATTTATTTTTTTTGAACAGCACGGGTTATTGAATTTATAAATCCGAAAAGTGGTCGGGAAACACTGGCAGAGTTCCGGGGTGGCCCCAGCCCCTCCCAATATTTAAAATATTTTACTAATATTTCAAGGCATTTGGGTGTGTTCTTGTATATATCTTTGTGTGTTGTGGGTTTAGGTGGATATCAAAAAGTTACACCATATATTGAGTACATTTGTGCATGATGCTAGCCCCTCTCGAGCCAAAATTCTAGCTCCGTCACTGCCAGGAAAGGCCAGCTGCACGCTGTGCGTGCAGTTCTTGGAAAAACTGCCGAGAAGCTGACTTTATATTATAGAGATAGAGATAGAGATAGAGATAGAGATAGAGATATTGGAGTAATTACACGTACGTACTTACCTTTCGTCAAAGTTGGTAGTTGCAGCTAAATTAACCACAATGTCCACCTCTCTCCACATTTCTTCCACCAAATTGGAGTCTTTCACGCCCAGGTTTTCACATGTGATATCGCCGGGGACCAGAGTGATTTTTTCCGAAATAAGGGCATTCAAGCTTCCTCCCAGTTTCTCTCTCAGAACCCTAAATAAGTCCTTCGCTACTGCCTAAATTCATAGAATTATATATTATTCACCATCATACCACAAATTTAATTCGTCAGAATTTTATCAGAAAGTACGATTGATGCATGGCATAGATTTTACAATTGGTGCGTATCATGTGAGTAACAAATGAAATGAAGTAATTTGTGTACTCGATTTTTCTTCTTGTCGATCGCTTCTGGGTGAATTTTTCGGATCTTTTTCACATACCAACATGTAATTAATTTGTTGGAAAGTGGTACGTGCTCATGAATTTATTTATTTATATTTTTGAAGGGTACTTGCTCGTCATAATTGATCGTGTAGTTTGTTGTGTCCCCTCTCCCTATGAAGTATGAACTTAGAATATCTCCTCAAGTTAAAAAACAAGAAATCTAGTAAAAGAATTGAAGCACTCCCAACCTGAATTAGGAGCTACTAATCTCAATCACAAACACCGAGAGCGAACTCTACGTGGAAAAAAACCCATAAGTATTCTTTGTGCAAGACCGCTTTCATTGGGAAATCCTTCTCGTCAATCTCTACCCTTTAAAGGTGATCACAAACTTTACTTTCCAGTTACTTTTTGGATTATATATCTTTTTCTTGATATGTATAAGGGCTATCTATAAATTTTGCGCTATTTTCCTGATTATCTTTCCTAGATATGTACCGGGTAGAGGAACGTGTCCGCAGGGGCGAATTTAAGTAAAGCACGTACAGGTGGGTCACGTGACCCACCTGTGGTTGTTGGAATTAAGTTTTTTTAACTAAGAAAATAAGTAATATATATATATATATATATATATATATATATATATATAAATAAAATAACCCAAATTATAGCAGGATTGGTACTAGCGGTAAGAATGTTGGCTTTTATGCCATAGGTCGCTGGTTCGAACCTTGGTAGCTTCCTCCTACCTTTCTTTTTATTGATGATACTCACTCAAACAGCTGAAAAACAAAAAACTATTGCAGTTTTGAATCTAAAAAATGTATATTTTCACATATTATTTTTTTATTACACCAAATTAAAGTTCTCATTGAATACTTTAATTTAGTGTAAGAAAAGAAAATTAATAATGTGCAGAAATATGTTTTTTTTTAAGTTTAAAATTGCACAAACTTCTATAAGGAGCATTTAAATTAGGATAGAGAGAGTACTCCGTTTATTTTTTCTAATGTTCTTCACAATCTATTGTTTGATCAAGGCGATGATTGAGAGGTGACCCATCTGTATATAATTTCTGAATCTTCCACTGCGTGTCCGTACATATTTGCTGTTATTGAATTTTCGCACATTATTTTGAGCTTCCTACGAGGAATTCCTATTTTTTCTGTGCGGCGGACCTCCCATTTCCAGAAGTACCTTAATTCCTTGAAACTCCTACTAAAAGTACCCTTCTATATGCACTTTGAGTCTCTGTTTCCTTTTCCTTTCAACATCTTGTTGGATGTGTTTTTCTGGGCTTTCACTTGCTTCATGGCTTGTCATATTGCTTGTGTTTTGTTTGGCCTGTATCTCTTCTCGATGTATCAATTATCGAATTATATATATGATATTTGTGATAAAAAATTCCTTTCGCTGGTTGTGCAAACTATGAGTTTTTCACCATCATTATTGTGGGGTACATTAATTGTCGATCTGAACCATTCATCTTGTAGGGTCCGTATAATACTATTCTCATCCAAAAAATTAGTTTCACCAGACATTCATAGGCGTATCAAAATTTAAATTTGGTTTATAAAACGGATGGTCACGGACAGTAATTTAACTTGACAAGATCACATCATCCATTTTTATAAACTAAAATTCAACTTTTAATTGATCTGTCGACATTCAATCAAGCTGATTTTTTTTTTTTGCTCGGCAATCAAGCTGATTTTTTACGTGAATATATTACACTATGGGCCCTACAAGATGAACGGTTCGGATTATAATAATAAATATATGGTGGGTTCCACAATGGTTAGCGGTGGAAAACCAACCATTTGCACCATTTCCACCGCCGGTAGAAAGAATTTAATCTCATCTTTTCGCTGATAAAAAAAAGGGAAATAATAATGCCAAAATTATTTTTATTGGTGCCACAACTTGAGTGCATATATTTCTTGTACACTACACATGGTACAAGTTTTTTATGCATTAAAGTTTTGGCACCAACAAAAATAATTTTGGTATCAACAAAAACAATTTTGGTATTAGCATTTCACAAAATGGGAAAACTCGTACTAAAATTAATTTGTGATCTTTTATCATCGCCAAACTCAATCATTAATGGTTCTAAACTGGAGTATTTGACAGCATATGGGATTGAGATTCCCAATGGGGCTGTAGTGGGTAAATCAAAGCAAGCTATTTTTCCTTCTTTTTTTTTTTGACAGGCAAGGGTGTCTGAGACAACTTACGGACACCTCAATTAATCTGATCTCTAATCCGGTCAAGGACAGCCAAGGAGGTCATCCACGCCGGGAATAAGGAGCAAGCTATTTATGCTTAATGTTTTACCTCGTTATGAAACCTTTGTGATGCTAACTTTTCATCAGCAGCTCTCAGAAGTAGATACAGCTTCTTCACATTTGGTTGAACTCTTAATATCTTCTCCACAAAAACTGCAGTAACAATTGATCAAGAAAAAACAAAATAAAACCATCACAATGTGTGTGTGTTTGAGAGAGAGAGAGAGAGAGAGAGAGTACTCTTTGCTAGGAAGCCAGTGGCACCAGTGACTAAAATGTTCTTTTTCTCAAGGAACTGGACCACACTGCCCAACTCCATTGGAGAAGAAAAGTGGAGAGAGAGAGAGAGAGAGAGAGAGAGAGAGAGAGAATGTCGAAGAGAATAGGGTAGGATATGGAAAGTAAACAATTATCCAATTTAAAGGAGATGGTTTATTTATTTTTATTTTTGGATCTGCTAAAGGAGATGGTTTGTGGTCATATTTTAGAGTTGACCAACCAAATGAAAATTGTTTAATGACGTGATCGATGAGTTGTTTACCTTGTTGCACTTACCCTCCAGAAAGTGGTGTCAATGTGTTGAGTTTGGTTTGCCTTGTTGCAACAACAACAACATTGTTTGTTTTTTGTACCAAAAAAACAATAAAAAATATTGTTTCGAGTACGTGCGTGCTACTTTTTAAAATAGTGTGAGGCGGCAGCACGTCAAAGATTTCTCCAAGATTGAGTCGGAGAATGATGAGGTTAATTCAAAAATAAGATAAAAATAGAAAGGACCATATATCCAGAGTGAAGGGTGGGAAAAAAAATTCCGGCAACCTAACCTGTTGAAAATTATGGGTTGAAATCATGAATGGGTTGAGTTGGACGGGTACGTATAACCTAAATTGTAATCGTGTCGGTTTTTGTGCTGGTAAACTTTATTTAACCTACCTTTATTTACCCACTATATCTACATGTGTAAAATAATAGACAATAGGATACAACCATAACAATACTAAGGTGGACACTGGACACAAATCCAATTAACCTTATATAGGGCAAGGCGCAAGTAGTCTGTTGAGAGTACCGGTTTCAATTTTGGAAATATTAGAACTTCTCTGTCACTTCAAATCGTGGAACAACCAAGAATTTGGAAATATTAGAACTTCCTTGTCACTTCAATATCAAGATGTATTCTCTGTTGAGAGTACCGGTTTCAATTTTCTGTTGGATGTAATTTCCTTTTTTGTTATTTTCCTAGCTTTTGTCATTTTCCTTGTTCTCATCTTCCTAATGAGGCTTGGATATGACTTTTAAAAATCCTCGATGTACCCTTTGTCGAGTTTTAATAAATTTTATTGCCGATAAAAAAAAAAGGCGTAAGTAGTCGCCGCCGCCTAGCGCACCAATGTTTGGGGTCGGAAATAGGGCCGCTTGATGAATAGGTATATATACTCCATGTTCGCAATTGCAGGGAAATGTTGTAGGTTAGTTGGTACGGTGGTAAATGGATTCTAGTCTATACATTATTGTGGCTTAATTAATTCTAGTTGCAGCACTTGCACTTTTTTCTTTTTAGTGTTCATTTGTCAAAACAAGAGTTTATACATTATGCTTCAAGTCCTTCCTTGTATCTTGAGTTAGCCTCCTCAATATATCCTTAGTTGAATTTTGAATGAATAAACTTAATTTGTTGCTGATAAAAAAAAATGAATTGGCCATTGAATTCAGAAGTAGCAGCATTAATCTCATTTTTTTGTCTCATTTTGCTAAATAGAGGATTTGCGCGTGCCTAAAGAGACTCCTAACAATAATCTTATTTTTTGAATATCCACACACATTAAAACATTATCCCAAATTTGTATTATAAAACAAAGTGGTTTTCTTTGAAAATGTCTAGGCAGACAAATGAGAGCAACATTTATCGACATTGAATTATTTTTTGTTAAAATCGTAGCCATGTGGTTAGGAAAAGAAAAGAAAAAAGAAAATCTAATTATTATTTTTGTTACTAAATCTCTCTCTCCTTTTTTTTTTGGCTTTCCCTCTGTGTCTCTATCTTTATCAAGTGGGCTTTATTGTTATATTTATACCTATTTAGACCCCTTTGCTGATTTGGACTTGGCCGATTGGGTGCTCTGTTAGTTTCTTGCTAACTTGAGCTTTGCTTTGTAATTCTTTTTCCTTATCAATAAAATTTTTTGTTTCGCTGTTCAAAAAAAAAAATTGGAGAGAGATAGAGAAGGGGAAGCAAATGTTACGAAAAAAGAGGAGAGAGATTTGGTAAGGAAAGCAATGATTAGGTATTTCTTTTTTGTTTTTTTTTTCTAATCACATGGCTATTATTTTATTGAAGAGTAGTAATCAAACTTCATAAAGATAGAGATAGAGAGAAAAATTAAATATTACCAAAAAAAAGAGAGGAATTTGGTAAGGAAAATAATAGTAATTAGGTTTTCCTTTTTTGTTTACTTTCTAATCACATGGCCTAACAAAGAGTAATCCAACTTGATAAAGATAGAGATAGAGAGAGAAATTAAATTTTATTAAAAAAAAAGGAGACAAGGATTTGGTAAGGAAAGTAATACTAAGGGGTCATTCGGCCTAATAAGTCAGATAACTTTTTTCGTCCTTATTCAAATTTTTTTTGCATTTTTTCTTTTTTCGTCAAATTTTTTTTTTTAGATTATTGCTTCGTCATGACGAGAGAAATCTAAAAAGTAAAAATTATGATCAAAATCTAAATTTTTTAAATAAAAACAAAAATAAGCTAATAAGTAAAATTTTTCGTCTTATTTTAGATTCCTCTCATCCGTACGTTTTGGTGATAGCTAGCGTAAAACTCTATTATATAAGCTAAGCGTATACTTTTGTGCAGTAACTTCAAAGTATATATCAATGTATATTGGAGTAATATGTGGTTTCTTTTTACGCAAACCACAATTCGCACATAAGTCTAGCTACCTCTCTACGTACGTACAATTAATTGCTTAATTAATATTGTGCAACGTAACTTACAACAACGAGTAGGCCAGGCATTCGTATTCTTTTTAGTTTCCAAACTTTTAATGTACATATATAGGTGAATTAGAAAACCTACTCTCTCTCTCTCTCTCTCTCTCTCTCTCTCTCTCTCTCTCTCTCTCTCTCTCTTTTTCAAAGGCTTGTTTCAATATGAATACTGTGAAAGCTAGGATGGATTTTTGTCTCCCCGAATGTTCAAAGAAGCAAGGCTAGGCCTAGGAGAATATATAAGTGATCTCTGTGGCATAAAATTAACTTCCAATAATTTGGGGAAATATCTGGGTGTACGTGCCTTTATTTTATATGTGTATATATATATATATATAAGAGAGTAAGCAAACAAGACTTCAACCATATTATAGACAAGGTGCAGAATCGACTTTTTGGGTGGGTGTCCAATACGTACTTTGATGCTATATATCTGGAAGAAATTAAATACCCTTGTTCAGTCAGTACTTACGTCCACCATTCCCAGCTATACAATGAAAACTATGCATCTTCCTGCTTCTGTTTTTGAAAGGATTGACAGGATAAACAGAAATTTTTTATGGGGTGACTCAACTGGAAGTAAAAAGATTCACCTGGACAAGGAGTGTATATAAAAGCAAAGATGGTGATGGTCTGGGACTTAAAAAAGCCACAGACCAAAATCTGGCATTTCTTTTTAAGTTGGCTTGGAAAGTTTCCAATCCAGAAGAAGAAGGGGGGGACTTTGGGTTTCGATTCTAAGGGATCGACAAGTACACGAGTATTCAATCTATTTCTTCTTGGCCTAGAAATAGGTTTGCTTCTCATCTTTGGAGAAGTATTTTGGACACAAAAAATGTCCTTGAAAAGGGTGTGAAAATGGGTCATTGGAGTTGGGAAATCCGTTGGTATTTGGCATGATTGGTGGTGTGGGGACAAACCCCTAGTCCTTTCCCATCCTGCGGAACATACCAACTCTACCCGAAAGGTAGAAACTCTGTTAATAGATGGAAATTGGGTTTTGGATGAGATAGCCCAACATGTGGAAATTAAAGAACTCGCTTCCGATCTGCGTTACTTTTATATGGCTTATTCTCTATAACAGCCTTCCAACAAATCAACTCCGGGTCAGGAGAGGTATTGCAACTTCGGATTTATGTCCAAGATGCAACACCTGCTCAGAAAATATTAAACATTTATTCAGGGAATGCAACAAAGCCAAAGAGCTTTGGAGTAACATTCCTGTGAGCCACTTAATGAGAGGGGATTTGGATACTCCTAACCATGTCTGGATGTCCTTTAACTTGCGAAGCAACAGAAACCTAGGGAATGAAAATAATATATCCTAGCACACTATGTTCATTGATAAGTGTCAAAATATACATATTTTGGCCATCCAATCTATATTTACTAGTATTTTATATTTGTTAATTGGTATTTATTATGTGTTTTTACGTTTACAAGTCGCTCGAGCTCGGTTTTCATGATTTTTGGGTAAAGATGAAAGTTAGCAAAAGTTTTGAATTGAAGTACAAAGTGCATTGGAATTTTTGTTGTCAATTTAATATTAGACAAAATTCAAAGGACCACTATGTGATTAATACCTTCAAAGTCTATAAAACTAATGTTTTACCCTACAGACTGGAAGCTTTTTAGGCTGCTGCCGTGGAAAGTAATTTTCGGACGGAAGAAAAAGAAAGGACGGGGGGCTGCCATCAGGATTTCTTTGGTTTCGAATAATGTTTTGGTTTTCAAGTTTTGTTTAATTACTTGCACTCCGGTAATTCGTTTTAATTTCAGTTATTTATAAAAGTTATTCGTTTATATTTGATTAGTTGATATTTCTTGTTTATTTTTCTCTCAGATAATAAAAGTATGTTTCAAGTTAGGTTTTTTCTTTTTTATGCATAATGATTAGTGAGTAGTCGTATGAGTAGGGTAACGGGCTGATTAGTACACCATGGCCAGTCCGGACACTGCTCCTATTTTTAAAATAAAAATAAACAATTTTAGATTGAAAAAATACTTCCCAAAGATGAATCCGGGTATTGCCGGTGTAACGACCCCAATTTTGGCCCTAGATTTTTCAAATAAAAACTCGTATTGTTACCCTAAAATTTTATTAGTTAACTAAATTATAAATATTTTTATTTAGAATTTATCTTTTTAAAAAATATATACATATAAGTAGCTAGTCATATATCTTATTTCTATATTAGTCAAAATTTTAATATCCAATTATATATATGTACACGTATATATGTTTGTGTACATGATAATTGCTCCCTAAAATTATGGGATTGTGTTTCCCCAATCCTCATCTCTCCTGATTCCCTCTCACCTCTCCCGAATATCTCTCTCTCCTTGTTCTCAATGCCGAACCACCTCTACCTCTCTACTCCTTAATTTCAGCAGCCATCGTCATCATTCATCACCTCCCTCCCTCCATTGTTGCACCCATGCCCACATTCCACCTCTCCACTACGTCCTATAAAACCCTCCCTCACTCCGAGATTCACAAAACTTAACATCACCACTACTGTAAATTAGTAGGAAAAATAAAGAGAGGAGGGCAAAAGCTTGGGTTCCAAAAAAATGGTGGTTTAGAGAGACAAAGAAATGTGTTTCAGTTTTACATTCACCCGAACAAAAATCCGGTTCAAACATCATACCCCACGTTCTCAAATTTATTAGAAACATCCACCACTCACCCAAAGTCAGCTTGAGGTCCCAGTCGCCGCCGTCTTCTTAGTTTTTACCGAAACTTTCCGAACCCGCTAACCGCTTTTTCGGCCGGAACCGAGGTATTATAATCCTTCTCCTACCTCTCACTAAGTATATTCAGTCCTTAAATGATGATTTAATGAGTTGGAACAGAAGAAATTGGTTCACGAATCAAAACCCAGTGATCCGAAGTTTGCTCTGTTTTTCCGAATGAGCACTGTTCATGAACGTTGAAATTTTTAAAAAAAATGGTACTGAAATTGCAGTTAGCCCCTCATGCTTACGTTGATTCCAGAATTAACCCTAAACTATGTATTGTTTCATGTTTACCCTACTTGTCACACTTTGGTAATTAAAAAAATCTTGAATGTGTGTTACGACTCATTTATCCTGGTTAACTATTAATGAACAGAGATGTTTATTAAAAGTTTAAGCAAACCAAAGGGCATCGGCCTAATCATAATTAAAATATTATGTCTTTACTTACTTGCACAATATTATTTGATATGTACTTTTATCTCATTGAAATGTATCATGCTATGAATTGAGTTGTTATTGATTGTATCATGTTCGACGTGCTAGAATGGACTTAGGTTCACTGGGTGGTTACGAGTAGTGACCCACGTAGACGATGTTAAGTAAAAGAAAAATGGTAAATTGTTGGAAGTGTGAGTGTGTGAATTGTGATTTGAGCCATGGTGATGGCAAGGGTAACCAATGGGGCCCTGTGTTGAAATGGGAAACCAATGAGGCCCAGTATTGAGAAATGTTGTGACGTTAATGTATGATACGTCATGGAAAGTTTCTCTTAGGAAAGAGAATGAGTCCCATGAGACGGTTATAATTAGCGTGGGGTACTAGAGGATGTCCAATACGTCATGGGATGACTTGATCCTTTTGTTATGGTTTTAAGTGAGAACATACTAGATACATAATTTAGGTACGCTTACCTAGGACCCTGGTACAGGATAAGCAAGATGAAGGGTGGATCCATGAAACAGTTGTACTTAGTGGATGTGGGAGGAAAGGATCTCGTGGAGAGAATCCTTAGATTTCATGTAAGATGTTGGATAGTAAAGAAAATGACAATGTGCTATTATTATTATTATTATTTTTTTTTTTTACCTCTCGTGTATTTTCAATTTTGATATTATTGAATGCTAATTGTAGAGTAAGGGGTTGGTAGGAGTGGGATTATTCTACTGAGTGAATTATCACTCACGAATACGTTTGTATTTTGGCAAATCGTTTGCTTCGGCGTTCAATTTGTCAGAGTGTGCAGGATTCCACATTGGAGCAGTCAACACAGGTGGGATCCCTGGAATGAAGTCTGGGCCAACGTTGCTTGAAATTCGTGTCAAAACTAGAGCCGCTCTGGAGTTGCTTTTGTTAAATAAATGTATATAGATTTTTGTATTATTTTGAAATTGAAATTTTTGTATAAGGATAAATAAGGCCCTAGAAGTTCGTAAAATTCAGAATATTTTAAGAATAATGCGCCCGAAATTCTTTGAAAAATCGGGGCGTTACAGTCGGAGCCCATATGAACGGGGGAATGGGGTCTAAAACTCATTCTCCGTTGCGCATGGGTAAACGGCGACCCTAAGGTTTCGCATCTTGCGGGGTATTTTTTTCAATTTAAAATTGAACGTTTTTAAGAACACCGAATGAAACAGGTTAATCCGGGCTGGTTGTAAGTGTTATGAACCCTACAACCGTACCTCATTTTAAATTATTTGAAAAGAACCGTTGTTTTCTTAAGTTTTAGTTAATCTCAATCAAAACGACAAGGGGTGGCTACTTAAGAGTCAGTTTAATCAGTAACAACCCGAGTTTTTAGTCAGTACACATCATCGTCTCTGTGGATTTGACTCTAGTCTTACCGAATATTATGTTGTGTCGGTCTTCGCCCTACACTTGGGGCAACCCATTAATTTAGAACTAGAAAATCGTCAAGCATTCATCACCACTTTGTGGCAAATCTTGAAGGATAGGAGCAAGAAAAGTTTTGAGAACATTGAAATGCCAAGCCAAGTTAGTGCCACGAATATCATTTCTTATTCCCAAGAAATTGTAGAAGCTTTCAAGTCCCCCCTTATTACGGGCTCTCGATAAGCATGCCTAATATCTTGGTCTAATCAAATTGTAGGTAATATCAAGCTTAACACGGATGGCTGCTGGTACGAAACTAATAGGAGATGAGGTTTTGGAGGATTATTCAGAGATCATAGAGGCGATTGGATCATGAGATTCCATGGAATGCGATATTTTTCCTCAAGTTTGGAAGCAGAGATTTGGAGCATCTACAAGGGATTGGAAATCATATTTGACAGAAAGCTGACTAACGTAACAACCGAATCAGTTAATTTAATCATGGAAGGCAACCCAAGCCATCATCCGCAAATTAAGTGTGTTGATAAATGAAGCCCACCACATCATGGCTAGGACCAACACCTTGATTGGATACACCTATCGCTCGGCCAACCAATATGCAGATCATCTCGCTAATGTAATATTTCGAAATTTTTAATAAAATAAAAATTCCGTAATATTAGTATTTATTTAAATCCTTATTTTAATTATTATTTAAATTAGTTAAGGATCGTTTAAAAATCAAATCGAGCTTTCGAAAATTCACAAAAATATTTTATATGATAATTAAGATTACCTTTTCACTAAAAAAGACATGGTTAGTGTCGAAATGATTTTGTGACATTGCGATTAAATTTTTAGGATTTTTCAAAAACGAAAATCGAACGATCGATCACCGCGAGACTTGTTTCGGCGTATACCTATACCAATTCCTACACTCGTTCGCACTAGATTATTTTCCCTCTATCAAATCTTTCTCCAAATTTCCTCTCTCATCTCTCTGTCGTATCTCTCTCTCTCCCCGTAATCTTTCTTTCCCTCTCTCTCTCTCCTGCTCCTGCCACAGCCAGCTGGAAACATCTATCTCCAGCTGCCACCAGCCCGCTCCAGCCCAACTCCAGCCGTCCACCACCTCCGGCCATCTCTCTCTCCTCTCCCCTCCTCTCCAAACCTCTATAAATACCACCTTTCTCCTCTCCATCCGAACCACAGCTCCACACACACCTCTCTCACCCTCTGTTCGCTCAGAAAAAAGTAGAGAAGAAGGAAAAAAAAAAAAAAACCGAACTCAGGCCATGGCCGTTTAGAAAGAGAAACCGAAAAGAAAAAAATGGGTTTCCACCTTGCACCACCTTGAACTCCGAATTAACTCTTCCAAACATCCATACCCACCATAAGCTTCCCAAAGCAGCCACCAAATACCCCAGAACCGAGCCTAGCCGCCGTTTTTCGATCATCTTCTCCGACGAACCGAAAACCTCAAAAGTTTGTTTAAAGCTTGTTTTGATTAGAACCGAACGTATGTACCTCTTCTCCCACTCTCCCTAACGGCCCGTTTGGATGCGGGTAAAAATTGGGGGTATTAGTTAATAAGGGAGGATAAGATAGTAGGGGGTATTAGTTAATAAGGGAGGGCCCACATTGATGTGATGTTTATGGAGGGGGTATTAAATAGTAGGTTGTTTGGATGAGGTATTAGAGGAGGGGGATTAAATAGTACTTCGTTTGGATGGAGGATTAATAGGAGGTATAAGGAAGGGTGGATGATGTAAAAAGCTATCAAATGACCGTTTTACCCTTGTGCAGTCCCAAACTTATTATGTATTACGTTATTTATATAATTGCAAATATAATTAATCTTTCACAATTTAAGCCGTAATATTTATTTTTACTAACAAATTAACTAATTTAATAATATGAAAAAATAAAAAAATCTGTTTTTATTTAAAAATATTCGGTTATTTAAAAAAATTTGGTTGTTTTTTTTAGCAAACTCCTTTGTTTAATAAGTATCAAAAATTATAATTTGTTTTTTTAAAGTGTTTTATTTTATAATTTCATTTATTTTGGATCAAAGGCAAGCAATAATTTCGTTTTTTTAAGCACAGTGGATGGGTGGAATTGCATGGGCACACATGCACTAAATAATTTTTCCTAGTCCTTTTACAGTCTCATTGTTACGTACTGTTGCAAACACAGAGAAAGAGAGTGGCGGATAAAATAAAAATAAAAATAAAGGACACAGAGAGAGAGTGGGGGTGTATTTGAAATACATGGCACACAAGCACCATATAATTTTCCTACTCTCTTTTAACCATTCTCGCTGTAAAAAGAGGAAGAGAGAACAGCGGCAGAAAAGGAAGAGGAAGAAGAAGAAACACGGAGACAGAGCTTTCACGATCGTCGTCGATCTTCGGCACCTCCTCGCCGTTTTCACAGTACCCTCTCTCTCTCTCTCTCTCTCTCTATTTTCCATTTTTACCGATTTGGGTCACTGGGTGTGCATGTGTGTGATGAAGAGGTAACAGAAATGGGAGGATGGGGGTGAGGGAAGGGGGATAAGGAGGGGTAGAATCGTCAAATTCTGAGGGGGATTAGGGGGTATAACTTATGGGCACCTCAAACCCTGTCCGAAAATAATACCCCCGATGCCCCCTTTCTCCGGTCTTAACCAAGAACAGGTCTTCTTGAAAACCCCTCTCTTTTGGCTCCCAAACGGGGGCAAAGTGTGGGCCCAAGGTCTTATGAAGGGGTGAAAGCTAATCCCCCTTCTCATGGATGCATCCAAACGGGCCCTAAGTATAATAGAGTGGTTTTGATGAGTTATAAGGGCTTGAAATGAGCCCGAACGGAAAATATAGCTTACTGTACATTTTCTGCCAGATTTACCATTTTAATATTATTTATGGTCACGACTATCTATTTGTTATTATTTACGTAGAAGATGGCCCTTTTGATATTTATTTTAAAATCTTTATGATATTATTATTATTAAAAACTACTGACTTGATATTATTTATAACTGAATAATATCAGTTTGGTATAAAACGCAACAGTTATATCAAATTAATTTATCTATTAGATTAAGTGAATAATTTGTTATATCTTTTGCAAAAAAGTTTAGATTATATGCTCAAATTTCTTTTACTCTTTGATAGTTACATATTATATCTTGAGATTAAAAAAAAAAAAGTTTTTAAATTAATAACACTTCTATTTAGTAATTTTAGAAAGGAAATTAAAGTATAAAAGGTATTTATAATATTTACTTAATATTACAAGAAGTAATAACTATCCTTGTAATAATTATTGTAAAAAGAAATTTATTTTAAACTATTTAGTAATATGTGGACTATTTTATAAAATCGTAAAAATTACTAATTTGTCATTATAGTTAATAAATTAGTTATATCACCTATAAATAATAAATAAAGTATTAAAAGACTATAACAAAAGGACGATTTAATAAATTAAATTATGGAAACATATTTCATAAATTTCAATAAGTTGATATTGCCTTGTTGTTGCTACGTGAACGTAAGAATTGGACAATAGGTACCCCGGGTGGTATTCGTACGTTGGAATAAAATGATTAGATGTTAAATTTTTAGGGAAAGTGAAATTATTGTTTATGGTCACAGTTGTGACGTTACGGTCAGGAGATAACCAGAGTGGCCGAGGACCGTGGTTTTCCTGAAAGAATGATCGTCGGTATCGGCACTTGTGGTTTAAGACCGGTGAATCATCATTTTACGAACCCTGAACATGGCACTGTTTGATTTATCTTCCGGATTTTTCGGGGGTGTATTTATTGGATGAAACCGGAGTATGGGTATCATTTCTTGCGGTTGGTTGGTTATCATTCGCTCCTTGTGATGGTACAGTCGAGTTCGACCCGACATGTAGTTTGGTCTTATTCGTTTGGGACCCCAGGCTGGGCAAGCAAGGGGAGGGTAAATCGGCAGAGTCGCCATAGTTCAGAGGTTGTTTGGGAGGATTATTTCTCATGGTAGAGAAATCTAGAAATTATTAAAAGACAAGATAATTCATAATATGCTCATGATTGCTATAACTTTATTCTTTTGCTCATTATTATATTATTGCTTGTATGTTATGGGTTAATGGGTATCAACTGGGTAATTTATCACTTACGGATACGTTCGTATCCTGGTAAATCGGTTGCTTCGGCGATCAATTTGCCAGAAGCTGCAGGTAGTGACGGCATGGAAGATCAGCCTTGCGAGTCCGATCCGTACCATTCAGGAGAGATACCAGGGGCAGAGACTGAGCAAGATTATGCTTGGAATCCTTATCAGAACTAGAGTCGCTCTGAGTCTTTGCTCTGTGACGTCATGTGGGGTAGAGCATCTTAATATCAACCTTTTGCTGTAATAAGGAGTTATTGTTCCGTAGCTTGTACTAAAAAGATATTATTTATGCTAAGTATAATATTTTAATGCTTCCGAAATTCCTTGGAAAATCGGGGTGTTACAGCTAAAATGAGAATCGAAAAAACTGATGAGCTTACATTTGTTGTGGATATTCCCATTGCCATGAGAGAATTTGTTCTAAGAGATAGCTTGAATATCATGCAAGTATTAGACTAGTATTAGGTTTAGTTTTTATGTGTAAAATTAATGACTATGTGTATAACCCTAATGTAGTACTTTCGTTTTGTAATCCTTAATGAATTTCCGTTTGATCCAAAATAAAATAAAATATGGGTATGGTTGCACGAGGCAGCCCACCTAGTAGGAGTAGGTGGCCGTTGGCGATTCCCGCTGATCAATTATGCGACACCTTTTTATTAGTGGCCAGACAATACTGAAATGAAAATGACGTTAAGAATTGTGGAAGATATTTATATCTAGGTTTTGGATCTCAAAACCTAATCTCTCCCTCTGAGCATAGTTTCTAATAAATTTTTTTTTTCTCTTTCTCTCTACTAAGTACTCGAAAATTTTCTGAAAATTCAAACCGAACAAGCCCCGATGTATGAAAATTAAGAAGTGTGTAAGATTTTACTGCCTTATAACTTGATGATCAGATTAGAGATTGGCCGGGTTCCAAATTGGGAAACATAAATTGGGTTAATTTAGTAGATTAGTATTTAGTAACACAGGAGAGGGGGAGGAAGAGAGAAACACAGATTGTGTCAGGGTACGAACCACATGATTTTTATTTATTTATTAATCAGAACCACAACATGATTGATAAGTGTTTTTTCTTCCAACTATTAACATAACGCAGGAAAAAAAAGGCAAAATGTAGTAAATTTTTTAACGAAAATTTTATATGAAATTATTCATTTTGGTGTAATCTCACGTTACCATAATTACAGTCTTAAGGTTTGTAGAAGTTTTTTTTTTCTCTTCTAAAAATAAAGATTTAATCTGTGTATTGTTGATACGACCTCATGGACAAAAATTCAACGTGGTGTATACAAATTTATAAATTCTAGACAATTTTAAAATGGATGTATACACCCTGTACACATCTAAATAGGGGTGTATATTGTTGGATGGAGTTCACTCTACCTTTTTTTGACATCAAAATATCACTTGTTTTCACTAAAAATACCAAAATTACCATTTAAATAACAAAGTTGAGGGAAATGAGTTTTCTTGAATATTAGTGGGGTTTTTTTTTGGGTCTAAAATACCAAAAATACTGTTTAGACATTAACGTGCACGTACGTGAACTCATCCTTACACTTTTTCATAAAAGTAATTTAAGTAAACATTGTTTTATCAATCCAAACAAAATTTGTTGCCCGAAAAAAAATCCTTGCAAAATTTGGAATATTCATGAATAGCCAAAAATCACACAAAAACTTAGTTCGTCTTTCATACATGTGCCTATTTCAACTCTCAAATTTATGATTTGAACGGTCGATCTTGTAAACCTTGCAATAAATAACAAGTTTGAGTCAGCGTTCGACAAAAATCAATGCCTTTATTATCTCAAAAGTCCTTTCCAAATTTTCCCAAATCATCAACCGAACGAGGCAATTAATTTTCCTCGAGAATTTCTCCTAGCAAACTGAGAGAAGGGTAGAACATGTGACTCTGTAGCTCCCTGTTTGGTCCAAGACTCTAATGTGAGAGTGGATGTAAGAGTGCGAATGTGAAGACATTTTTTAAAAATCTCTCAAACAATTAAAATTTGCGAGTATGATAATTAAAAGCGCAAAAATTGAAAGTGAAAGTGAATGCCATTTTGAAGAACTTATTATATGTGACTAAGGTCCAAGTGGATTCATGTTTTAATGTTTTATTTCTTCTCACGCGAGATGGCCCAGGTCTGCTATATCCTCAACTACAACATGCCCAGGTCCAATTTCCCCTGCCCAAAGAATGAAAACGCTGAGTGCAAACATATTATGGGGTTTTTATAGGTCGGCCCGTAAATTAGGCTTGGGCCCTCCCAAATTAGTGTCCAAGCAAATTATTGCTACACGATCTAGTCACGGCCCATTATCTCGGGCAAAAATACCCCTCGAGTTATATATAGTTCACATAATTTGCATATACAGTTTACATAGTTCACAGGAACAAAAAGGTCATCATGCAACATAACAAAGCCTATTTAGGTTTGGGAACAATATTTAAGATTGAAATGAAACCTAAGCTAAAAAGTAGAACCGACGTCTAATTTTCTAACCATGCTTTCTCCATTTACAAAGGGTAATGAACAATCTTCTTCATAGCATTACAAATTACATTAACTACTTACGCCATTTTTTTTTAATTAAAACGATAATTTGGGGTATATTGCTAATTCAGTAATTGCTTTATGAAATTTTTTTTTTGTGACTAAAATCTCCCCCTATTTTTGTGATCAACAAAAATCTCTCCTTACCATTACACAATTTTACGAACTAAGTGTGCCCTTTGATCGATGAGAATAAGTTCTTTATACCACCGGTGTAAACATTTATTTTCTTCAAATCAATTATATTGTGTCACGTTGCAAAACAGTGGTCTCAATCAATAAAACATGAGGAAATAAATGTCTACACTGGCGGTGTAAAGAATTTAATCTCTGGATAAATAATAATGTGGGTATAAGTTAACATATGGGCCGAACCCATTGCCTGGTATGGGCCATGCCTTCTCTCGTAACTTAAGCCCAACTCTGGCAGTTGGGCCGATCCCATTGCCTGGTATGGGCCATGCCTTCTCTTCTACTTAAGCCCAACTCTAGCAGTTGGGCCGATCGCTTACCCCAAACCATAAGCCCCTCGCCTCCTTCCAGCGTTTGTACACAATCAAAATGAAACATGCCCCCTTGGGTTTATGTCGTCGTCTTATATGATTTTTTTTTCACATTATTCATCTATACTTCTATGTTTTGCCGATTCCTCTCATCAAGACGAAAGATGGAATGTAAAAAATTTGACCCAAATCTAAGTAAGAATTTAAAGAAAACAACCAAAATGACAGCGCTAAGAATTCCTCGAAAAGTTAGCCATATGGGGGCCTCAAATTTCATCCTTCTACTAGTAATAAATTTCAAATTCATTCAAGCCAACAAATTTCAATTCATATTAAGAATGAGCATCACTGAATTAATACATCTTTTCATCGGAAAGTATTCAACACATTTGCAGCAGTACTACTTATATATACTGCCTTACAACAAATCAAAATTATTTCAAAGCTAAGAAACACACTTGTCCATGTAATTAAGGACAAATTATCCCAAAGTTCAACAACACAGTCGTTCGTTGTTCTTCTGGTGGTGATCATCGCATTCACCTGAATACGTATTTTACGACACCGGGAATGTGAGTGTTCATGAAGTAGTCTTCCCAGTTTATGGTCTTGGGATCAAAGTAGAACACATCTGTCTCGACGTTGCCTTCTTTTGCTGCCATTCGCAATTTTTCTGTGTTTATGTCATCGTAGCTGAATGCGTACAGAGACCAACGATTAGTATTATGATGGGTCTCGTTCGAATCAACTTGTTTTATTTTGAAGTGCCTTAGTGGAAGTTTACTTCAATATTCATTGATTTAGCAAAAAACATCTTTAGCGAATTATCCAAGAACAACAATTCAAATTAGAAAGTAGACTAAAGGCCCAAAAAAAACTGATTTTAATTGAAATATATATATCAAAAGCTCGTAGAATTTTTTTTTAAGTAGTAAGTGAACTTGTTCAAACTTCGTTCAATTTGAACGTGGATTGAAAACGTTCAATTATGACATAAGACGAACGGCAAGAGAGTAATATTTCAATTGGATTCAAATTCTACGTTCAAAACACTACGACTGTTGAGGACCAAGATTGTAAATTTGCGAATGAGTAAATTACTTACATGCCCTTGAAGAACAAATAAGGCTGGTAAAGTTCCACCAACCGGAACACGAAGTTGATTTTTCTACGGAATTCGAAATATGTGCCTTGGAAAAACTGGCAAAATGCTGTGTTTGCTACTTGTAATCCCTACAAAAAAAAAAAGCACAGATAAACCACGTACGGTTAGCTTCAAACAAGGCAGAATCCAAACAAGCCTTGAAAAGCATATATGCTTCCAGGTAAAAATACTGTTTCCAGAAAAGACATGCACAAACCTTGAGTGGAAGCAGGTAGCGAATGGCCATGTATCTGCGGAAGCTAGCCATGGAGCTCAACACAGTGACCTTGCCAACAATGACAGCCTTTCCGTCTTTACCAACCCAGGGATGTTTCGTGAAATAGCGATGCCCGTAATCTTGAATCCAACTGAACCTCAATGGATTTGCAAGTGAGGAACCCACCTGGTAAATCACCACATCGTCTGATGCTTCATTTGCATTTGCTTCCATGGCCACCAGCATCGAGTTAACCACCATGTCTGCTGGTATCTGCACATTTTTTACGAATTGGTCGTGCTCAGGAAAACTTAAATTTTGAATTATCTATCGAACTGAACACTCTCAACAGTGACTAGTACTGTGTTAGAAAATTGAGTTTCCAATATGCTCACCACATCAATTACGGACTCTGGATCACCAAGGAAGCACGTCAATCTTCCTTTACCATATCCGACGGCCAAGCTATCAATAGTTCTGCAACCATCAAAACAACTGCTAAGTATTCCATAGAAAAGGCAAAATACACCTAATGAATCCTACGACACTTGGTTTTCTTCTTTCGTCTTTAGCGTCCAAATACAAGAAAACATTTACGGGATGCCAACATAGTTCGGATGCTATCCTTTCAGAAATGATGCCGTTCTGTCTATCCTTCTTTTAATCTCTTTGTAATCGGTTAATGAAATTACTCGTTTCTGCTAGCTGTTGCAGAAACGAGTAGTTCCGTCGTAAATGCGATAAAGAGAATGTTTTGGTGAAATTCTACCTGATGCCTTCAACCCAACCAGGGAAGGGTTCCTTGTAAGTACTGGTAACGATGGTGGGACGGAGCATGACTAGAGGAATATTTCCCTTGATTTGCCCCAAAAGCATTTCTCCCATTGCCTTTGTGAACACATAGGTGTTTGGCCACCCATATTTCCTTGCTCTGTTTTATCAGAGGAAAAATAAAATTGGTTAATCATCTATGCATGCTTCGTTACATTAAGATCGAGTCTAGCTATGATCGCGAGTTGGTCAACGTCGACTAGCCCTTTTTCATCATCGAATGTTCTGGATCCGACCCGATCCCACAATACACAATCACACGAAGAATAAATCAAGCAAAGAACGCAAATAGTAAAAATCGCCTGACACAGAATTTTCTTTAAAAAATGGTTCCCCAAGTGAGTAATTCCCTTTACTTCCAACATTTCTCTCTCTATCTCTCTCCACTTATTACCCCTACTATTTTTCAAAAAAAAAAATCAAAAGTCAAACCAAACACAGCATTAAATGTTTCAACAAACTTCTTGCGAAAAGAGTCCTAAAATGAAATGTTGTCTTTTGGTCTAATAAGTGTGGCCGGTGACTCTAAGTGGGAGTATTTATGGCAATTTCTTTACCCCATTAAAATCTTCGCAACTGCAAATATTAAAGATGCAGCCGCTGCTACGCCCTAAGTTTTGGGAAACGGGTCATCTAGTGCACCCTTGCCCTATGGAGATATAATAGTATACACACTTTTTAACGTTTCGGATCACGCATTATACTACTGTACATGTGGTGCGGTCGGTTATAATTATACTATAGTATCGATTCCACGTATACTTATTTTTGCTAGTGTTGGGCCCGGAATGCCCCTATGAATTTAGTTACACAATGTTACTCCTTGCGACCGCTCTAAAAACAGACTTGCGGGTGCGATGTCGAATGCCATAAAAGACTTAATTGAAACTCTTTCTACTACCAATTGGTTTTAGGAGAGATGGTCAATGAGCGGTCCGACAGCTAGGAATTACACATTCAATTAGCATCTAAAATTTATGATGTCATTCTCCTATCTAATGGAGGAAACGAATTCATGTAGTCAACCGCAAGTGATTGAGACGTAAGGCTCGGTTTGGTTTATTAATAAACTAAAATTTGCAAGAATTCTACCGGAACAAAAGTCAAAGTAAAATACATACGAGAATAAATTATATATACCGGCGGTGTAAACATTTGTTTTCGTTCTTTTAGTTGGGACCACTGTTTTGATGAAGTGACACAATGTAATTGATTTGGACGAAATAACCGCCGGTGTAAATAATTTAATCTCAATACAAAAATACATATAGATATGTCAGAAGGTGGATGATAAAATATAGTAGTAATAAATTAATATTACTACAAATTATTAGTATTTCAGAATAAGGAAGTACTACGATTTATTAGTCAGAGCTTCCTCCAACGCAAAAGGCAAGGACAAATATGTTAAGATAAAGAGAACTACTATTTGCACCGACGGATAAATATGGTCCCCTATTAGTGTCCCTTTTTTTTTTTTGCTAAAGTTATTCGATCCATCCTACAAAAAAACATGAACGTAGACCTATCTAGACCTTGTATTAAAATTTGGTCCCAAACAACATTGTACAATTAATGTACACTATCTATTGGGTTTATTAGCACATCTTATTTAAATCAGCAAAAACAATAACAATAATCATGGATAGACATTTAAAAGAAATACGTTCTCAGTAAATTTCTAGTCTGGTATTTTTCTTCAGAAGTAAATTTAGTTTATCGTCGTAATTTTTGGGATTATACATTCATCTCGATGAGAGAGATTAGAAAAAGTATAAAGATATGGACCGAATTTGAATTTTTTTTTTTTATCTAAATGCCCTCTAAAGACAAAATACTACGAAGTAGTTATTTGGTATTTTTTCATCTTTAATGATTTTTTTTCTTTTGATCCAAGTTTTTTTTTTTTTAGACGTCTCTTATCGAGGTCAACGATTAATCCAAAATATATAACTTGAATCTAACAAAAAAATAAGAAAAAATTAACAAGACTATGAAACCAAAAATTTAAAAAGAATACACAATTGAAACCTCAACCAGTGTTCATTTCACGTGTGTCCCTCGAGCATAAGTAGTTCTTTTCTCTTTTGAAATTGTTTATCATCATCATTTTTGTCATGAACTACATAAAAGGCCATATTTTCTTTTTCTTTTTTTTGGGTCTTAAACCTCCAAAATGTCAGAGCCGACCTGTACTCATGAGACTCTATTTTCTTCGCTCTCCTCTCTCTCACCCTGTCACAGTGTCACCCATACCCCTTTTTTGCCTTTTCTTTGACGGAATCCTAATGGAGAAAATATTGATAGAAAACTGTCATCAATATTTTCTCCAGTCTGGTATACAATTGTGATGTAGCAATTGAACTACTACCTACCTAGAGTTAGACTGCATCACCAACAAACCTTTTTTTTTCAATATGCCAACTAATCAGTTCCCGCTCTGGATTCTCAAAATAAGTACTTATTATTTGGAAATAAGTACTTATTTTTTAAATTAAAGGTAATGTATTGTGAAAGAATGACATATCTCGTAAAAAGAGAATAAATACTCTCCCTCCATCCCACTTTGTTTCGCCTGCTTCCTTTTTGGGACGTCTCAAAAAATTGTTTATATTTCACAATCTATAATATTTTTTATATTCAATATAGATCTTGTTTGATAGAGCTCAATTTATTTTTGTAAACCAAGTTTACGAAATCAATGAAAACAATATAGATGGTGAGATATAAGCATGTTTTTGGGACATCCCAAAAAAAAAAACAAACGCAACAAAATGGAACCAATGGAGTATTTTTTAAGAAGAGAATCTGGAACGGGTCTCAACCCATTCCTCAAACAAGGAGCATGTGATCGAGTACCATATATGTGAGCCTGCATTGACTCTATCCCTAGCTCCCTGTGGACCACGTCAGCCTATTTTTTCAGGGTTTTTGTGCTACTGTCTTTTTGATTGCTTTTTATTAATTTCTAATAAACATAGATTAAAGTTGAACAAGAATACATAAAGGACGACGAAAAAGTCAGAAAAGATTTGAGTTTTTTCTTGATTTATCGGGCAGACGCGGGCAGTAGTGACGGATGTGATTGCAATTTTTGTGATCTGAAGTGTAAATAAAGTCTTTGTGATGCTTATATCGAGATTGTATCGATCAAACCTTTGAATGCCCAAATCCTTCATTGCCAATGTAATTTCTTTGTCCGTTGCCGCCTCAGCTCGGAGCTCGCTCAGTCTCTCCTCCAGAATTTTCTTCTCAGTGTCAAGGTTTAACCCAGAAACCCCGTTGAGTGTCTCTCCCATATAATAGGGTTTTTCAAGTATAAGTCCCCCCTTCTCGCCGGATACATAAGCTGCAGTAAAAAAAGATCATCTCTATCAACATTCGATATGCGGCAGCTTTAGCTTTTCGAAAATTTGCTAATTTTAGGGTCCTTCTTATTTTGGTACCCCTTAAAATAGTCCAACAAAAAGGGGTCGTTTTTAATATCCGCTTCAAGCCCCCAAAAATCAGGGCCGGCCCTTGGGCCGACCTTTCCTCCATGTTTTCAGCTTATTTCTATGCAATTATAGTTCTATCAAATCCGAGGCAAAGTTAGGATTTTCAATATGTGGAGTCAAAATTGGAGCAATAGCTATTTATATTATTATATTAATATATGGCAAAATATGAGTTATGTCAGTGGAGCCAAAAATTAAGTGTAAATGGAGCACTTCTTAATTATAGTCTTCAAAATATTTACCCAACTTAAGCGCAAGGTTAATTTCTTAAATTATAGAGATGTGTTTAATTTCTACTTTTAACATACAATCACCATTAATTGAAGAAATCAAAAGTATAACGAAAATTCCTAACAATTACTAAATTATAAATCAAATTCACAAACATCTAAGAACACAACTTAATTAGTAGAGATCAGATACAAAAACTAAATGATAAAAAGCATAATCTTATATTAATTGTGTGTAACAAAAAAACTATAATTAAAAGAGAGGAGGTTGTAAATAATACTTAATTAACGGGTTGCTTTCATTATTTGTAAACATATAAGTGGTTTGTTTGATAATTGTTAAACATAAAGAGGGACTATTGTAATTCTTTAGAGGGTAAAATGAAAGATAATAATATAATATCATCTGAAGGGATAGTGAAAGGATCCAAAACAGAAAGTCTACCCTTATCGACCCAAATTTCCGATAGAAATCCCGACGCCCCGCCGGACACATTCCGGCCACCGGAAGGCCGATCCAAGCTGTCCAAAAATTCTATAAAAAAAATCGAGTGGTACCACACGGGAATAAACGGCATCAGACGTGTATAAATGACCGATCCAAACAATCCATTTTTGTGTTTAGATCGGCCAAAATTGGAGTGCTTGAATCGGCTAGCTACACACGTCGAATGCCATTTATTCTCGCTGAAGGCCACTTGGTTTTTTTTATAGAATTTTTGGATGGCTCGGATCGGCCTTCTGGTGGCTGGAGTGTGCCCGGCGGGGCATCGGAATTCCAATCGGGATTACTCCCGTCGTGAACTGTAGCTTCACTCGATCCAAAAATCCAGGGCCTATGCTCCCTCCGCCCCTAAGTTCTACTGTGGAGTCAAAATAGGAAAGAAAGTCGGCATGTGACCCCACTTGTCTATTTGTCGGTTTGCCCTTGGCCAAATATTCCATCTCGGCCCTCTACTTGAAAACTACATTTACATGGGGTATTATTTCGAAGAGAATAAATTCTTTACACCGCCGGTGTAAACATTTGTTTCCTCCAAATCGATTGTATTGCGACACGTGTCAAAACAGTGGTCCCAATTAATAAAACATGGCGACGTGGCGCAATACAATTGATTTGGAGGAAACAAATGTTTACACCGGCGGTGTAAAGAATTTATTCTCTATTTCGAATAACGCCATCAATTTATATGAAGTGGTTCACTGGGCAAAGCTAATATATTAAAGAATAGATTATTGTTGGCTAGGATACTTGTCATCTCATAAGGAGGTCAGAAATTCAAATATCTCTACCTGCGTATGAGTGTTCCTTCTGTTGAAGGCTTTTCCATTATTTCTTCATTTTTACTCTATAATGGGTTTATTTCTTAGGGAATGACTTCGGTGTTCCCGGTCATTTTAGGGACACCGTAACTTTTGGCATAACAAAACCATTATAAGCATAACCAAATTCATTACAAATATAACCAAAACCATTATAAGCATAACCAAAACCATAACAAGGCATAACTTGGTTGGTTATGCCTTGGTTGATTTTTTGTTATGTCTTGATTGGTTTTTGGTTATGCCTTGGATATGCCATGTTATGGTTCTATTATACTTCTAATGATTTTTGTTATGCTTGTAAGGGTTTTGTTATGCCAAAAATTACGGTGTCCCCAAAATGACCGGGGACACCATAGCATCATCTATTTGAGTTGTTGGGCTTGGTTATCTATTGAACTCTTACAATTTATGTAGTGCATGTCCCGAGTTTATACTTTGTACTTCATAAATGATGTAAAACAGTAAATGATCTCTTCTATCGATGAAAAAAAAAAAAAAACCAAAGATTGTTAATGGCAATTTGGTAAATTTAAAAACTACAAAGAAGCTTGAGTAAAAAAAGTCAGTACTCACCTGTAGATACGTGGAGAAGCAACTTTATGTTAGCACATTTCTTGGAAAAGTTCAAAACATTCTTGGCTCCCATTGTATTGAGTTGGAAGGAAACATCATATCTAGACAAAGTCCCCAAGAAATTAACACAAACACACATGCACATGCACATTAATTAATTAATTAGTATGATGGTTAAACAAGTGGTGGGCCATACCTTTCATCAAAATTGGTGGTTGCAGCTAAATTAACAACAATATCAACTTCCCTCCACATTTCTTCCTCCAAATTGGGGTCTTTCACGCCCAGGTTCTCACATGTTATGTCGCCAGGGACCAAAGTGACTTTTTCCGAAATAAGGGAATTCAATTTTCCTCCCAATTTCTCTCTCAGTACCCTGAACAAGTCCTTTGCTATGGCCTACGATACGTACAGTAATTAAAGTAGTTTGTCAGAACTGTGTCAAAATCCATCACAAAATACACATCCATAGAGCATAGAAACAAAATAATTAATGCGAAATTTAGGCAAAAAAAAATATCGACTGTGTCATGATGCAAGTCAACTTTACTACGTGGTGAGAAAAATTGAGAATGAATTTACGCGTAAGTTGGTCCAGGCGCCTTGAGATTAAAAAAAAAACTCAAAATAAATCTGGTCTACACACTTTGTTGGTAAATTTCTAGATAAATTTTCTGGGTCTCTTTAGCATTTTCGCAAAATAAAATTATAGAAATGTACCTTGAATTTCATTTGGACACTTAGATCGTATACTGTCTCACTTAGCCAATGAGCTCTTAGCTCAGTTGGCATTACCCAACGCCTTCCTTAGTGGAGGCCTGGGTTCGAGCCCCATGAAGAGCGGTCAGTTGGGATTCAGGGCTATGGACAGTCTCACTTTATGTTAGGGGTAACGGGGTCCTTATCAAAGGGAATAAAAATGAGGTGTGTGAGTGTTGAACAATTTTGTTTGATTTTGCTACCATGCAAAAGTGGAAGGAAAATGAACGTGGTATGGGTTTGAGATCTCTAGATGGCCTGGGCTGCAATGGGTAAAGGAAGGAAATTATTATGCTGGTTCTTTTTCTTTTTTTGTTTTTAAAGTGTTATTTATGATTTACCTCATTATGGAACCTTTGTAAGGCTGACTTCTCATCTGCTGCTCTTAGAAGTAGATACAGCTTCTTCACATTTGGTTGAACTCTTAGTATCTTCTCCACAAAAACTACATCAGATTATATATCCATCGAAACAAAAAATTAAAACCCTCACTATAAAATGTGTGTGTGTGTGTGTGAGAGAGAGAGAGAGAGAGAGAGAGAGAGAGAGAGAGAGTATACTCTTTGCTAGGAAGCCAGTGGCACCAGTGACTAAAATGTTTCTGTTCTCGAGAAACTGGACGACACTACCCAGCTCCATCGGAGAAGAAAAATGGTCAGGTAGAGAGAAATGGTCAGGTAGAGAGAGAGAGAGAGAGAGAGAGAGAGAGAGGAGACCTATGGAAAAATGTTTGAGGGGTGTGCTCCATTTCATATAGGGTGGTGTTTAAGTGATGGAGTGCACGCAAGTGCTGATTGGTAATTTCCTTGATACTCTCTTTGGTTTATCAATTAATTTTCTTTATTTCCATAAAAGTATGTACACTCTAAAGATGTTTGTTCCAGTTTTAGATTCTCATAGAAGCTTATTTGGCTTTTAAAATCATCCGGAAAATTCCATACTATAGTGCTGGTACCCAACCTTTTTTTGGGTCAGTAAGCAAAAACAAGAGTAGAGAGCTAAACAAATCGGAACATGTTCTAAAAAAAGAAAAAAAAAAGTATTTGATTATCACACTTTTTTCTTTTTAATAACCACACCCTCTTTTTTGTCTTCTTGCGATGTGAATTTACAATGTTGTCCTTTTAAGTATGAAAGAGTTCTAATTCACATCACAAGAAGACAAAAAAGAGTATGAAAATGACTACTCATAAATTAATGGCCTTATTGGTTAGGAAAATGATTTTCGCACGTCCTTTTTTTTAATGCACTCCAATTTTTGTCTTTTAATTAAAGATTTTTACATATAAAAGTTTCACTAAAAGACAAAAAAATAGACTGTATTTATTGAAAAAGTAAGTGTAATAATCACTACCTATCGGTTATCCTATCTTATTGTCTTATTTGTCCTTATTTTGGTTTGAATCCACAGAATTGTGTCTATATTGAAACTCAAAATAAACAAATAAACCAAACGAGTGCTAAGCAAACTCACTTATATTTTGCCTTCTACAACACTTACATTCACTTATGAGAGATACTTTTGAAAAATTATCAAATTTCTACTCCTACATTTAAAAAATAAAACATTTTTGAAAATCTCAATATAAAATAATGGACTAAGAATTCCGAAGGGAGCAATATTAAGTGTGTTCCACTAACTAAAATAATTAAGTACTTATTTTTTGAATTAAAGATAATGTATTATGAGAGAATGATCTATCTCGAAAATCGAAAAATAAGTATTTTAAAAACAACAACATTAACGGAACGGGGCATAAAGCTTTATGAAAATCATTGGTTCGAATCTCTCAAAGACATAATTAATTAGTGGAATGGAAAACTAAATTAACATTAAACAAATTAACAAAACCCGGCCAGTTTCACTTTTGCTTTCCATAACTTTTGGGTTTGGTGGTCCCCACCAATCTTTCAGCCAGCCGCATTAGACAGTAGACTTAAAAACACAAGGCCCTGGTGGTTCTAGCGGTGGTTTGGTTTAAAGAGTCCAACCTACCTCGCTGCACATGTATTTACTCCAGTGTATGGCTGTCCTGGAGCTGGTAAGTTTTAGCTTAACGTGTGTGCACGGACACCTGCATTAACATTACTCCTCCCTAAGTAAGTGTCCACTCAATCAATTAATTAGGGTTAATTCAGTTGGCCAGAATTCTAACATCTTCTTATTAGAAAGTTAGGAGTTCGAGTTTCCTCACTTACGCGTGGGTGTTCTTCCCTTTGAGGGAAATGTCCTCTCTGAAAACACGTGCATAGTTTTTTCAATTTCATTTCGCCAAAATTCAGCGCAAAGAAAATTGAAAAAAAAATATGCACAGAAGGATTTTTTATTTTTTTTTCAAAATTAAACGTCCTTTTTGTAGGGGACTCTTGTTCTGGCCATTCTCTATGTAAGATTTTTAGAGGAGGATTCCATGCAAAATGGACTGGACCGTCCAGTTGCCTCGATTTCGGATATCAAATGATATTTGATCTATGTGATTTGACCTGATCAATGGTCTAGACGAGGTCTAAAAAGTGAATGGTCCAGATTAAAAAAATTAGGCCAGTTGAATGGTCCAATCAATTTGCATGGACTGGAAGGAGTTCTACCCAAAAAAATTAGTCTGGTATTTCCAGGGTCGGCTCAAGGTATTTGGATGCCTTAGGTCAATGGGTGAAATAGCGCCCTACATAAATTTTCTAATTTAAAAACAATAAATAGTTTTGGCATTGCCCATGATACAAGCTTTAATTTTGTGCCCTACAGTTTTGGCATCAAGAAAAACAGTTTTGGCATTATCATTTCCCTTCGTAATTCTTTGTTTAACTTTCTGTTGTACTTTTTAGGATTAATCATTCATCTTGACAAGATGAATCAGAAAAGTATACAAATATTGACCGAAGTTGAAACAATTTCATATAAGACGACAAAAATAACACAAATAACAGGTGTTTAATATTTTTTCGTCTTTAGTAAACTTGTTTTTCCTTTTGGTCTGATATTTTTGTTCATAGACTCCTAACGTTGAGATGAATGATTAATCCATAAAATATAACATTAATCTCAAGAAAAATTCAAAAAAGACAAACAAAAATAACAAAAATTTAAAACGCTGACGTCTAACACCACACATGCCGGACTTCATGCTTGTAGGGTCGGCACCCTGAGAGTTCCATGATAATATGCAGATTGGGGCCGACTATGTCTGTCTTGAGTGCATGAACGAGCTATGGCAAAATATAGATCTTCGTGGTTAACAATTTTATATGGTATCGGAGTAAACAATATATTTTGTATTCAGTCGTTATTGCCTTAATATATTTGGACATGCATAGCCTATTTATAGGGAAAAGCCTGACTACATTTAAAAAGCTCGTCACTTGTGGAATTATTGTTGCAACTCTTTATCTAGGCTTTGGATGCATCTCAGACATTCCGGCATGGTCTTGCTGTGTTATTTGTTTTTTTCCACGTTTCTTTTTGTTATTGCAATGCTGTCGCCGTGCTTTAGGCCTTCGATCTCTTTTCTTGTTGTAATAGCTGCACACAGTGATTGGTTGTAACTTTATTATTACTTATGAATTTCTTACTCTTCCACCAAAAAAAGAAAAAGAAAGAAACTATAAGTAGAGATTTTAAGCTTTTAGAGTAAGGAAATTGATTCAAGAAAAAAAAATGGTTTGAAATAATTTACAATTTCTCATCACACGTAATTGATAGATCATGAATCTACTACTATATGACTCATGCGATAGGTTTTTTTTTTTAACAAAAAAAAATTCATTAATCTTTTAAAATTGTTACAAAAACTAATCGTTACAAAGACTCCTGCGATAGGTACAATGCATGACCCCAAAAGATTGCCCTTTTTTTTTTTTCTCAACAAGGAAACCATTTTATTAAACTTTGAGAGAAGGTACGAATCTTAGTTAAGAGGATAGTGAGCATGATAGCATCGCAACAGAGACTAATTCCCAACGAAATTTTAGCCTGGACAATCATACGCCACCTGGTACCTTCAAAGGAGAATACGGCCAAGTTGGAAAGGAGCCAACCCAAACAAAAATTATGTAAGATGTGCTAAGTTTACACAAATGATAAAACAACAAAGCCTAAACATTTTCCTCTAAACCACCTCCCCAATCATCAGTAGTACTAGTCGGACCACAACCAGAAACTCAGAAACCAGGGCTCAGCTATTATATATCCTCAAAACCTAATCAAAACACTAACACCAACATCAGAAGAAAACCAGCGTACGCAACAGCATCAAACCATCTCAGTTTTTACAAACATCCGATCGAGCTCAGTCTTTTAGGCTCTACGTATCAGTTACATATATAACCAATGTTACAATGCGCGTTCGATATTTAGGTGTGTACATTGTAGGCATCTCTTAAACTGTATATAGAACTTTATAACAAGTACTGAACGTAAATTCATGACGTCGATCAATCTTGATTTCAATATAACTTATGCATATGATTCATGTAGCAGTCGCACGTCGATCGATCAATTCAGATCATGATCAACTCTGCATCATACGTACGGTTGTTATGTTATAAATCGTTTGTGCATCCAAATTAATGCTTCCTCTTCCCTGGCTCACTGGTGTCAATGGGGGTAAAGTTGGCAATATTGTTCAATGAAGCAAGTGATGTTTGATACAAACTTGTAACTTTATTGCTGTTATTTTTGTTTGTTTATCTTTGGCTAAATGCTAACAATGGAGCTAGTACTACAAAATGCAAATGAGGGTTAGCTAGCCATTATTAGGGTACGCGGTTCAACCATTAATTATTGTTGGCTTTTTCTTTCCAATGGGATAGCTGCATGTGTTTCCATGTGCTATATATATAGTTTGGTCTCTTTTGGGATAGCTACTATAGGCCAGGCAGGTACGTAGTTAATTCAACTATTAAAATTTTTGTCCTAGATTTTGTGCTCATTTTTACTTAATTTAACTTAAAGTATACATTATGAACTTTTGTAATTAGTAATGCATGCCTTAATTGTGTACGATTTTACTGTGGTTGACTAAAAAAATAAACTTTCGCTACTATGATTAGCAGGTACCCCCACTAGGCTATATTTCTAGATCCGTCCTTGAGACCTGGGATGCTATAAATATGCAAGGGCTGTTATGAATAACGCGAATCTTACCATGTGTAAGATCAGGGGTGGAGCTATGTTGGAAGATCAGGGACAGAGCTATGTTGGGACCTTCTGCTCCGGCCCCCTATGCTATCGATAGAGTTATTTTTTAATAATTTTGATTTGATAAAAATCCGGTTATTTTACATTCTCATTTATCAAATTCTTTTATAAATAAAAAAATAAACACGTGACAGTTGAAGTCACCTACAAAAAATTTTGTTTTTTGATCGGCAATTTTTTTATTATTAATCATTGAAACAAGTTACAATGATTAAACGGATCCAGAAATGGCTTCACAACAAGAAAAAATTGGCAACCGAGCAAAGTTAGATTCCCAACCCACGACATTCATAAGCCTCTAAGGACCCGGAAAAAGGGGAAGGGGAACCAACCAAAAGTTGGAGAATACTTTAACTGTATTAGGTTATAATTATTTCAATGTACAAATGTAATGTATTGAAAAGTAAACATTTTATGACAAATATACGTTCCGATAAAAAATATGTGTCTACAAAGCCGGCCTCCCCGGGTTCAAAATTCTGGCTCCGCCAGTATGTAAGACACTAATATAAGCAAGACTAAATTTGGAAAATGGGCAAACAAAAGCCTAATTATAAAATATGCATGAGTAATAAAAAATTTGCCTAATGAAATCGCAAAAAATCGAGTAGAGAGGTGATGTTTGAGAGAAAAATGGTAAAGAAATAAGGTCTATTTTTTCTTTCTTTTCTGACTTATGAGAGTCGATGGGTTAATAAGATCTATCTGCGAGGAGCGCTAGTGCAATTATATGTGGAGATAAATAAAAAATCATACGAATGCTATGGGGCCTAAATGCAAATAGATAAAACTCAGGGTGGCAAGCGACACCCTGTTAATTTCCCCTTTAAATCCGCCTATGCTATAATATTACATAGTAACAGACATGTTTGATTGTAGGATACATGAGAGAGGTGAGCGAGACTAAGGGCCAAGGGGAGGTGGTATTAAAGGGTGGGGCCCACATGCGTCCCTTTCGCATAGTAAATCAGCGTTTGGTTGCATATGCCAAACAGGACTAAGGGCCTAATTGGACAAGGATAGGCTGTTTGTCCATTCAGTACCCCACGTAAGTTAGGGTATTAACTATTACTCGTACTATCTTATGAAGAGGTGGTATTAACCAGCCCCCTTTCTTGAATTATAATTCTCATCATTTTTATCATGCGAGCCCCACTTCTTCTCTCTATCTCTATCGTAATAACTTCATCTTATCTATCAATCATTTCAACAATCAAAGTACCCAACGTTCTAGGTCATATCACATTTGGTGGATGGGAGTTATATATATAGTGAAGTATTATCAATGAGCTAGCATTGATTCTTCAAGTTTTCAATTCAAGGCGAAAGATAAAAGGAAAACAACAAATTACGCTTGTCATTTTCATATGAACCATTTTTGTGATTAATACTATTGTACAAGCCAGCAAGCACCAGCATGTGGGGTGGGGATTTTTCACATCTTAACACGGCAACACGATTTATTTCTATAATTCGTTTTTTTTTTTTTTTTTTTGGTCAAACGGAATTTCTATAATTCGTGATATGGCCGGAGAGGTGACAACGGAAGTTTTTGTTATGTTTGGTGATCGCACTGCCCTTTTTTTTTTTTTTTTTTATCGTTTTCGCTTTTAGAAATTTTAAAATTTGAGATCTAGGCGTTGTCGTTGTTCATTGTTTTCGGTTCTGAGAAAATTATTAAACTTTGTGGAATTTGGAAAAAATGGCTGGAGAAGAGAGAACACAAGTCCATGTTTCGTTTCGTAACACTAGCACCCAAGGGGCGGCTGTAGTAGTAATTCATGAGGTTCAAGTGTACCCTTGGGTTCAAAAAAAGTACATTAATTAATTTGATTTCTATTTTATATTGTCTGCCCTGGATCACTAACACAAAGCCGGAGTAAATAAAAATTCACTTAAATTTATAAGCAAACATATCGTATATAGCTCAACAAAGCAAAATGAATTAAGTATGATAAGCTAAATTTCAATCATAACAAATAAATATATATATATATATATATATATATATATATTTACATACATACAAAGTTTCTTATACCTCTTTGTCACCGCCAACCTAAAATCCTAGAGGTAGCCACCGCCCCTACTAGCGCCATTTCAAATTTTTCAGTTTTCGCTTTCAAGACTGGAATTTTAAGGTATTGAGATATGGACTTGTGGTAGTATTAATTGTTTTCGGTTCTGAGAAAATGATACTTGTGGATCGAGTAGCTTTCAAAATTGTTGTGGTCTGGAATTCGATCAGAAAAAAAAGATGTGTTTCACATTCCACTGTTCAACTTACAACGTACCATCTTTGAGTGCTGCACTCTCCCAACCGGCCAGCCTCCCACCTACACCTAAATAAATGTTTGAAAACAAATTAATTTAAGCGTGCACATCACCCAAATATGTTTTGTTTCTTATGGGCAAAAGATAATATGTTAATCATTGTTGGTGTGTTGATATTTTAAGCAAAAGATATATAACCCAAAAAAAAATAAAAATTGACAAGGTTACCAGATAAACCTTTGGCCTGTTTTGGGGTTAAAATTAAGCCGGATTATTTTCTGTTTTTATTAGAAAATATTCCTTTTTATTAGTTTTGCAGCAATTTTTTTTTTAGATTATTAGTTTGCCTCGACGAGAGAAATTTTTGAAAAAATAATTATTATTAACTAAGCTGATTTTTGAGTAAAGACAAAAATAATTCAAAAAAGACGGGATGTTTTGGATCATTTTTGCCGTTAGTAAATTTTTTTTAAAGATTTTGATCATAATTTGTATTCTCTTTTAGATTTCTCTTATTGAGACGAACTAATAATTCTCAAAAATTTGCTGCAAAACTTAAAAAGCCGGGAAAAATTTGAAGAAAGGCGAAATAATCCCGCAGGATTATTAAGCCGAAACGGATTAGTGTACATACCTTCAAATTTAGACCACGTCAATTTTCTCGTAGGATGTTAGCTAAAAATTCTAAAATCACGAATTTAAAGCACAACTTCGGAAACAACTATGTCGATCTATAGCCATTGTATGTATGTGTACACATGTGCATCAACCTGTTCCGAACACAGTTATGTTTAGAATTGTGTTTTAAAATTGTACCCGATCGTAATGTTGCTCAATGTTAGCAGGGTTAGTATGTTTGAAAGATACAACTAGGCGTCTGATATTTTTTCATGAGCTTGAACATAAGAGTAACGCTAAAGCTCCCCATCAATGCGTAAGTTTTGCCCAACAACAAATAAATTTAAATAATGTTAGTCAAAATATATGGAGAAATCTTTCAATGACAATTGGACCTACTCTGAATTCTTTTATGCTTTTCACGAAACTATTTACTTTGCGAAGTGGTTATGAGAAATCAATAAGTGTTCCTCTACGAGGTCACAGGTTCCATTTCCATGGAAGTCGAACATTCCAAACATTGAGACTGCTAAGAGTTTTTTTTTTTTTTGCTTGGCGACTACTAAGAGTTATGCTCGGTTGTTACCTTCAGGCCCTGAAAATTAGTCGAGGTGCGCGCAAGCCGGCCTAGACATCCGGTTATAAAAAAAAATAGAAATCTTTACTTTGACTTTCTAAAAGGTGGGTTACTAAACTTTGAGAGCGGAGGAAACGTGATTAAGGGATGATGGAGTATTTAGGGAGAGACAATTAAGGAAAACGAGAGATTTGGGTAATTATTCTGAATAATTTAAGCCGATCGCAGAAATTACTGTAATTGACTTGGTATTTCGGCTTTCACACCGCTCGAGATAGGGATGTGTGTCGTATCCGTTTTACATTTGATATGGGCTTGTGTCAGAGACTCGGGGCTGTTTTCGGTTAGTAAAAAATTTATAGATTTTTATTTATGGTCGAGAAATAGGTATTTTCGGAAGTGAATAAGTTGTTGATGTTTTGTGAGTAGAGTTATTGTAATAAAAATAATGTTTGTTGACAATTTTTTGTTAGTGGAAACAGGGTGTCGGAGTACCCTTAACCCTAACCCCGCTTGTTCTTTCATTTCGCTTTATTTTATTGGGTTCGTAAAATATTTCAGTTTAACTTTATTTCCATCTCTCCATCTTCAAGAAATTGAATTTATATTATCGTGTTGATTCCAAAACAGTGGACAAATATATCACATTAAACTCAAATAAAAACAAAAAGTATATATTTGCCCCGACTTCTCTAATCTCTAAGTTTTTTTAAGCTCCATGAAATCACGTAAGATATTTTCATAAATATCACAAGCTAGACTCATTCCTAGAAAGACATTAATTATCACATAAATCTAGTATTTCATTAATAAATAGGTTGCTTGTGTACATACACGACAAGTTACATGTATATATCCTGACAGCATCCTTTTTACATTCTCAAGACATTCTCACTCAAGACATCCTTAGACCGGCGAATGATTCAAAGTAGTATAGCTGTGTTAATTAACAAGAAGCTTCTAATTTGAATAAGATTTGCTAGAAGTTTTATGAAAACATTGCTGGCATGAAAACATTATTTATAACTAGGAGACACTCCATTATGAGAATGCATGCATGCTTTTGGAAGCAATAATTGACTAAAAACTAAAATTGAACATGGCTAAAAATTGCAAAGAACTTTTTCTTGTTAGTCATTACCAACCTAGCTATCTATTCAAAGATATTTTGTGAACCTAGTATTTTTCGTTTGGGTTTTAAGAAAGGTTTTTGGGGATAATGAGCGAAGAGAGATAGATAAAAAAAATTATTAAAAACCGTACAAGGATTTTGAGAACCAAAACTACAGGATATATACAACCTTGGGTATTCAAGTGAACACCCTAGCCTTCCAAATTTTGCCTACATATGTGTCTAACAGTTACTCTCATACATGGTGCGTTCCACTAACTAAAGTAAATATTTAAATTCCAAATAAGTACTTATTTTTTGAATTAAAAGTGATGTATTATAAGAGAATGACATGTCTCGTAAAACAGGAAATAAGTGTACTTTACGGGCAAGACAAATGTGGCAAGAGCTTTGAATACCCGGTCATGAACTTGCTTGCAGTCCAAAAGAAGATCTTCTGACTCATGCATGACATCATATCCATTTTACTTATTTAATTGATTCTTTGTTCATTTGCTACTGCAGTTTAAGTTTTTGGAGTTTTCCACAATTTCCTTTCTAATTATCCTTTCTTCTCAAAAAATTATGCACTGAATTGCTTTAATCAACTTTTACGATGAACATATAACATGGACGAAAGGAGTAACTTTTTAGCCGATAAAAAAAAAAAAAAAACAGTAACTTTTTTTAATATTCTACAGAAAAATTCTGGAGTCACCACTCACGTTAGTCAAAATATATGGAGAAATCTTTCAATGACAATTTGACCTAATGGGATTCTTTTATGTTTTCCACGAAACCATTTACTTTGACTTTCAGAAAAGGTGGGTTACTAAACTTTGAGAGCGGAGGAAACGTGATTAGGGGATGATATTTAGGAAAGAGAGATTTGGATAATTATTCTGAATAATTTAAGCTGATGGAAGAAATTATTTGACTTGGTATTTCAGCTTTCACACATGCACCGCTAGCTCGAGATAGGGATGTCTATCGTCGTATTTGTTTTACTATCTGTTTTACATTTGCTATAGACTTGTACAGTTGTACGTGTCAGAAACTCGGAATACCCTTAATCTTAACCTTGCTTGTTCTTTTATTTTGCTTTATTTTATCGGGTCACTTTTTTTAGTTCGTATTTGCAAAATATTTAATTTTAACTCTATTCCCTCTCTCCAATATCTTCAAGAAATTGAAATTCATATTACCGTGTTGATTTCAAATTAAACAGTAGACAAATATATCACATTGAACTCAAATAAAAAATTAATAAAAAAGTATGTATTTGCCACGACTTTCTATCTCTAAGTTTTTTAAGCTCAATGAAATCACCTAAGATATTCAAAAATGTCACAAATTAGCTAGGATCATTCCTAGCTAGAATGACATTAACACATAAATCGTGCACTTCATTTTAAATAGGTTGCTCGTGTACGTACACATCAATTAAGTTATATATATCCTGACGTCATCTTCTTCTTTTTTTACATTCTCAAGACATCCTTAGACCGATACTGTCTGAATGATTCAAAGTACTAGTTGTGTTCACAGCAAGCTTCTAATCATTTGAATAAGATTTGCTACAAGTTTTGTGAAACATTGCTGGCATGAAAACAACATTTACAACTAGGAGAGACACTACATTATCAGAATGCATGCATGCAATAAACAATATTGGACAAAAAAACCAAATTTTGAACATGGCTAAAAAGTCCAAAGAGCTGTTTCTTGTTAGTCATCACCAATCTATCTATCTACCTATTCAAAGATATTTTGTGAACCCATTTTAATGTTTCACCAGATTTTAATGTTTCTTTGGCAGTAAGAGTACTTTAATTAGGTGAGCAGTTCCTGTTTGAATTTGATGGCCGCCCACAAGACTAAAGTCACCACTTTTGTACAATTTATTGCATGTCCACGATTCAAAATTAGTATACAAAAAGTAAATCATCAAGGCTTTATTAATATCGCAGGCCAAGGATAAATGATCGATCACTTTATCAAATTTGGATTTTATTCTTTTTGGGGGACCCTTTTAATTAATTTTGCAAGGAAAAGATCTTGTCAGGGAATCATTAGGTCAAGCTCTTTTGGATGGGAGTGGATTAAAATTAAGATTTGGAGAATGGGAATTTTCTAGTAATTAATGAACCATTAGAATGATTAGTGAAAAGCAAAGGGATTATTGGTAAATTAATTAATGCATGTTAGCTTTGGACCTTTGGTGACAGGTCAATTTCAGAGGAGTTGTACAAGTCATCCGAATATACCCATGTGGGGGTTTCCAGGTGAAGGACCACATATATATATTACTCCATGTGAGAACAAAATATGGACATAATTAATTCAACTAAGAGTCCAATTAGCTAGGTAAAAAGAAAAGTTAGTTGAGAGGAATATTAGCATGAATTTATGGTGAGACTAGCAAAAAAACTTCAACCATATATATGCCTTCAACTTGATGTTTGTCGTGCCGATCGACGTGAATAATTTAATTTGATAAGTTTTTGGTAAAATAAGAATTTATTTCGTGTTTTTCTTTGGAAGATTGATGCTTAATTTCAAACTTTTATGTTTATAAGAAAATAACTCTAGCATTGACCTGGTTATTTTTGGTGCGGTGGTAATAATTAAGATTGCGAAATGCAGAGGCAACATAATGTTCTTAGCAATGTTATAATGTTCCCAAAACATTTTCCACTAGTTTCTTACTAAGTACTATTTTAGCGCTCAGAGCACGGGACGTAAACTTTCGGAAAAGCAATAAGAAAACCAGTTGTCCTTTGTAGCACACATTTGATTCGTTTAATCCTATTTTGTACGATGCTAGCGGATGCCCTCGCCTAAAAGCACATCAGAACTTAATATCGTCTCAACTTAAATAAGTTAAATGCTCTACTCGATTGCTCTGGCCAATAAATGTAATTTGTAACAATTTCATGAAGTTTTCCTATTCAATTGATCTTAAAGGCAACATTTAAAATATAGGGATACACTGTCTAAGAAGTGAGGAGAGAGAGGGGATAGACTTATTAGGCGAATATTCTTTGAGTCTTCTAAACAAAATGATCTGAAGACCACAAACATAACGTTAAAATGTGATCGGATGTCTGCCGATGTTACTGTTTGCCGACCAAATTAGTCTTGGATGGATATAGGTGGACTATATTGTAGATGGTTTGTTTGAGTAATTATAGAAGAGGTAATATGTATATGCTTGGTTGTTTTGGGTAGATATGAGTATGTTGATAGGAATTAAAAAGAAATGTGGCATTTTTGTAGTTAAAAAACTAGAGATGAAGGCTGATATAATATGGACGGGGGAGGTACCGATGTTATATCCAGATGGCAAACACCAAATATAAATATTTCCGATATACTATCTTGAGTGATAGCATATATCTCATTGACAAACAAGCGATTGTTTTATACTCTCATTTGATTAGATTGGCAATTTGATTGCACTTCGTGCCAATCTGAAATAGTTAACTTTTAGTGCCACAAAAATTTGATAACTTGAAAGCAATAATAAGCATCCCGTAACTTGAAAGCAATTATGAATAATTGTCGATTGATGTTTCTAATGTTAATAATAGAAAAGTTCTTTAACACCCTATCGCGGATTAAGGTGAAAGCAATAATAGAAAAGTTCTTGAAAGCAATAATATATCCAGAGTTGCAATGTGGATTAAGGTGAAATTCGATATTAAGGTATACATAGTGGAGGATTTTAAGGGAGGTGAAAGTGTAGTGTAGTGTATGGCTGAGGAGTTGTTCCATCCGACTCTCTGTTAGATGTTTGTTTTGTTCTTCTTTTGTTTAACCTCCTAAGCATTGTGTGCTTTCGATGTTCCTCTTGTTGTACTCCTTTCGAATTTTATAAAAAGTTTCATTTGCCGAGGAAAAAAAAAAACACCCTATCGTGGAATGGTAGGATTACTAGCACCAATACGAAGATAAAATAGATTCAGATCGCAAGATGCTAGACAAAGCTCTATAAAGCATAAAATAGATTCAAATCCCTAAAAGAATTCGAGTTTTTCTAATATCACAGAACACAATGAGCTAGACAAAGCTCCATAAAACATGTAACTGGCCCAAATTGATTGGCAGTTAAGGGCTAGATTTAGTTTTGTTTATTCTGTCGCAACATATCTGTTTTTGTGGTTTTCTCTGTAGAAGATTTGAGCTTGTGGGCACTATTCAATTGCTTCGACAATTCACACTCAATCATGTATGAGTTGGTTTTTTCCACTTTTTCTTCTTGGTAAATGCATAGGCATAGCGAAAATATATAGAAATGCATCAAAAAAATTAAATACTCATCCAATCTCCCTAAGAGACTCCAACAATAATACTCCCTCCGTCCCTTTTTAAATGTCCCGCTTTGTAACATCAACTTATTAAGAAAATATCATCATTACATCTTTCACATGGAGGCGGGGGGGCTGCTCCCCCCCTTGCTGCTGCCCCCCCCTTTCCGGGCCTACTCCGGTCTCGCTCCGATGATCGGAAACGTTCACTTTGTAGAGCTCGTCGAGTAGAACAACCATGTCAAAAATCAGCTTGATTGGATATCATTAAGTCCTTGATCGGAACCTTTTTATCTTAAAAAGAATGGATCCGAAACACTGAATCAAATCCATTGTAACCCATGGACCGAGAGTTATATGGACTCCGATCAGGCACTTAATGATATCCAATCAAGCTGATTTTTGACATGGTTGTTCTACTCGACGAGCTTTACAAAGTGAACGTTTCCGATCATCGGAGCGAGACCGGAGTGGGCCCGAAAAGGAGGGGGCAGCAGCAAGGGGAGCAGCAAGGGGGGGAGCAGCCCCCCCGCCTCCCTTTCACATCAATTTTTACCTCCACTTTCCAAATTTACCCTCTATGGAGACATTATCATTACAATTTTACTCACTAACTTTTCAAAATGAAATCTACTTTTAAAGGCAAAATGAAAAATGTACAAACTTTTACCCACTAATTTTACAAAATGAACACTTATTAAAGAACAATCTAAAATAGAATACTGAACTTTAAAAAGGGGACAGAGGGAATAGCTAAAAGCCTAGCAATCGTATCGGCACCTTACTAATCAAAACCTCATGGCAAGAAAACCTTCAGTTGTGCTCAACGCAGACACAGAGCGCACAAACGCTTGAAATCTCACTCGGTTTTGCTCAAGTGCTTGCACATTTCTGTGCGTCTTTGGTTTTCCAAAAGCCTTACAATCGCGAGGAAGCCAACAATAGAAATTGTTAAACTCCAAAGCTCAACAACTAGATAATAGTAAATAATAATACTCTCAAACTACACAGTGTTCAGAACTCATGAAGTATATTCTAAAATGCACCAACCACTTTTTGGAGAAATGACTGGCACCTTTGGTTGATAGAGCTTTTTCATTGCCTGAATCTTCCAAATAGAAAGGCAACTACCATTTCATACACATCTTTGTTGGCAACATTGTGAGGCAATATTCTTAACACCCTGTTCTACATCAAATAAAACAAGAATGTTTAAAAAGTATCCGACCTCGGTTTCCTTCTCAATACAGAAGAAAAGCTAAAGTCGTATCACCTTTTCAATTGAAGAGGCTTTAGATTAGATTAATACATCTCTCCACATCAAGCAGCAATGTATAAAATACAAATTGACAGCAACTACACAAACTGCCGGAATGAGTCAATGTGCATCCGTTTTCCATCACCCTTCCTCTCCAAACTCCTTTGTGAATCTCTCGTGAACCCCAAGGTCGCCTTTGCTCACAGTCGGCCTCTGCCTTGCAAGGACCTTGTCAAAATCCGTTTTAGAAATGGGTGGTGGAGTGATCTGCGCCAAAAACCATTCAGTTGCATGGCCCAGGAACTTAAAAATAAATTTTCTTCTAAACAGTTTCTGGGGTTATTTTCCCATTTAACTTTGGGGGAATCCAATACTACACTAGTGGGGTTCGAAACCACTACCTAATGAACCGAGCAAAGAGTACCAAAACAAATATCAAACATGAAAAACTAGCATAGCGAATTATCAGCAAACCGGACAAAAATTACACCGATTTTGTCTTTAGAAGAGCTAGCTGTACCTTTGAAGCAAGTCCTTCTGCAGCAAGATCCTGCATGGTGGTCTGGACAGCACCTGGTTGTTTCGGTCCACATGGAATCCATGTATCACTAGGGGTCTTTATGAAAAACATTGCATCTTGGGTTTTCCGTACAGGTTCAAAGAGGACATCCTTAACCTAATAAAGCAACAAAGGAAAAAGTAACTAAAAGATTAGAGAGAGAGAGAGAGAGAGAGAGAGAGAGAGAGACACACACACACACACACACTCAAGAAATCTAGAAAATAGTAAAGCAACTCATTACGCCCTGCACTCACACAGACGGAGACATCTGAACCAGAAAAACCTTCTGTTTTACGACCCAAGTGTTCGAAGTCACTTTCCGCCAAGTTGTGAGGGGTATCTCCTAAATGCACCTGCAGAATGAGGAAGTCACTACCAAATATGATGTTATACAAATCCCAGAATACAGAAAAAATGAACGCATAGTTAAAACTTTGTTGAATTTTGATGAGAAACAAGTTTGTTACTTTGAACATGTGCTGTCGTGCCTTCGCGTCAGGAAGGGGGATATAAATGCGCTTGTCGAACCGACGCCGGATTGCCTGGAGTAACCATCTATTAGCCACAACATAATAAAAATCTTGACTGGGACAGGTAAAATCACAGAACAGTCATTCTGAAATCCCCTTACCTGATCCAAAGCATAGGGAGTATTTGTTGCTGCAAGAACCAGAACTTTGTCATCATTGTGTCCTACACCCTGGAGATGTTATTTTGGTAAGGATAACGTGCAGCCCTGGGGAAAAAGAGGACTCCGAAAAGAAAGAAGAAGAGACAGAAAGTGATGAAAGATAATGGTTTCTGCCAATAGGTTTGGGTTGTTTAATGCCAAACTTAAACCGCAAAAATCGCCGTACAAGAATAAATTACTATGGATTGGAAACAATGACTTCTACTTGCATCCCCTCTAAACCAATGCGAAGAAGACAAAGGTGTTACTTCACTATTAACCAAGCCATGCATACATTATCCACCAAAGAACAAATGTTCTTCTTTTACAATATACTCCTTCGTTCCAAAAATGTTTGTCCAATCCACAAAACGATAACTTAAAAATAACATGAATTTCTAAAGAAAAATTCAAACTGTTTCAACAATTTACCCAAGACCAACGAGTTCTTTCAATTTATGAAAAAAATTCAATTTTTTTCTTGAAAAAATGTAATATTTTTAAGTTCTTATTTTGCGGACGAGACAAACATTTTAGAACAAAGGTAGTAGCAAACTTCAAGACTGTTCACCTCTTCTCAAGTGAAGATATGAAAAAGTTACACTAGGAAGCTTCCCCTTGGGTGAAGAATGAGGGTAAAATCATAGTCACCCTTATCATAATCCAGGTCATCTAAGAAGTTATTGTACCTTTACTGTCATGACCCGCGCCTGCTAACCTGCTAACCATTCACCTAACCACATGGACATGGCTCAAAAGGTTAACCTCAAGTTATACAGTAGCTGGTGGGCGAATTTTTATATTCCACAACCAATTTCCCCATTTACTCGATGTGGGACAATTGGTCAAGTGGGTCCTCATAATCTCCCACCTTGGCTGCAACGTCTTCGCTGAACCGAATGGTCCATCACATTCACCCACCAAGCGATGTAGGACAAGTCCCCACTTAAGCACAACAAGCACCTCATGCGCGTCTCATGTGGGACCCACCCAAGCAAGCACGACAAACACCTAAGCTCCTCACTTGTCTGGTCCACCTAAGCACGTCTCATCGCGGGACCCACCCTACCCTTCCGGTTGGTGCAAGCTCTGATACCACCTGTCACGACCCGCGCCAACTAACCTGCTAACCATTTGCTTAACAACATGGCTCAAAAGGTTAACCTCAAGTTATACAGTAGCTGGTAGGCGAATTTTTATATTTCACAACCAATTTCCCCATTTACTCGATGTGGGACAATTGGTCAAGTGGGTCCTCACATTTACACTGAGTTACCTTGGTACATGAGGGCAATAAACTCGAATGGATGTAAAAACAGTTGGAAGATGGATTAAGCCTCCAACGGTAGCATGGTATACCGTTGTTTTCCTTTAGTTTCTAAGAAAGACAATCATGCGTCTGTTCGCACAAAAAGAACCAGCAGAGATTTAGACCAAAAGAAAATGAAGCAGTCAAGGGAATTGACATGTTCCCTAATAAATGTTGACTGACAAATATAGTGAGAGAATGGTCTGGGAAGATAGTAGGAATTAGATGGCATAGAGTCAATTGAAGTGGGGAGCACAACAGCTGGATCCTGGTGAGAGAGAGAGTAGGGGAGAATTGGTGTCCACGCTGCGTGGGTGAATAACCTCCTATGTTGCTCAAATGTGGAGTTTACAATATAACTCTGTAAAACACATACCTGCATCTGCACAAGAAGTTCTGTCTTAATACGTCTGGAAGCTTCACTCTCATTGCCTTCTCCACGCTGGCCACATAAGGAATCTATTTCATCAACAAAGATGATTGAAGGTGCACTATCACGAGCCATTTGGAAAAGGTTTGAGACTAGCTTTTCACTTTCACCCATCCACTTAGAAACAAGGTCGGATGAAGAAATACTGCACAAAAACAGCAGTTGGCACTTGCCAACTTGTTGGCCTAAGTTCATGAACATAAATAGTAGAAAACAAATAAGCACCGACGAATCAAGTGTGTGCTTGCATTTTATGACAGCTAACAGATGAAATACCTCTATCAAGATTAGATTGTGTGTGTCCAAGATATATTGCACCGAAGTAGAATGCTTGCGTTTATGTCTTGCCTATGAACTGGTAAAGAAGAGCACCACAGAAGCATTTGTAGGAAAGTAGAATTTGTTCAACACTTCTACAGAAAACAAATAAAGTATGTGTAGGCAAGGAGATTTTATATTGCACCGAAGTAGAATACTTGCGTTTATGTCTTGCCTATGAACTGGTAAAGAAGAGCACCACAGAAGCATTTGTATGAAAGTAGAATTTGTTCAACACTTCTACAGAAAACAAATAAAGTATGTGTAGGCAAGGAGATTTTTTCTTTTCTTTTCTTTCCCTTCTCGATGAAGAAGAGTTTAAGATTGGGGTTTGCAGAGTAGATGAGGCTTATTGAGATATTGTACAGGCAGACAAGTTTTGGGGTGGAGGAAGACTGGTTGAAAAGAAAAAAATTTGTTTTGGGAGTTTCCACATCGAATCTTTGTGTAAGCCTTGAAGGCTTTGATGGTTAATTTTAACACTTCCCAATAAGTGCAATATGGGGCCGCATTTAGTGGCGGTCCATGACGTTAAAAATAAATACTCCCTCCGTCCCATTTTATTTGTCCATTATCCCTTATGTCTCTTTTGTAACTATTGCATATATCTTTCAAATGTGAATCTTCAACAATATGCAATATGGCATATTTCAATTTGTTCTATAATACAAAGTTGTTGAAATCATGGAAAACATTAAGATATACGCAATAGACACAAAAGAGACAAACAAAATAATGGACAAACAAAATGGGAAGGAGGGAGTATTTCTAAGAATTAAAAGTCTCAACTAGATGCGCAAATTATAACCCAATCGTAAATCAACTAACATTATAAAGTGAAAGCTAAAACAAAAAAACAAATGGTACCTTCTTGTCTTTTTGAATTATGAGCAAAGGTAGCATGCCCTAATTTCGTAGGACACTTGCATAGTAACTGAAGATGTATACACTTTTCAATATTTTGAGCAGGGGCATGTTAGCCACGTGCCCCTAAGTGCATCCACCTTTAGTCAAGGGCTACCCAAATAGTGGTCATTTTTTGTGCATGTGGGTGCATTGTGCACCTCAAAAAACTAAAAAGACAGGTGTTTGGGAAATTGTGCATGTGCCAAGTGAGCTGCGGACGCCAGAACTATGTATTGTCCAAGGTGGAGTGCACCCCAGGAAGTGGTTGGTCTTCTTCATGTGGAAACAGCTACATTACAGACTCAAGTATGGGTGTCATTAATCAATGGAGGAGCCTATTTCGGTGTTGTATTCATGGTAATTCGTATGTCAATCAACATGGATAAATTTCACGTCTCAAATGACATTTAAGTTTTAGCGTAGAGTGGTGTTTATAAACCAAACCAAACCGAGCCTTACGCCCCAATCACTTGGGGTCGGCTACATGAATCCGTTTCCTCCATTGAGCTCTGTCAAGAGCCACTTGTTCACATAGGTCTATTAGACTCATATCTTTGCGTACTACAGCATCTAATGTCAATTTAGGCTATGTTACATGGATCCTTGATTTTGGCTCAAGTACCCGCGTCGATGTGTCCGACACTCGTATCCTTTTGGACACTCGGATCCTCTAACTGTTAAGATACTTACAGAAAAGGATTATCAAATCAACTAGAAAAGCGATATTTCCAGTATTTCACAGAGATAAGAAATAGGGAAATAGCAAAAACATAATTTTCTTAACCCTTTCTTGTTTAACTGCATTTGTAAACATAGTTTACAGAACATAATCTGGGAAAATTATGCAATATATAATAAAAAAAAGAGTTCAGGACGTGTCCCCGTACCCGTACCCGAGTTGGGGACACATATCCACGTATCCTAAGATTTAAGTTTAGGAAGGTCCGACTCTTGGACTCGCACCCGCACCCGATACTCGCACCCGAGTCCATGTAACATAGAATTTAGGTCTACCCCTCCCCGTAACATTGCTACCTAGAGCTATCATATCCACTCTCTTGGCTACTGCATCTTCCGGTCTACGGTAGATATGCACAAACCACCTTAGCCTATTTTCCCTCAACTTCTCCTTTATAGGTGCTACACCTACCATCTCACGAACTGTTTCATTTCTAATCTTGTCTCGCCTAGTCTTACCACACATCCACCTCAGCATTCTCATTTCCGCTACACTCATTTTGCTCACATGTTGTTTCTTAATAGGCCAACATTCTGTCCCATAAAGCATCGCTGGTCTTATGGCCGTTCCATAGAATTTTCCCTTCAATTTTGTGGGTACCCTCTTGTCACATAGTACACCAGTAGCGCTTCTCCACTTGAGCCACCCCACTTGGATCCTATGGGCCACATCATCTCCAATCTCTCCATTGCTACTAATAATTGAGCCTAAATACCTAAAATGATCACTCTTTGGTATCTCCTGGTCTTGGATCATCACACTTTCTTCAAGCGCACTACTGGTACCACTAAACTTACACACCATATACTCCGTTTTACTCCTACTTATCCGAAAACCCTTTGACTCCAATGCTTCCCTCCAAATTTCTAGTTTCGTATTAACACCTCTAGCAGTTTCATCTACGAGGACAATGTCATCTGCAAACATCATACACCATAGAATATCCTCTTGAAATTGTCTAGTCAATTCATCCATAACTAAGGCAAAGAGGTATGGGCTCAGGGCTGACCTTTAATGAAATCCTACGGTGATTGGAAATTCACTCGTTTCCCCTACTGGGGATCTAATGGTAGTGACGGCACCTTCATACATGTCTCTAATCACCTCGATATACCCTTTGGTCACTCCTTTTCTCTCCAAAACCCACCATAAGATATCCCTAGGCACCCTATCATAAGCCTTTTCTAAGTCTATGAAAACCATATGGAGATCCTTCTTCTTTGCTCTGTGTTTTTCTACCAATCTCCTTAATAGGTATATAGCTTCCATGGTGGATCTTCCTGGCATGAACCCAAACTGTTTCTCTGACACCGTAGTCACCATCCTCAAGCGATGCTCAATAACTCTTTCCCACAGCTTCATCGTATGGCTCATCAATTTAATACCTCTATAGTTGTTGCAGCTTTAAATATCCCCTTTATTCTTATATATAGGTACTAAGGTGCTCCTTCTCCATTCGTCGGGCATCTTCCTAGTCATAATAATCTTGTTGAACAACTTCGCCAACCAAGTCACCCCCAAGTCACCTAGACTTTTCCACACTTCAATAGGGATACCATCTGGTCTTAGGGCTTTACCCAGTTTCATCTTTTTCAAAGCTTTAACCACTTCGAACTTTTGTATTCTCCGACAAAACTCATATTCTACGTTCTCACCAGGTACATACGCCTCCTCCCCACCAAAGCCTCCTTCATGTTTCTCGTTTAACAATTTATCGAAATACAACTTCCATCTATCCTTGATCGCCTCGTCTTTCACCAACACCACCGAATCAATACCTTTTATACACTTAACTTGAGAAATGTCTCTAGCTTTCCTTTCTCGTATCTTAGCAAGTTTATAAATAATCTTTTCTCCGTCCTTACCATCGAGTCTAGCGTAGAAATTCTCATAGGCTTTCAACTTAGCATCCCTAACGACTTTCTTAGCTTCCTTGTTAGCTTGCTTATAACCCTGAAAATTTTCCTCACGCCAGTCCCTTTGCCACTTTTTAAAGCACTCCTTCTTTGCTTTTACCATGATTTGAACCTCGTTATTCCACCACCACGTCTCCTTAGAAATTGGACCTTTGCCCTTCGACTCGCCAAGAACTTCTTTCGATATTCTTCTAATACCGTCAGCTATCGTATTCCACATATTGTCACTATCGCCTTCCACTCCCCACCATACTTCTTGAGACATTTTTTCCTTGAATACCTCTAGTTTCTCCCCTCTTAGGCCCACCATTTAGTCCGTGGGCATCTAATTTCCTTTCTCCTTTTATTATTCCCCTTGAGACGAACATCTAACACCAAAAGTCTATGTTGTGCCACTAAACACTCTCCGGGAATAACCTTACAATCCTTACATGTCAAGCGGTCTACACCTCTAGCAAGAAAATAATTGATTTGGCTTCTATTGGTTCCACTCTTAAAGGTAATTAAATGCTCCTCTCGCTTCCTATAGAGCGTATTCCCAACTACAAGGTCAAAAGCTACCGCGAAATCTAAAATCCTCCTACCACCTTCATTAAGGTCACCAAATCCAAAGCCACCATGCACCTTCTCATACCCTTGCTTATGTACTCCCACGTGACCATTGAAATCGCCTCCTATGAATAGTTTCTCCCCAAAAGGTATCCCTTGAACCACGTCATCCATTTGCTCCCAAAATTGCTCTTTAATAAGATCATCCAAGCCTACTTGGGGCGCGTATGCACTAATAATATTAACTATACTCTCTCCAATCACAAGCTTAACTTGAATAATCCGATCTCCTTTTCTCGTTACCGTAACTACCGAATCTTTCAGGTGTTTATCTACTACGATACCTACCCCATTTCTATGCCTATCCTTACCCGTATAGTAAAGTTTATAACCTGTGTGACTGTGTCCTCTATCTCCCTAGCTTTTTTCCCTACCCACTTAGTCTCCTGAAGGCAAGCTATACTAATCCTCCTCCTAAGCATGGTGTCGACTAGCTCCCTAGTTTTACCCGTTAATGTCCCTATATTCCAAGTTGCTAAACGAATCCTATAGTCCTGAGCTAGCTTCTTTACCCGCGCTCGTCCAGGCACGCGCGAGAACCCTTGCTCACTTATCACCACACCCGGGCGCCGGCGTGGCGCCCCTTGCTCATTTTTCGAAGCACCCGAAGGCAGGCACAACGCGTCGCTTAAAGGGAACGCCCTAGCATGTCTCGTAATCATATTTGGATTCATGTCATAAAAGATCTAACGGGTTTTTTACGTGCTGGCTGTCAGCTACCTAACGCACAACCCTCCTCCTTTATCCGGGCTTGGGACCGGCTGGGAAATAAAGATATGACTCTAAGCACGAACCAGGCGGATGAATCAATTGAAGGAAGCAATGGAGCCAAAGACAAATTCTTTGGTGACTTAACATGGCATCAAAGCTTTGGTTTACGGGAGGTTTTGTGGGCAAGTCTCTGTTTATATTTTCCCCTAGTTATACCCTACTTATCCCCTTTGCGCTATGGTTCCCTCTATGTTCCCATGTTTTCATCTCAGCGCACAAGCAGGAATGCAGATGCGAGAGAAAGAGGGATTGGGTGGATTGATATATATTGTTGAGTGCATTTCCTAACCTCACCTTTTGGGACAATTGATGACTTAACATGCCAAAATGTGAGGTTATGCATAGGAATTCCATTATATCATACTAAATCAGTATAGGGAATGGGTGCACATGTCCAGCTTAACATGTAGACACACATCTCCCAGAAGAGTTGCAGGGGTTTGAAAATAAATAAGAGGTTTCATTGTGTAAGCTTAAAAATCCGTTTGAAAATCATTCATAAGCCACTGAAACGTGTGGCACCCATAGAATCCGAAGCATGTCCAGGTCCAGAATAATAATAATAACAATAACAGTACCCATGTAAGATAGGGGTATGGGCGGGGGAGGACCGGAGACAGACCTGCCTTTGGCCATATATGCACAAAGTGACTGCTCTCAAGAAGTTTTACCACCAAAATATTGTCGCCCTATACCTCCAAAGAAAAACTCAATAAACTTATGTCGTGGAACCATGCCCCAAATCGAAGTCGGAAGACATCAGAAAGTACAGGCCTAGAAATCCACAATAATAGGACACAATTGGAGGTTCGCTCAACACGAATCACCACCTTCTTAGTTCTTAGAATTGTCTGTGTTGCATTAAGTGATAAACACTAAACTCGTAAAATCAAGATTTACAATTTTCCTTCCAAAGACTCATTGCTGAAGGCTACTTGACCATAAAGTCAACCGCCTAATTGCTTGATTGGGAAAACCATCAGAATTCCATATGGAAATGAGAACCAAGCACTTTCTTACCTAAAAGTAAATGCCCCAAATAGAAGTGTGAAGTGTCTTAACCTCACCCTAGACATGCTTAAGGTGCTCATAATTCATAAACACTTTTCAAAAACTAAAGCCTGGCTAAGCTCCTAAAATTAAGGCAGGTAACAATCACAAAAGAATCCCTCCTCCCCAAAGGTTTTAAATAACGATCCTGAGATATGTACCAGAAACAGGAGTATCGAAAGACTTATAACTGAAATTGGTTGCCATGGTTGTGAATTTCTTAAAAAAATACTTTTAACAAAAGAAAAGTTAAAGTTCCTAAATCACCCGTAACGCTTGAGTCGGCCGTAGCGGCCGAGAATTGGTCCATAAGTAAATCGGAAGCGGACCGATACATAACGGGAACCTGCCGATACAAATACGATTTTCCATCTCACCGTCATATTAGGGTGTAACAGTATTGGAAGGCTTTACATAACTGTAGATATTTAAAACCTTGATCCTTCCCAAAAATAATGGAATTGTGAAGTCGCAATATTACGACACCCCTCAAGACATGCAAAAGCTCCATCTTCACGCGAAGCATTCACATCACCCCTAGAAAGCCTCCAAGATTACCAATAATGGCCATCAAGTGAAAGGGTATGTATTAGCTAGAGGTGATTTCGTATGCAAAAGTACTTGATTCCAACCACTAAGGAGTACAGACTCATCTCTAAGAAATACCTTCAAACACATATAAATCCCAAAGAGAAGCAATAAAGCGTGCTTTCCAAAACATCATTCTAAGAGGCATGTTTTCCTTCATGACATCAAGCTTTTTTTTGCGTCATCAAATATCCAAATCAATGGATACACACTAACATCTGCAAAGACTAGATAAAGGTACCACAAGTCCACAACGGTCTTTTTCCTCCCTTTTCTTTTCATAGTTTTCTGTTGATAAGTAAGCAACATGCCACATGCAACAAAAGAGGGAAATCAAAAGAAAAGAAAAAGTGGCCAGTCCTGATTGAAGGCAAGCAAAGTAGTTGAATCTTTATAAACGGATAATTTACCTGAAAAAGGTAGAGTCTGCTTCAGTTGCGACAGCCTTGGCTAGGTATGACTTCCCTGTTCCAGGTGGACCATACAAAAGAAAAGCCCTCCATGGTCGCCTCTTGCCTAAACAAAACGAGCAAAAATCAATATTGTGGGACCAGGTAACTTATGGGATACAAATACAGTAGACGTATTGTTGCTTCCCAAACCTATTGAAAACATAACGCGAGATCAGATAGCAAAACCATGATTTCACCATTCAAAACTACACTACAACTAAGCGAAAACTGTTGCATCAGCAGCAAAAGAATAAAAACACCATTTGCCCCATCTCATTATCCCCATAAGTGACAAACGAAGCACCTCATCACACATATGCAAGACGAGTCCAAGCAGTTAATCACGAGGCATTCTACCTATCAGCCCTTGTCAGGCCGTTGCAAAGTATAAAAGATATTAAGCAGACATCAGTCAAGTCATGATGCCCCCTTATAACTGTTTAGGTCCATAATCATCTCGATTTCCTCTTCCAAGAATATGTATTATCCTTGAGAAGTCACTTGTGGAAGTCGTCTATACTGGTTTATTGACAGTCCATAGGTCTTAAAAATGAAATGCTAAAACAAGGTAGTGTGTGGTGGAGTAGTAAGAAACAAATATCACCAATGCACGATGGTTTGTTATAACAAGACTGCCACCAAGTTACATTACAATTATTTCAGAGTAGAGCACTCTATAATTATAAAGATCCTTTGAATTTGAAAACATGTAGTTAAAGAAGTGGGTTGTGCATTAAAGGTCAGAGTTCTGTGTAGTGGTCGGGGTGAGAGTCCTATTCATGTTATTGTCAGGAACTGAAGACGAAGATGATCTGAAGCATAGAACTATGGATCAACAATTATATGTAGTGCAATGTTGGTATTACATCCATCCTTGAACAAGACCACAAAACTTAAACAACATACTTGTGTGAAACCGAAAAAAGACATTCAATAAACAAACAGACCCATTCAGTTTGATTACTTAATTCCAAAACCAACCAAATCTATCCAAACTCAAAATGAAGCAACTAGCTCAATCAGTAAACAAATAGAACCAAAAAACAACAAGTAGCAAACTCACAATCTACAAGAAAGGAACAATTCATTTTGAGTTCTTGTACCTTGATAATATATAGACTCATTGATCGAAAATGACAGGATGACAGCTATCCTGAAACAACAGTGTAATAGAGTCGTAGGCTACAGAAAATATGTAACTCTAACACATCAACAACCCTGGTACAGATAAAGCATTCACAATATTGAACTGTTCATGTACATACTTATCCTTCAGCAATACCTCACAATTCAAAAAGTTCGCACTCACGTCACCCAAAGAAGTTAAAATTAACAATATTTCTACCTCATTTCTTTCAAGAAAGTCCAGAATTGAATTTATCTATCCCAAAACCAATCAAATTTAATCAAAACTAAAAACATAGCAACCAACCTAACCACTAGCCAAACACAGCCAAAACCAATACATAGCAAACACACAACCCAAAACATAAAGAAACAACAATTCAATTTCCAATTTATGAAACAAATTGAACTAACCAACAAAGAGCTGTGGGAATTTACCAGGAATAGAATTAAGCGTAAAATGACAGCTATCCTGAAACAACAATGTAACAGCCTTCTACTTTAAACAAAACAGCTGACTCTAAGACACAAAAATCCATGTCACGTATAAAGCATAAAGATATTAAACTGTCATATACATATCTATGTGTACTCTAGCTGGCCCCAAGAAAGCCCATACGCTCTGCTCACCCTATCTTACTGATAATAAGAAAGAGGGTATGCTACTCATTGGTATGCTGGGTCTCTAAAGGGCACACAAACTATGATTCTTTAAGAGTCATGCATGCCGTTGGCATGTTTGAGAAGCTCCAATTACAATGAAATGAGACATTCTTGAGATTTTCTATCATTTATTTTTTCATTCTCAACTCTACAAGTGCCCACTATTCCTGCAACTCTATGCCCTGCTTGTTTAAACTTCTGGGGACTTTAGATATGGATGAGGCCAAAGTAGTTAAATATGATGGCGCCAATTTTTTTTTAATCGGTCGCATTTGTGATTGTTGTATGTGGCATAACTTGTAGCTCCAGCTATGTTACATGGATCCTTGATTTTGGCTCAAGTACCCGTGTCGATGTGTCCGACACTCGTATCCTTTTGGACACTCGGATCCTCTAACTGTTAAGATACTTCCAAAAAAGGACTAGCAAATCAACTAGAAAAGCGATATTTCCAGTATTTAACAGAGACAAGAAATAGGGAAATAGCAAAAACATAATTTTCTTAACCCTTTCTTGTTTAACTGCATTTGTAAACATAGTTTACAGAACATAATCTGGGAAAATTATGCAATATATAATACAAAAAAGAGTTCAAGACGTGTCCCCGTACCCGTACCCGAGTTGGGGACACATATCCACGTATCCTAAGATTTAAGTTTAGGAAGGTCCGACTCTTGGACTCGCACCCGCACCCGATACTCGCACCCGAGTCCATGTAACATAGAGCTCCAGTGGTCTCCAAACAATAGCATAACCTACCCGCATTGGGGGAAGAACAGGGATATCATTTTGTATATGTAGCCAAAATATGAGTAGCGTGTGAATTGTTGTATCTACTAAGTAATTATCTATATGATGCATCTTCTTGATAACACGTGATATTACCAGACAAAATAAGGGCATGTTCTTCAATTGTCATATATGATTCACAAATCTAAAACACTCCGATTTCTATGTGTGTTTTTGTTTGGCATTAGCTTGTTTATGTGCTGGCCTGTGGCATTTTTGTTAACTGCTACGATGATGATCACAAAAATGCCGAAGACCAACACATGAACAAACTAATGTCGAACAAATACACACTTAGAAATCAGAGTGTTTTAGATTTATGCATCATATATGAAAATTGAAGAACATGCGTTCATTTTGGCCGGTAATATAACGTGTTATCAAGAAAATGCATCATATAGATAATTACTTAGCAGATACAACAATTCACAGCCTACTCATATCTGGGCCACATATACATAATGATATTCATGTCCTTCTACAAACGCGAGTAGGTTATGCTATTGTTTGGAAACCATTGGAGCTACAGGTTATGCCACATACAAGAATCACAAATATGAACGCGACCGATTACAAAAAATTAGCAAGAATCACAAATATGAACGTGGCCGATTAAAAAAAATTAGCGTTATCGTATTCAACTACTTTGACCTCATCCATATCTAAGTCCCAAAAATTTAAACAACCAATGGATAGAGTTGCAGGAATAGTGGACATTTGCAGAGCTAAGAATGAAAAAATAAATGATAGAAAATCTCAAGACATGTCCCATTGTAATTGGAGCGTAAAACATTAAAAGAACGACACTTAATAAAGCCTTTTATATTCTTAGATACAACTTCCCAACCATATGTTACTAGATCAACTGAGATTTTTGCCCTAGCCACTTCCCAATGAACTTAAAACAATTCACATGCATGTCACCAAAAGAGATTATATCTATCCTATTTACACCTCATTTCCTTCAAGCCAAGTCCATATTAATCAATTCCAAAAGGAACTTGAATGTGCTTGTAATTCCGGGATTATTTCTCTCTCAAATGTGGTTATTGGCTGGGTTGGGTTAATAGTGATTGTGAACTTGTTTCCAGTTTGATGTATTTTGATACTTGCATTCTCCTACCGCTTTGTAATTAAATAATACATCCAAAACCAACGAAATTCCATCTAAACTAAATGCACAGCAACTAACCCAAACCATTAACCAAACAATACAATTCAATTCAATCAGCAGTTTTTATCAAAATAAATGAAACTAACCAACAAAGAACTGTGGGAATTTCACAGGCAATATAACCGCCTCCTGCAACGCTTGCTTCGCGCTCTCGAGCCCCGCCACATCATTCCACTTCACATTGGGCTTCTCCCTCACAATGGCCGAGTTCAACCCGGCCCTCAGCTTCGCCTGCTCCCCGTCCTCCCCCTCCCCTCCCCCGTCCTTCCCTTTCGTCTTCGGCCGGGCTGCCACCGCGGCATCCCCGTTCGCAGCGGGCCCAGGCCCGCTGCCGCCCTCGTCGAGCACGGCCCTGATCTCCTCCGCCCGCCGCAGGTACTCGGTGAATTTCTGCGTTATCGCCTCCTTGATCTTGGGGTTCTTCTCGTACTTCAGGTGGGTCTTGAAGTACTCAAGGGCGTTCATGTACAGAGGGAAGGCCTTGGCGTAGTTGGCCGCGTTGTCCTCTTGCACCGCTTGCTTCACGTACTCGATCGCTTGCTCCTTGAAATTACTGTACATCTTTCGCACATGTATATGTGCGTGTGCGCGACTGGAATGGAGAAACCCTAGGTTGATTGATCGAGAGGTGGAGAAGAGGTCAGAGATCGATGGGGGATTCTTCGATTTGAAGTCTTGAATCAAGTTGGGGTTTGTTTTTTTCAACAAAAATTGATTGGGTTGCACGTGTTGGTGATAAACGAATGGTCGGGCAAGGGAGATACACGAGCCAAACGAAGCCTACCAAATAATAGATCAAACTTGGTTGGAAAAATTAATGAGTTTCAAATGAAGCCGCTTATTAAGCTTGATTAAGCTGAGTAGTAGCTTTGTTTAAGTTCGATTTAAAATCTTAACAAGTGACTTCATTTGTTATGTAATAAATCATCTTAATCAAGTTTTTTAACAAATAAAACATAATCTCAGACTCGATTAACTTGGTTCGTTTTGGGACTCTAGTCCACGAGTTGGAGTGAAGAACATGTAGGAGTTTGTGGGCGAATTTTTTTAAATTCTAAGGCCTTGGAAAACAATTAAGGAAGGATTAACTTAGTACAAAAATTAATCCTTGCGGTTTGACGCGGAGTCAAACTGGATCCATACTGTTTAAATTTGAACATGAGGACGTCATTATAGAAGTCACGCGTGGACAAATATGACGGTTTATGGTCCTTTCTCCTAATGGAAACAACATTCAGTTCAAAAACTAGTTCGGTTGGGTTTCCAAAACCATTTCCATAACCCCAATTCATATTTCTCCAATTCTCTTTGTTATTCAATTCTCTTGTTTCTTTGCAATGTTAAATAATCGAAGAATTTGCCGTTTTACTTCTATTCCCAAAAAAAGAAAAATGAAAAAGCAGTTTACATGAAAGCCGTAAAATTTTGGGTTAATTACTTATTACCCCCTTTATCTATACAAGTTTTTCATTTTACCCCCTCTTACTATAAAACGCTACAACCTACACCCTTTATCTTCCAATTTCTAACACATAAGACCAGCCGTTAACAAAAGATATGGTAGAGCCATTGCCCTTACATTCATCCATACTTAGGGGTTATTCGGTTAAATAAGTCACTTGGCTTATTTTTTTTGTCATTATTCAAAAAAAAATCGCATTTGTTTGTTTTTTCATCAATTTTTTGGGAATTATTGCTTCATCATGACGAGAAGAATCTTAAAAGTAAAAAATTAGGATCAAAACCTAATTTTTTTAATAAAGACAAAAATAAGCCAATTTTTTCATCTATATTAAAAAAAATTGGATTTTAATCATAGTTTTTTACTTTTTAGTTTCTTCTTGTTATGAAAAAGCAAGAATCCCAAAAAAATTGATAAAAAATTTACAAATGCAAAAAAAAAATTGAATATGGACAAAAAAAGAAGAAGAGCCAAGCGGCTTATTTAGCCGAACAACCCCTTAAAACAAAACATTAACTAAATTTGGCATAGTCAATTACATCCAGGAGAATTCAGAATTCAGCAAAAAATAAGGCCACAAGCCTTAGTGAACTACGTCCAACTTTTCAAGTTTCCAGCAAAATATGGCAGAGCCACTGCCCTTACATTCATCCATACTTAAACAAAATAGTTAACCAAGTTTGGGATTCTAGACTAACGGCAGGCCTTATGTGTTAAGAATTGGAAGATAAATGGGGTAGATTGTAGCGTTTTATAGTAAGAGGGGGTAAAGTGAAAAACGTGTATAGATAAAGGAGGCAACAAGTAATTAACCCTAAATTTTTTTATATATTTGCCTAAATTGGCCTTACACGTATTAAGCTAGTCCAGGAACAAGTGGTAGGCCAAGATTCAGATGTTTGTGGCTCTAAAAATACATAACCAGTTTTATTTGAAAATTGAATTTCCATGTATAATTGACAGGAAAAAAAAAAAGAAATCAAGCTCATGCATGCACGTCATGTAAATTTAGCTTATACTTTAAAAATAAATAGCCAGTTTTGTCAATATATAATGCAACAGCTGGAAGGCTCTGCTATGCACAGCATGGTGGTGAGCTCTTTGGACGGGTCCATCTCTGACTATGAGTGCAATCCAAACCATTCATTTTGTTTGGCTCGTTGAACTAGTCTCACATGCCAAAAATGAGACTAAATATCGAAACCAAAAGAGCAAACACTTTTTCCCATGTAAGAATCAATATCCAATCAATCTCTATCTTGGGCACGGACAACAAACTCAACGGGCCGAACAAAATGAAGTCTAGAACTCATTGGCTTGGAACGGGAATTATCCAACGAGCACAGGACCCAGGTCCCATTATGCACTTGACCGAGTGTCCCAGATCGATTTCTGACGCATGCCATTATTAGGCTAACAAAACAGAGTAAACTTGGGGAAAATAGGCTATGAGCAACAACCATGGTAAAGCAATGGCTGAAAAGTAATTAATAAAATGATAACAACCCACATAAGCACCCATGAACAAAAGATGAGAAAATGGTAACACCAAGGGTTCACCAATTCTAAACAAAACCAAGGAGCCCTCAAACCTCAAAAACGGCGACCAGTCTCATTTGTACAGATACAGTTGAAAGCAATACATAGGCGATTCAAAGGCCCTCCAACAAAGAAGACGAGACCTGGTAAAAGAGTATAGGCAAACGTAAAACAACTAAGTTGGCTTCCGCATGTTACGCCCTACACGAATTACTTCATCCACCAAGAGCAACTGGGATGTGATCACAGGCCTGTGGAAGTGTCAAAACAGGCTTTCTGTATGAGATCCATAACCAAAGAAAAGAAGAACGCACAGAAAGCAAAATAGGGTTTTTATGAACACGTGATCTGATGGAAAGCCACAAGATGGTAGCAGTGTCGGAATGTACAATGCAAATGGATGATCGTTATGATATGCTTGTACAACACAAGGAAGAAATGATTTACTAAGTACCCTGAGTTTACGATTTGGCGCCTGACCGAGTAGTTGTCAAAAATACCCTCCATCTCAGGGTCAATAGGTTCTCCCTTGTGCAGGTTTAATCCCACAATATTTCCTCTATCGTGCTCTCCCTATACGAATATCCAGATAGCCTGAGAAGGTTGAATCAAATTTGATAGGGAATTTTAAGAAAAAGGATCACTACTGCCACAAATTGAATTCCGTTAGCGCAATGATGACGTCTTGAGTGTCAAGGCCAGAATTTTCAGCTAGTGTCTTGGGAACCACCAGAAGGGCATCAGCAAAAGCTTCAACACCAAGTTGAGCATGCTGCTCCAAGTTTGTAAAACGAGCCATTGTCACAATACATATACATAAGGGCTTAGTAAAATGTGTTAAGAATGGGACTGTTCGTGGTATCAGCAAAATTCTTAATTACCCCTTGAACAGTTTTCTTTACTTCATTCACTAGATATTGTCTGGCTGCAACTTCAAGAGCCCCTGTTCCCTGAACAAGAAGCGAGAAATGTCATGGTTGAAAAAACAATACAAGGAAGAAATAAAAATCATTCGAAAAACCTAGAATGTGAAGATTTGGGTGAGTGCAAACAAGAGCTTCGGAACTGTAGAATAGGGGCTTAATTTTGACAAGAACATTCCTCAATTCGGCAGTTCCCTGTAGTAAATAGCGACTAGCGAGCAATCAGTTAGTCACTGCTTTTTATGACAAGGCTAAGCAGGACTAAATGCCAAAGATTAAATATTCAGGAAAAACTTCTACAGCCTTTTCTCCATCATATTACAATTTCCATTTCCACATGAAAAAAAAAAATCTAAATAAAGAAACAAATGTATATGTATATGCCTGAGTGTCGTCATATGTGTCCATATAGCACATCATCCTTGTGCAGCAAACACAAAGATACCTACCACATTACAAAAATGAACACCCGCAATGCTTCGAGATCCATTCAGAGTGTATCAGAAATCGCTAATTTAAAAAACCAAGAAACACAACTTTTTCGTGACTAAAACAAGCGAGAAAAGAAAATAAAACAAAAGAATAAAACCCTGAAGGAATGTAATTTTAGTTGACTATTTGTTGCATATTCTAAGAACAATATATCTGTGAATGCTCATCCATGCCGTAGAGTTTGCTAATTGATGAATTTCAAAGCGAGTCAAATGCTTCAGATGTTGAAAAATGTGCAACATTGATAGCAGACACAGATTTAAGATTTCAACTCACTAGGAATACAGATTCATCTTCAATTGTATGTTTCACTACTCTCAGGCCATCACGAACAGCATCCTTAATTTGGGCAATTGTATGATCATTGGGTCCTGCACAAACAAGCATGGCAATGAATTGAATCACTACTGTATTTGACAAAAAGCAATAGGACTTTGAACATTTATGGACAATTTTAATGAAATAAACTGTCTAATCAACCAAATGGTATAATTAAATATCGTAGACTCAGTAAAGCTAGGAAAGCATTTAAAGTACCTTTTATTAAGATTGTACAAGAGTGAGGATTCTTCACATTTTCCACAAATTTGTACCTGTCTTCTCCAAGAACATGCTCATACACGAGTCCCGCCCATCCAAGGCAATCAGGAGTCAAGTCATCGACAGAGTTGACAGTCTCCCCACCACAAGCCAAGACCAAACGCTCCATATTTCTCCTCTTTGCCCTTCTAAGAGCTATTATCTGAGAAATAAATCATTTAGCAAGTTGAAAAAAGAAGGGAAGTTAACCAAAAATCTTGCTCAGTTTCAACACCAATCAGGAAGGAAAAAAACTAGGGGAAATTGCATTTCAGTGGGAGTTGGGACAAATAACGCCCAACTCATGGAGAGGTTTTTTCGAAATTACAAAAAAATGAAACGGAGAAAAAAAAATCCTCAAACATGAAACGGAGGAAAAATTATTCCCCATACATGGAATTGGTTTTAATTGAATCTGGGTTTTCTGAGTTGCCCTTTTATGAATTTAAGTTACCCGTCATATGCACTTAAGTTGCCCCTTCTATGAACCTAAGTTGCTCCTTTCATAAACTTCTTGAGTATTTAATTTATTGAGTATTTTTTCAATCTCCTTACTATTTATATTATTTTTTGAGAAATTTGAGATTTGGATTACCTGCAGATTTGGGTGAAACGGACAAATAAAAATTCTCCATGCATGAAACGGAGGAAATTTTTTTTCCAAAATATGAAGTCGATTTGTAGTCAAATCTGAATTTGAATCTAAATTGCCCCTTCTATGAACCTAAATTGCCGCTTTTATGGATTTAAGTTGCCCCTTCTATGAACCTAAGTTGCCCTTTCTATGAATTTCCTAGGTATTCAATTTCTTGAGGATTTTTTCAATCTCCTTTCCATTTCTATTATTTTCTGAGAAATTTGGGATCTAGATTACTTGCAGATTTGAGTTTTTAAAATTTTTTGAGATTATTGTATTTTGGGTAATTTTGTAGGAAGAGAAATGATAGAGAACTCACTTGGGAGAATCTCACATAGGTGAATTATGGGAAATTGACGTGAAATATAAGGAAATTGACGTGGAATATCATTTCTCTTCCTAAAAAATTACCCAAAATACAATAATCTCAAAAAATTTTAAAAACTCAAATCTGCAAGTAACCTAGATCCCAAATTTCTCAAAAAATAATAGAAATGGAAAGATTGAAAAAATCCTCAAGAAATTGAATACCTAGGAAATTCATAGAAATGACAACTTAGGTTCATAGAAGGGGCGACTTAAATCTATAAAAAGGGCAATTTAGGTTCATAGAAGGGGTAACTTAGATTCAAATTCAGATTTGACTACAAATCGACTTCATATTTTGGAAATTTTTTTTCCTCCGTTTCGTGTATGGAGAATTTTTATTTGTCCGTTTCACCCAAATTTGCAGGTAACCCAGATCCCAAATTTCTCAAAAAATAATATAAATGGTAAGTAGATTGAAAAAATGCTCAATAAATTGAATACTCAAGAAGTTTATGAAAGGAGCAACTTAGGTTCATAGAAGGGGCAACTTAAGTCCATATGAGGGGCAACTTAAATTCATAGAAGGGCAATTCAAAAAACCCAGATTCAATTAAAACCAATTCCATGTATGGGGAATAATTTTTCCTCCATTTCATGTTTCAGGATTTTTTTTTTCTCCGTTTCATTTTTTTGTAATTTCGAAAAAACCTCTCCATGAGTTGGGCATTATTTGCCCCAACTCCCACTGAAATGCAATTTCCCCAAAAAACTATACCCCATTGTATCTCCATTTACAGGGCATAAGAGGGGTATTCGTACAAACCTAATCTTGACAAAAACCCACCTAATTAACGAATGGAACTCGCAAGATTTAAATATAGAATTTATAGCTGCTGCAACTTAAGAGAAGCCCTTCTAGTGCTCCTACCATGCTTTTTTTTTTTCACGGAATGGACAAGATATAAAATTCACTAAAAACATTTGTTTTATATAGTTTAGCCTATGCAGCAAATAACTTGTTAGTTGTTTAGGTGAGGTGAGGTAATCTTGCCTTCACTTCTTCGCTGTTGTCATTTTCAATCTTTCACTCATTGTTTTATCACTTTCTCTATACGTGATTGGGAAAAGATAAAATGAATTATCCACTCTACAAAAAAACATCCATTGGTAGATAACAACCAATTTGGCAATCTGATTATCAGTTCACACAAAGTAATGGTAATTGACAGAACACTATAAATGAGCTCTGGAGTCCCCTGAAAGGTTAGAATATGATGTCAAAAGCAGCAGAACTTGCACACAAGGTAGAGTGTCAAGAGACCTGACAAAATTCAGGGAAAAGTAAACTACTCTAAATCAAATAACAACTGGCAACATCAGTGATAACAAGTACAATAAACTGGGAGTAAGCATGGCTTACCCCTTCCCTTGCAAGAAAGTCCCAGAGATGGAGGATCAATCCCTTTCTGATTGACAACGACAAAGTTGTTATCATTACCGGACCAAACCTAAACATCAAGCAAAGTCTTGTTTAGAGGCATCAAACTTAGAAAGCCGCCTTAACAACAATATGAGAGTAGTTCTACATGCTAAAGTCAGCACCTTGTTCTTTAGCTCAATGATTTTCTTCACCCTCTCATCAACTGAATGCCTTTCTGCTGCAACCATTGCCTCTCTCTGCTCTGCACTTGAGTAGAAAAAGCCTGCATTTACTTCGCTGAGATAGAAAATGAATACATGTCAGCTTGACATGCCCACAGTTAATCAAGCATGTTAAGTAAACAGGTTGATAGAAAAAAGAAAGAAAGAGTGTGAAGTTAATAAGTAGTTCGAGGTTGTTAATGACCCAAACAAAGTTTGTTACGTAGTAACATTGACTTATGCAAACCAACCTCCCCTTCGAAAAATTGCAAAACTCAACACAACAGAAAATTTGAGATGGTAGGCAAGAATTCTTCCCTGTCTAGATGAGCTAAACCTTACAATGTTCCCCCATAACTCCTCAAATGCAGTCATACCTTCATAAACTTGCACCATCACTCAATTTTAGGCTCCTCAGGGTTCCATAAATCAAGAACTTGAATTTCCTCTCCAAATAAACTTTTCTTCATGTTAACACAGAAAAACTTGCATATGGAAAAGTAAATTCACCTTTCCCCTCTCCTACCAACATGGCTTAAAAGCATTTACCTTTTCTCATACTCCAGGCCTACATTGCACGTCAAGATATGACAGTTCTCAGCTCTCCTCTTCATGTCAGGATGTCTTGAACCTTAGTTGTAGGGATCTCCTAAAGTGGGGCCGCTCCCCACCATGGGAGCTCGTTTTTGCTCTCCCAACTAAGGAGCTTGACAGGATCCCGCTCCCATTGAGATGGGAGGTCGCTCCTAACAAAGATGGAAGCTTTTGTATGATCTTTGTATGAAAAAACAAGGATTTATCGATTGGCTTTATTAATTGGTCTTTGATGAACTCGTATATCTAGCCCAAGTCATGATATCTTGAAAAGAAATGGAGGACTTGGCCTTTAGTTTACTTCCTAAACTTTTAAAGGAAATACTCTATGCTACAATATTTTAATAATATATGTACACATGCTCCCAATCTTGGGAGCTTCTGCACCCCTGTTCCCACCCCCGCTCCCATTCCTTGCAACTAAGTCTTGAACCATGATCCAGGACAAGACCCTCAACCTAGAAAATTTTAATCATAATGTGAGAAAATGAGACCTCATGGTAACAACTCTCTCTCTCTCACACACACACACATACACAAATGCCCGTTCATACATGCACAATATGGCACCAAAAATTTAGTATTCCTTGTTAACCATAATTGTAATGGGCAGAGCCTTCCATGGGTTGCCCACTTAGTTACACACAAGATATTTCTTCCAGAAAGACTTTCGCTAGACAACTTGCAGCTAACAGGAGCAGGAGACTAAGGAGACTGAAAATCATTTTACCATTTGTCCTTGTTACAGCATTGATCTCTAACAAAAGCATCTACCATGCATTTACTAATTTGATCTCTAAGAATTAAGACCACTTAAACACGAAAAAAGCTTTGTTCTCTTCAACAATTGCCACAAAACATACCATATTCAGCAGTTTAAATATCTGCTAGAATCGAGCACTCAACAACTAACCCGCATTCTCTGATTATTCTGTAAGAGAAAATTTGAAAAAGTATGCATTTTGGAGATACTTCTCAAACAACTTAATATGCAATCAAGAAAAGGCAATAATCTCACACAGCCTTAAAATGATGAAAAAAGGAGACTCCAAAATAAACGGTTCTCTTTTGTGTAACTTTGTTTGGATAGGACATAGAAAGTTTGAACATAAATACAAATAGGTTCAGTAGTTCCTTAAAGGGAAGAAAATACTCTCAGTTTTCACTCTATCAAATGAATGAATTATTGACAGGATCTTCACAAATACCTAAGAACCACACCAGGCATATTTGTCAAAACAGAACTAAAATTCATCCCTACCTACTTCAGGAACCAAATCCCACCAAGCAGAGCGACAAACTGATTAACAACCAAAGCTTATGGTGAATGATAACATAAGTGAATCTGTGACAACTCCAGATGAACGGTTGAGCAATTAAACAATATTTTTCCCTCGACACTCTGTTACAACATAGATGTGCCCTTTCAAAAAACAAGTAACATATGCTGCAACCTGAAACCATAGCTGGCATAACATGATATTCAACTTTGTAAACCCACACACACACAGAGATGTAACTGGACGACAAGAAAATTTAGACCTACCAAACGGATGTCTACATCAAACTTATGGCGCATGTGCATAATCTCAACCATAAACAGGTCAATAGCTTCCTCAGGATTCAAAATGCAAAGTACCTGTCAACACACGGATAGTTGCATCATAATCGGATAAGGTGACGATAATTTGAAGACTACCAAAAAATAGTAAATAATCGCACAAGATTACGAGATCTAGAGAGCTAGCGAACACGAGACGCAGAAATAACTGGACTAGTACAAAGTTGACCTAATACTCCTGAACCAGAAATCAGTTTTTTCTACCACAATGCATAGCAAAATCACCGGGAACACTCACCGCATTTACAACTATGTCCGTCAATTGATCTGCTAGTGCTTCATACAACTGCGTGAGAATACAACATGAAACAATAAAAAATCTAACAGAACACTGATGATGTTAAACCAGAAGGGGGAGGGTGAAACAAGAAAAATAAGATAAAAAGATGAATAACCTTTGTTCTTAAGGTTGTCCTTGCTACCATCTTCAGTATCTCTTTATCAGGTTCATCGCCCATCATTACGGGGGTCTTGAATTTTTTGAGATACTGCAGTGTTGCTCTCTTGGCAATTTCGAAACCGTCAACCAGTACACGAGGGTGCATCCCTGCAGAAAAAAATTACTGTTATACAAAAACCAAACAAGATGAAGCAAGGGAATAAATATACTTATAGCAATTGCTTCACCCTACAAAGCTGACAATCAAGCATCTGTATTGTGCAACCTAAAATTATAGTGAAACATATAGAAGTGAAAAAAATAGGTTTCCATTCCACCCCCATGCAAAACAACTAGTTAAAGTTTTGGCACACTCTAGTAATCGGTCCATGATCTTTGAAACCAAAGATAAAACATAAAAACAGGACACATTGAATGTAAGAGTACAGCTATATCAAAGCAGAATTTTGACCTTCATCAATATAACGTTCAGATTGTATCATAAGTTCGTTGATGAACAAGATGGTGGAAGTTGTTCCATCCCCACTAATATCATCTTCGGCAACTGCAGTCCTTGCAATCATAATTGCAGTTGGATTTTGGATTTGCTGCAAACATAAAAAAAGCTTTTAGTTTCCTGTACCCCAAGAATAAGCTGCAAAACTAAAACACTGGTACCAAAGCACCAAAAACAAGATGGAAATGCTGTATATTAGTAGGTGGCTCCAGTACCTTGCATCCAAATACTTGGACACAACAAGAAAGCCAAATCTTTTTGGAATTGTGCCTTTTCTCCAAACTTTCGGTTGTTTGGTCGGAATGCAATGCAAGGATCGTTATAGAAAAATATGACGTAATTGAAACTTTATGGGGTAGGATTTGCTATCTGTCATCATTTTGGGTGTTGGCTTTTCCTGCTTAAAGGGAATTCCACTGTTTCTAATTTCTAGAGGTTGGAGAGAAGTCTGTAATATGCAGTTTCGAGGGGTTTCTTTATCTTGTCCCCTACCATTTATGCTTTTCACATATTATTGATAATTGTTTATTGCTTGCTGATAAAATAATAAGCAGAAAAAACTAGCACAATCTCAGCTAAGTTTTGACATCATGGTTCTCTGCCTTTGTTGCTCTTCAACTATTTATTCGTGCTTCAAATGAAGCTGAAATAGCTCACTATGGAAATTTCTAAGGATACTCTCTAACACATTAAAAGGGATGATAATGTAATTAAACAAGAGCAAACCTTATTGGTATGCACAACAATAGAACTGCATCCATATTGTTCTTCAACCAAACAACTAATTCACGGGCTATGGACAATACTGTATCATGTAATGATCTGATTTCCCTAACGCCCCAATCAGTTGCAAGGAAAGGAAATGAAAGCATGGGAATGTTGAACTATCCTGCATTTTTAATGTGCTCAGTTATTAGGAAAGTTGTCGGACTCACATCTCTAACTTTCCCATTAGGATCAGCTTTCCCTCTAACTTGTCCTGCAAAAACCTTCTACATAATTAAACTAATACTTTTCAACTTTCTCTTAAGTTTGTTATATTGAATGAACGGATAAAGAAAATACGTTTTATTTTCTTTGTTTCATTTCGCTATAATTTTCTCAGAAATAATTTTCATGCAATAATTTCTTAACAAGTGAACGGAGCCCAAGTGACGCTTCATTACGTAGTACTTCTAATCCATAACAACCTCTCACAGATGAAGAACGCCTTTTGACCATCCCACACCTTAATGCCGAAAGAACACAAAAATCACTCCTATTACCCTCAGTTGCATAGAAAAGAAGTATCATCAAACAGAAAGTTGCAAACCAGCTAAAAATTAACCAGATCAGGAAATCTAGGTTTCCGGTGAGATACAGTGACATTAGAGAACAAACCATTTCTTTCAAGAGTGTGTTACCATCTTTAGTGAGCTTAATGTCCTGTGATCCACCAACAAGCCCGAAAAAAACAGAAAATGAGACAATGCAAGACAAGGGTTACCAAAACTAATACTCCCTCCGACCCAGAAAAATTGTCCGGTCAGCAAAATAAGAACTTTAAAAAATGTATTTTGGTTCAAAAGATTTCAAACTCTTTATTTTCCCGCAAGATACTAGATATCAACAAGTACTTTTAATTTTTTTAAAAAGGTAAGAATTCGAATAAAAATATATTCTTTCTAAGTTACCGTTTTACGTACTAGACATTCTTTTTGGGACGGAGGGGTATCTTAGACTAATATATCACCGATTTCGGCCTCTATTTCATTTTCCCAATGACAACCTAGATTTCTATCACAAAGTTTTTGCGCAACACGATACCAATCACGAGCATCTAACAAATAAGTAGGTAAAAAGTCGCTAAAAATAAGATGAAATGTGGCATTTTAAAAACAAAAAGACATATGAGTACTCACACTCACATCTTGATGGTGCCTTTGGGACCGAGATTGGTCTTGAGAACGTCTTGCAAGCCCTTGGCGGCATTAATGTTCATGTGCAGCGCGGCGGACTTGTTCAGGCGTTCAGGTTCAACACTCGAACTGACATTTTTTGGCTGCTGGAAAATAAGCACAGAAATGAGAACAGAACAACCGACAAACAGAGCCTATGTATATACGTACTTGGATACACGTGTGTATCAGCGTCGATTTTACTCCGTCAAAAACTCGTCAATCTGCAATTTGAAATCCAGGACTTTCTCCTTCGTTCCTTTCACAATAGCCCATGCAAAACATTCTATCTCTCAGAGATCCTACTGAGAGAGGCAGCGAGAAGACTGAGAGAGAGAGAGAGAGAGAGAGAGATACATTTTCACAGGTAAATACATACACACAGAGAGGCCAGACGACAGATACAAATTGAAGCTCTTTTTGCGTGTTCGGAGATTTAGGGTTTTAAGGCCAAGATCGTGTTTTTCCGGAGCGTATTTTGTGTGAACCGACGCTGATACAGAAGTATTTAATCTGTATCATGTAAATGAAGCACGTGGGAGTGATTACCAGAGAACAGTTGAACTAAGCGAGCAGATCGCGGGCTGCGGATGGGTGGCTGCTTTCTTCAGTAGGGAGGAGAGGAGAGGAGAGGAGGGAGAAGCGGGAGAGAAGCGATTCAAGCGAAGAGTAGGGTGGGAAGGAAGTTTTTTTTAAGTTTTTATTTATTTATGTTATTCATCGTTGTAATTTTATAGGTTAATTATTCGTCTCGACAATATAAATCGAAAAATTTTAAAAATGTGGATTGATGTTAAAAAAATTTAAATAAGACGGCACTATTTAATATATTTTTTCGTCATTTGTGGACATTTTTTTTTCTTCTAGTCATAATTTTATACTTTTTAAACTATTCTTGTCAAGACAGATAATTTATCCAAAAAATATCATGGAAATTTAACCAGATTTTTTCAAAAAAATACACAAAACAAAGAAAAAAAAACAAATTGACAAGAATGGAGTCTAAAAATCGTAGGGTGATGGAAATTGGGTTCTGTTCGTCACCTTTAAGAACCATTATTTGCAATGGAAAGGAGTTTGTAAAACTTAGCCAAATATCAATTGCGCCATGTGAATTGCAGTATTTTACAAAGATATGAACGGTGGATGACCTCCTAGGACCCAAAAATACATTCTAGCATGCACTCTTTTCGACCATATCACCTCTCACCCTACAAACCACCCCAGGCGCAGGCGCCAATGCACCATTGAGGTGGAGCTAGGAGCCTGGGATCTCAATTTCGAATGTCAAATAAGGGGTCGAAGGACAATCTTTAAACGTTGGAAGTAATTTTGAGGGACAACATTCTCCAACTAATTGCACCTTTTCAATTTTCATAGGAGTGTAAATTGTTAGAGCCATTATCAAAACAAATTTTATTGCAAGGTTAGATCCAATCTAAAGTGGAGCCCGAAATCCTTGACAATAATGTGTAACACCAAAGTTGACAAGATCGAAATCGCACAGGTTGTTCAATCGCTAAAAAGAGGACGGTGAACGATGAGTAATTAAATTTTCAGATGTGCTAGGACCACCGCACCTCTCCCACTGCTTGGTTCAAAGTTGAAATTTAGAACGCCGAGGTGGCTTGGTGGTCAAGCCCTGAGACTCATAGATTTGCTCCCTCTTAAGGTCTCAAGTCGAAACATCGTAAGTTTAATCAACTCCTTTGTAGCAAGTCCCTTCGGGGCATTTATGCTTTAATTGGGCACTCAGCTAGTGGACGATGGAATTAGTCTCTCGGAATTAATCGTGGTCCGAGTATAAGCTGGCATAGACACCTAAGCCATAAAAGAAGAAGAAGAAGTTGTATTTGAGACTCCTGATGCTTTTCAACAGATCAGGTAGGCAAATGTGTGAGGGCAGACTCATGTTAATATGTCAAACATTGTAACCATCTTCTTCTTTGATACGATGACCAGAATGACTTTAATAGCAGTCTTATTGGAGTACCTTGAAATATGTAATTCTTTTATATTGATAATGTGCAATGAAGATTTGGGGGACTGTCACTATAAGTACACATAGTCATCCACTATATGTATGTAAATTATGTCAAACCTAGTGCACGAGACTTTCATTTACAATAGGTTGAGAATATTCACCGTAGAAGCGGCAAACGACAATATTGCCTTTCTTTTTTGGAGGCTAATTATTAATGTTTGGACCCGCTATTGTTTATATATTTGTAAAACAGGACACATCTACGTGCCCTTTCGTAAATGCACTAAGAATAGTAGGTTTTTTTTTTTTTTTTTTTGCCAGGCTATAGGATGTTAGTACGATTAGTATTGCAAGCCAACGTCATTCCATCAACTTGAACCTGAAACCTCACACATTGGCATTTAAATCCCCACTCACCACTGCTTGAGCTATAGCTCGGGGTCAATTGTAGTAGTTGCATAACTAATGCCTAAAACCGGTTAAATGGAAACACCAAAACCTCAAAACTGTAAAGCACAATTCAAATTTCATATCAATGAATTCTCGTATCTGAAGTTTTAATGTCTACCTTCTCATAGTTATATGACAATGATCCATCCATAATTAACACCACATAACCTCATAAATAAATCCATGTACAAAAGACAAAGCTAGGATATGGTGAAAATGGCTCAGCACACTATAAAGTAATAATTGTCATTCCAAAATTGGCTCCAAATCTTTTTTGCTTAGCTAAAAAGAATAGAGGGGGCGACCAAGCATATATAGCAACTCTCTCTTGGCGTGTGATCATAGGGACTGCAGATCTACTGCGGATCCCGAGAGGGGCCAAAGAGCCATAGCAACTACCATTCCACCAAAAGCTAGTGGGCAAAAGCTAGAAAGAGGAGAAGGACCAAATTCGAGAGGCCGCCGCTGGCACAACTCAAACTTTGGTACCTCCTACCTCGCCCAAACCCAAAGGGAGTAAAAGCCTTGACCAACTAGGCTATTCCTCTGCAAAATTGTCAACTTCACTAATTATCTGATCTCTGATCCATAATTTGCAGAGCAGCAAGGACACTACCAGTTCTGATTCCTTATTCCTTTCTTTCATTTTTCCCTCCAGCTTTGTTCGGATGGCGTAGATAAGACTTCTGATTAGCTTGTATTGCTGGGTCATTGTTCGATTTGTCCTGGCATTGACATGTTTGGTGATTTGGAGGCCAAATGATTCGCTTGGGTACCCAGAAAATAGTTGGGGATGCATTTTTCTTCGAGCTATGATGCCGTTTTGTCCCTTTCGATCTCCTTTTAATCGCTTTGTAACACTTTTGTACGCAAGCGTCCAAATTTTAATGTAGAGTTTCTAGTAACATTATGCACAAAGTGAAACGTCTGCGTACAAAAGTAGAGCGCAAAAATCAATTTTCATATTCTGTTGTTGAAAACGTAAAAAAATAAAATAAAATCTCTGCCCGTATGGCCTATTTGCTCTGATGATCTGACCACGCCAGTCGCCAGTTTTGGCTTTGGTTAAACTGAAGGAGATGGAAAGTACAGTAATCTCTCTCTCTCTCTTCCCCCGACAAAGCTTGGTGGTGGTGGTTCCCTCTCCTTCCTTGACCCCATATCTTCAAAGTTCTTCAATCCTTTCAGTTTTTTCTCCAACACCTTTTTAGTTAGTCAAGCCTAATTCAAAAGCAACCAATTACAATCCTCTCTCTCTCTCTCTCTCTCTCTCTCTCTCTCTCTCAAATACATACATATACATATATATATATATATATGAAGGCAGCCTCGTGTCCGTTGGTGTTACTGTGAACTTCTTTTCACATGCACAATTAATCACACCCTTTATATATATAGTATATATGCCTTTTTCTCAATATCATACAAAACTTGTACACATGCACAAAGTCTTCAATAGATGATTGTAGAAATCTTACTGACGTACGTTAGGATGAAATGATGACTCTAGCTAAATGCATATACAACTGCCTTAATTCAGTGGTGGGATTTGTTGAAGGTCCAAATTTTGACTCTTAGGTAAACTCACCAACTTTCTTTTGAAAACAGGTTGTGAAAGGGAAAAAAAACTTGAAAAGAAAAGTAAGGAGGACATTGAGTAGTCATACGTGTCTAACTTCCCGCAATCCCCGGTAGCAGCAGTCTTATGGAGTCACAACATGGTGCGCGTAAACTGACCCGAAAACCATTCTTCATGACAAATAAAAAAAATAAAAAATTAACATGGTCAGTGTTTTCGGCCTAATTTTATATTGTACTTGTTGCCAAAAATTAACTTCATGGAATTGTAAGTAATAAAATTGGTTTCAAAATTAGGAATTCCGGTCGGGAATTGGTGTGTTGGTGTCGTTTTCTGGATCACGAGCCTAAGTGATAAGTCTTTTGTTTGGAAAACAAGAGGACAACGGTGATCTATCAATTATTCTATATAAAACTAACCGTGATGGCATAATTATTGTAACTTTTGTGCATTCGGCGCGTTTCAAATCAATGTTTATCATGTGAAATGGGGTCTCAAACAGCTTAACGAGTTTTTTCTGGGCCAATCAAAATATTATCGCATCAATATCTCTCTAATATTTCCTCAAATTAAAACTTACTAAAAGAGACAACTATAGGAATGCAGAGAGAGAGAGAGAGAGAGAAGTACAATCCTGATACAGAGAGAGAAGTACAATCCTGATACGTTAAGATTACCAATAGCAATGAAGCTGACAAATTTTCTCCACATGGGGAGATTACAAAAGCTTGAACATAGAATCACAAACTTTGTATAAAGAAGAAAATTCATCTGCTTCAGGACTCCACAAGGTAATCACCTTATTATACTCAAACCACTTCCCTTGCAAACACTTAATAGTAGATCACTAGTACTCCTCATCACTCAGCAATTGCTCAGTACCAAACCCCTCCCTATATGCTTAGAAAGCTGCTGAGATAGCTTTGTTACTGAGCACAAGCCTGGACAAGCCTTCTTGACATTAAAAACCATTTTTCCACTAAAATACTTAAGCCTGTGTTTAGATATTGGAATCGCGGAGAGATTTGCGGAGGGAAAAAAAAAAATACAATTTAGTAAAATTGTGAAAAAACATACCTTGAAAGTACCCAGAAAACATGCATGTGGTGGAGATTCAACTTTGGTGTGGTATAAGCCACACCCAATTGAATCTGGTCCACATATATGAAATTTTTTGGGATATTTTTTGCACATAGTAAACGCATAAATTATCACTTCAGAAATCAACCACAAAAAGTACACATAGCAGTCACACAAGTGAAGACCCAAGTTCATGTGACTCTGTTTTGTGTTCTTTTTGTGGTTGATTTCTACGTACCTATCTTTTCTGTTCTTTTCACTCTGCAAATCCCTTCTAAAATCCAAGATCCAAACACAACTTTTACCTGTACCGGCTACTGAACCATTTCATCTTCGGACCCGGTGATGCATTCCCTCTCATGATCATCCTCAAACCCTTCAAGAGAAGGATGAGGTAAATGGCCCTTACCAAAAGACCTTATGTGATCCTTGAGTGACCTCTTGTGTTTGAAATCAGAACCACAAGTGCAATACCACAGCTTCCCACAGTTCTTCTCATGAGTCCTCCAGTCCCCTTTCACTGCAAATGTTTTCCCACATTTTCTGCACATGAATGGCTTAGCCCCATGCTTTCTCTTGTAATGGGTTTGGAGTGTTCTGAAATCCTTCAATGGCTTCGCCCGCGGGTGGTTGATGTTGTTCTTGCACCCTTGAGCACAGCAGTAGCAAGGTAGCCTCAGCATTGCGGCTGGTTGGGTCCCTCTGAGCGATTCTGGTCCTTTTCTGTATTCGGATCCGTGTCCCCACATATGCATCTGAAAAAAGAAAAAAAAAATACTACTTGTTTTTCCTTTGGAGATATTGGCTATAATATCTTCAATGAGAGTTTAAACAGGCTAATGCAGATGTCAATGTGTAATTTTGCATCTTTCTTTATGTCTCATTTCTGTGCTTTCTTATTTCCCCATTTGTTAGTCTCTTTTGCATTTTTCACCTATGAAAAACTCAAACTTGGTTGATAAAAAAAAAAGAACAAAAAAAATAATAATAATAAAGCAATTCAAGCTTGGTTCATATGCCCCTTCATTACCCTCTAGTGATGTCCAGTGATTTCTTATCGGATACCATCAAAATTCTAACAATGGAAAATTCCGGTTACTCATCTCCTCCGGTAGAGAAGAACTACTTGTGGTACTCCACAAGTGGATAGTGAGATTGGCTCTCAAAGATAGTCGGATGCAGGAAAGATAACCGAACACCTGAGTTGTAAGAAAAAAAAAAAAAAAGGAAAAAATCTACTTGTGGTCCGATTTTCACTAGTTAGCTTCTCTCGATGTTGACCTTTTACCTTTTTCCGATCATGATCATATTGACCTTTACAACAGTACTCTTCTTTTTTTGGGGCTTTTTGTTTTGTTGCCCCGCAGATTAAGGAGGGACTGGAAAAGGAATTAAAAGTGACCAATTTCAAGACAGTACCGATCAAAAAAAAAAAAAAAACATTTCAAGACAGTACTAATGCACATTTTGAAAAAGTTGTTACTATCGATAGTGGTTTTGTACCAAGGTCTTAAACAACGGCCGCTACGTGGTTTTTTCCGATCTTCTGATGCCGGTACACCCCATGATGCCGGTACACCCCATTATGTGAGACTAAAAACCAAGCACACGTTTAGGCCTGCTCTTGCTACGTGTTTTTTTTTTTCGATCTTCTGATGCCGGTACACTCCATTATACACATCTGTGAGACTAAAAGCCAACACACGTTTAGGCCTGCTCTTGCTATGTGTTTATTCAGTTGTTTGCCCGCTTCACAGCCCACTATTTGATTGCTATGACTGAATCAAGTGCTCAAAATATATCTTCGGCAAAAATAGTTTTGAGACACTTGCAACAACTATACCCAATTTCTGCTACATAGCTTTCCTTGCTCGTAACATCACGACCGTTAGTGTATACGCAATCCGCTAATGCTATTTAAAACCTTGAAAGGTGTCGATCAAAGATTATGATACGTACTACCAGTATACGATCTAACTAATCATAAAGTTGCAATAAAATTAGGAAATTGATTTTAGCACTCCAAAAATTGATGGAGAAGTTCCAAAACGACGTCGTTTTGTGTATCAATTCAGTTTTGGAACTCTTCCATCAATTTTTGCAGTGCCAAAATCACAATTCTAAAATTAAGGCAAAGACAGACAATAAAATCAAAAGCAACAAGCGGAGAAAAAGAAGTGAAAGATAGGCATTGCTTGGTATGGCTAACAAGTCAGTCTTCCACTGAACTCAGGCACAAGAAAAGAGGTCTAAATTAATGTGGACTTTTATGAACAGTACTTTTATGGTGATATATTTTGCTTCTTTCTACATGTTTTCTTTATTGAGCACTCTCACTTTATGGTGATAATATACAACTAGACTAAGGCTCCATTTGACTCGATTTAAAATATTTTACAATGTAAAATTTTTTTTGATAGCAAATTTCAAACTTTTATTTTCTGGTATTTGGTTGGTACTTAAAAATATTTTCAGAAATTGACAAAATACTGTAAAGAGAGAGGGGGGGTTTAAACGGTGAAGAGATATGAGAATATTGGAATTAAATGTGAGTTAGGACTGACGATCGAGAGAATTGAGCAGTGAGAATCGCAATAGAGGGCAGCGGGTTCATTCCGGAAAATAACGTATGAAAGATTTAATGGTAAGTCATTTTCATCTAATTAATGTAAAATATTTTCCTCATCATTTTTTACATAATCAAACACGGAAAAATTTGTAAAACATTTTACGCACAAACAAATGGAGCTTGAGGACCAAGAATTTTTTTTATCGATGGTCAAGGGTGTTTGGGATCAGCTTACATGCACCTCAACTATTCCCCTTAATTCTTGGTCCGGTCAAAGGCATGCCGGCCATCCAAAGTTTACCACAACTAATGTACGTTACTTCCAAACAATACTCCTGGTTGTTTCATACGTCGACAAAGAATTACTCCATAAGATTAGTGAAACAAAGAATCCTCTGAGAGTATACTGATAATTTTACGTAGAAAAAAGGTAGAATGTGGCTTTTGCATCCCAAATTGGATTATTTTTTCATCGCAGATTCGCAATGTGTATCTTCCGTACTAAAGATAAATGCACGACCCTTCAACGCGCAGTTGGTAGAATTTGTATTGTAGATCGTTAAAGTTTTTAGATCGTCCTCCTCCACAATCAGAAGATGTCAAAGTGTTCGAATTCATATGTGCATAAGAAATTTTGCAGCTTCGTAGGCTAAGGCAAGAAAAAATTATCACAGAAACTATAGCCACTTTCTGTCTCTCAAATATCTTGGAAAATAACATGTTTAGACCTTAAATTCCGAAAGAACCATGCACGTACATAAGTATAACAATATAGTATGATCAATGAAACTCACTAACCTGCATGTTGTTGTACCTATTGAAGGTCTTGCTGCATATAGCACAGGCAAATTGCATAGGCCCGACGAGGATCTGTGTCGGTGTAGGAATCCAAAACCTGCTCTCTCTGTTAAAACTATGTCCGTGAAATCTCTTCTCTTTCTCTTCCTCTTCTTCGTTCCACTTAAAACCTTTCGTACCGGTATCATCAGAGTCGTCTCCTCCTGTATTAGGCAATCCTATGCGCAACGCCACCGTAACCTTCTCAAATTTCTCCTCTTTAACTCCGAAACTCTCCTTTCTCCCTGCATCATCCATTTTAGTTGTCAAAGTGGGAGATGGAGGAGTAGTGGGAGAGGGTTTGAGCCATTCAATGAAGGTTGGAGCTGTTTGAAAGCAAATATCCATGGCTTGGACATGGTAGCTCCTTGTAGTACTCATGTTATGAGTACTTTTGATCCCTAAGTGCTATCTCTTCATATGGTTTATATTCAGGCTTTATGTGGGAAAGCTTTGCACTAAAGGTTGATTTATAAAAGTGGTGTGGTTAATTAATTTGTCTTTTGGGAACTTTTCTTTTCCCATCTTTCATTCTTTTCCCCTCTTGACCTTTATCATATGAGAGAGAGAGAGAGAGAGAGATTAGTGGTGGGGTTAGGAAAATGACATGAAAAATTGAGACTCACTGCTTTGAAAGAGAATCCAAGGATGTGTAGTAAGAAGACTCATAATTTAAGTCGCATATTGCGTGCGCGAGCCTGAAAACGCCTTTTAAAAACATTCTAAATTACTAAATTCGCAAGAGCAGAATTATATGACTAAGGTCATTATATAGTTGGTTTTATTTCTTTAATTTGTCTACTTATCAATGGTGACGTCCTCCCTAGCTCATCCCATAGTTGTATTCCTTCTCTGCGTTTTTCGATAAGAGATAGAGCACTTTTGTGCATCAATTTTGTAGAACCAATTTAAAAATCACAATAAATTCTTTAAATGGGTGCGAAATAATTCAAATAGTTATGCCTGAATTATGTAATCTGAAAACAACATGATTCTTAAAAAATAAGAAAATTATGAGACGAAGAGAGTAACTGAGAGTAGCTATCATGGAATGTTACCCATTGGAACACATTTAATTCTTGTTTTAAGTTGAAAAGATGAGGCCAATGCTTCAAACATGGGAAGCGAAGGTGGTTGGCTAGAATCCAATTAGTCAATACCTAAGCCAAGAAAAGTGAAGTATAAAAAGGAAAAAAAATCAAATCATAAAAGGCATTATGTACTCATGCATAATAATTCATTTATGCAAAGTGCCTTTGTTCAACAAGGTGAGTAGTATTATTTTATAGGGAAAGGTGTCATCTGGATATACATTTCAACTTGTGTTCAATATAAGCTGCCAAGCCAAAATATCCCTTTCACCAACTTATTTCGATAAAAAAAAAACTATGGAGGAATTCGTACGTTGATTCACTAGGAAAAAAAAAACATGTTAACCCGGATAAGAGAAAACTACTGCAACTTGTGCCTCACACATTGCGAATTGCATGTAAAGCCGACTCTGAGTAAGGCCACGATGATCTTGATTTATATTTTCAAATGTCAGAAATTGTTTTACATTTGTTCTCATCCCTTCCAAGAGGGACCGAATTCTTGAATCCTTGTTGTTTGGGTTCCCTCCATTCGCGCCGTTTTTCCAAGTTTTTTTTGAAACATTTTTTTGGATATTATATAATCCTGCGTCAAATTCTCAGGTACTCTTAAGATATTACAGACTCTATCAATTCCTTTTAATTCTTTTTCCTTTTTGCTGAAGTACCCTTTAGCTCTTGGTGACTGTTGCATGAACCGTCTTTTTGGGCTTATTGTGGGATTTGCTCGGGTTTAAATCTTCCAAGGGACTGGAGCATCACGTCCGGCTAATTGTGGACTTTCTCGAGTTCATTTCAATAATTGAAATCGTTCATTTTTAAGAGTTTTTGGAGATCATCATGTATAGTTGAACGCAACAAATAAACGTAATTTTATTGATTACAAGAACTTGTGCACAAGTATTCAGAAGTTTGTGGAGAAGTCTAATGTTTCCGAAAGTATTCAGAAGTTTCTGGAGAGATCCAGATCAAAGACTCTGAAAAATTCCATAAGATTTGGTGCTGATCTTTTAACACGTCATTCATATCAAAAATCATATTTCATCGTATACCGTATAAAATGCTCTCAAAATGTGTTTATGTTAACATTCCGTTATCACGGACCCTTTATCAAGGGTTTTTTATTTTTATTTTTATTTGGATAAGCGACCCTTTATCAAGTTCACAAAAGAAAAGTATCTTTTTGCCAATTAAATAAAGTATTTTCTACTTTCATACCTATTAATATGCATGAGGCCTGCCAATCAAACCCTTTAACCACCCAGCAACTTTATCTAATTAATCTCTAGTTGATAGTTTCGGGGGTAAGATTAGTGCATGTAGAAAAAAGAAAAAAGGAAAAAAACAAAACAAAACAACAACCGACAAGATATAATCAGCAGATTCTCTCTTCTTTCTCTCTCCTTAATTTAGCCTTTCCCCTTTCCCACTGTCTTTTCGCAAAATCTTTTCTTTTTTCACTCTAGCAGTAGTATTTTCCTTTCTTTCTTTCTTTTTTCTCAGGTAAACATCTACTAATTCATCTGTAGGGAGGCTTTGTTAGAAATTTCCTGATTTCCTATTTGCATTGATTAATAATATGCTTGCTAATTGAAAAAGAAAAAAGAACATCTACTAACCTGGAATTAAAACTGTACGTCGGACCAACCTCAAATGTTTTTTTTTTTTTTTGTTTTACTCAGTAAAAAAAATTTATTAATTTTTGAACAAATATCTAAGATTAAACTGACCAATGGCACATCGACAGGCGCCACCCCAAGACCTACATCCAATGTTCCATCAATGGGAAGTTAAAAATAAACGGTGCATCGATCATACGTTAATGTTTCACCAATTATATATTGGAAGAAAATAACAACCAAGTTAAACGGTAAAAAAAAAAAAGAAGACTTTTACCGTTGAAGATGGTGTACACAAGTCGATCTCGACCCTCCGGAATGGCCGAGGCCTGGATACCAAAGACGAACCTCGTCAAAGTTAAGTTTTTTTTTTTTTTTTTGGCATAATCAATAGAAGGCTAGATATAGGGTATGTTTACGATAGCTGCAGATACATATTGTAAATTTTAACTTCAGATTCTGTTGCAGATTTTGAATTTTAGTAGAGATTGAAAAACATATTTTGTTGTAACTGCGAGATTATAAGAATTTCAGTTGCAGAATTACAAAAGCTACCTAAACCCAATTTTGAAATTTCGAGCATTTCTTTCCTTTTTTAGGTTATTAGAGTAGATTGTAATTAGTGTCGTAGAATTTTTGACAAACATTCTAAACTGATTTTTAGAAGCTAAAATCTAAAACTATTTTTAGAAGCTAAAATTTAAAAATCTGTTAAAATAATTTTTTTCGTAAACACCCAGCCAACCAATGCGAGACACTATCTCGAAGCTAGAGGCCTTTTTTTATGTGCACGTAATGAAAATATATCTCTAGAAATTGAGATTTCTTTATGCACGTGGGATCTAACACACAGGGAGAGCAATTCTATTTTGAGATACCCGCGTTGAGTCTGGCTCCTCTCCAATCCATAGGGAATTGGAGGATCCTCCAATTTCAATTCGATGGTCAAGATTACCCTAATAACTCAAGCCCCAAAGTTCATATGGTATTCTACTGGCACGCAATTATTCTCCAAATATTTTTCAATTACATAAGCGTCTTCTCTCCCCATTTTTTTTGAACGGCGAAAAAAATTCATTAATCTTCGAAATTTATAAAAAATTCATTAAATGTTTTTGAACGGCATCCTCTTCCTGTCAAACCTGCCTTTGAAAAAAAATTTATATAGCTCATGAGGATTTTTTCGACCGATATCATATAGTTGATGAGGATTTTGTTACGAATATTATATCAATAATTTTTTTATTTCAGCATGGCCTTTTTTTTGTTGTTGATATTATCTTATTATGTAGCTCATGAAAGATTTTTTTTCTGATACTAATGTATTTTCATTTGTGCTTCGCACGGTGTTGTGTGCTCATTGATGTAGTTGTTCTTGTTTGTAAAGAAAGTAGAAATTAAAATTCAGTTATGGAAATTAGAAAGAAATCGTACAAGTAGGTAATTGAACGTAATATAATTTTTATAGAAAAAATATTTTAGAAGAAATGCAAAAGGAGTCTTTGATTAACCTTGTGAATCTGATAGTTCTTTGAACTTGCACCAATTATTGAAGTTACGAAATGAAATTTTACTAATATTTGGAATTTGGTAAATTGGTGCATGGAATATAATAATTGAGAAATATTTGGAGAGTAATTGGATACCCGTAGAATACCATATGAGTTTTGAGCCAGAAATGCTAGAGTAATCTTGACCGTTGCATTGGAATTGGAGGATCCTCCAATTCCCTATGAATTGGAGAGGAGCCGGACTCACCCGCGTTGGCGGGTTGTGGTTACATTTCATTTCATGTGATTGAAGAATCTTAGGCTCCGTTCCAGAAACCTTCTTAAAAAATAAGCAGCTTATTTCATATTTTCAAACCCAAAAATAAAGTAAATGAAAAATATTTTTTTAATTTTTTTTGCATCATATTAAAGATCTCGATGAGATCTTTCAAACAAGATCCATATTGCATATTTTTAGATTTCAATAAGCCTATCATTTTTGAACTTGAAATTGCCTTCTTAAAAAATAAGGACTTATTTCGCGTTCCGGAACGGAGCCTTAGCCCCGTCTAAAGTTTTCAATTTTTTTAAGTATTTATTTTTCACTTTACAAAACATGTCATTCTTTTATAATCCTTTAACATTAACTAAGAAAAAAGTTACTCAAGTACTGTACTTATTTTAGTCAATGAAACTTAGACTTCATTTTTTTTTTTTTGGGTGCAACGGAGAGGCTAATCCTCCTATACTTGGGGCATCCGCGACAAGCACATTCCTAATTCAGAAAGTCTACACTTCCCCACGGGGGGAATCCCGACGCGCCACCGGGCACACTCCGGCCACCGGACGGCCTATCCGAACCGTTCAAAAATTATATAAAAAAAAACCGAGTGGGCTGCGCGAGAATAGATGGCATCCGACGTGTATAAGTGGCCAATCCAAGCACTCCATTTTTGGCCAATCCAAACACAAAAATGAATTTATTGGATTGGTCATCTACACATGTCAGATGCCATTTATTCCCGCGTAAGCCCACTCGGTTTTTTTTTTTTTTTGAATTTTTTGGACGGATCGGATCAGCTGTCCGATGCTCGGGGTGTGCCCGGCGGCGTGTCGAAAATCAGATCGAGATTCCTCCGTCGGGAAGTGTAGACTTTCTGCTCCTAATTTCCTCTGCCGGAGTGATGAAGCTGACAAAATCGGTCTCTCGATTCCGTCCTAGCTACCTTGCCCATTTTATCCGTCACTTAAGAGTGCAATTTTGTTCACCCTCCTTATTATTAGTTAAAATGGTGTGGATACCATCACAAAGTGGAGGGTGAACAAAACTCAACTCGTCACTCGGTTTCCTTGACGAAGGAAGTGTGGTTAAGCGTGCGTCCTGTCCTCAATAGCATTGCCTTGCAATATTAATTTAGGGCTTTGATTGGTCTCAGACCAGCGATTGGGTCTTGGGTAGTATAGAGATTAAATAATTTTCATCTTCTTTCTGTATGTCCTTGTCTTTTTAATCTTTGTAATATTGCAGAACAGATCTAGACAGTGGTCGGGACAAATGGTGGCGATCGATTTCAGCCATGCACATAATTGTGTCGCGGTTAGATTTTGAATTTTTATTTGCTACGGAGAAAAAACCCGGAAATTCGAAGAATATTCACCGCAATCCAAATAGTACAATGTCCCAAAATACTAAACAAGATCGCCCATGGTTTCGCGCATCGCGATCATAATTAATTTAGAGCATTTTCCCATCATCTACTCTTTTGATTGACGTTTGAACTGCTTAATTTGTGTTCTTTCACATATATATACTTTAGGAATTTTTGTTTCTTTTTAACTTTCTATCTAATTTTTTGTCCCGTCAAATTATATGGTATGGCACTTTTTGGAAAAGTGGGTGGTATAGCCCTGTGATCTTCCCTCTTTCTAGGGCCAAAAATAACATTCCCCGTGACTGCATCAACTTTTCATTCAACTAATGTTTGACAATTTAACCCTGCATTACAACCCAAAAAAACAGAAGAAAAAAAGAATGTTTGACAGTTTAAATCATAATATTCGAAACCTTCCCTTCTCAGGCCGGAAAGAGAGACGATCTCACCTTCTGGTGGATGGTGTTAGTGAGAGAGTAATTTGAGTATGTCCGCGGTTGAGCTTCTTTTGTAAATAGATAGCATCTACCAAATAGTATATAAGATTTTAAACAAATTAAATAGAGTACAAAGCTATTTCAAAAACCAAGAAGTAAACAGGGTATGAGCGATGTTTGCAATGGATAAACCCCCAAAAATGCAACTGTCTTGTCTTCTAGTTTTTGTTCAAGAGGATATTAATTCATTCCAATGACAAGGCCCTTCCAATTGATTAGGAAAATGATGTTGACACTCAAAAAATTGATGCTGACACTCCGAAATCAGTGTAGAAAAATAATCAATCAAGCTACACACTACTCGATCATGGCTTTGAGCTCAGGTCCAGTAGTTTAATGGTTCATTCTTGTTCAGTTAGAGAGCTTTTATGGGTCCATCCCGAACTCAAAAAATGATTGTAATCGTGCCTGTTGGAGAACTTGCCGAAAAACTATCCATGCCAAAAATCAATTTGATTTGGCATCTTTCGCTACATTAAAGAAATGCGATTGTGCAAGAAAATGGACGATTGAATTTTAAAACCAAAGTTCGGCTTCCATTTTTTGTTGTACGAATTAACGTACAAATAATGTGGATTATTTGCTCTCATTGCAAATAATGTCCGATCAAATTGATTTCAATATAGATTATTTTGTCGACGAATTTTAAAAAATGAACTATTTTGAGCTTGGAACAAATCAAAATAACTCAAAACTAGATGGGATAAGAAATTTGACCTGAGCTCAACCCCAATATTGTGGATGTTCCCCCACCTTGCTATCTTCTTTTTTGGTGGAAGAGTATGAAGTTCATTATTTAACAATAAAGTTACAATTCACTGTGAGTAGCTATTAGAACAAGAAGAGTAAAAGTCAAAAATTCACACTGCCAACACGGCGATAACAAAAGGAAAACAAAATATACACCATGTCGAAGATTCGAAAGCAAAGTCTAGATAAATAGTTGCAACAGTGATTTCCCTAGCGACAGAATATTCCACAGCGACCGACCAACCAATTAAGTGACGAGCACCCAAACTTTGCTAGTGTCTTCTTGTACGTACCCCGTTCTTTGTACGCCAAAAAAACAATACGGGACAATGCATGGACTTTGTGGTAGCCTCGAATAACACTCCAATATTTTACACTGACTGTGCTCAATGTTTGTTTACCAATGCCAAGAATTGACTTTAGCACTCCTGCCTCTCTCTCTCTCTCTCTCTCTCTCTCTCTCAATGGGAAATCAGATAGGTTTCCACAACCATTAAATTAAATAAATAAATAAAAGTAATGCTTACCAAGAAAACGTTTGGGTTATTGTCAAAATCTTTAAGGTAGATTCAGTTTTAATAAGCCGACATTATTGTTTTGCCTCAAAATGAAATTGGGGCTTTTCAAAAAAAATTAAATTGGGGCAAGTCTTATGCTGAAATCCTTCAATAAAATCAACTCTCACGCTAAGCTTCTCAGATGTCAATCATTTCACTCTACACTTCCGTTCTCAAACCTCGCTCACGTTAATTGTAGAAGTTCGGAATATTTTCGAAAGACGTTTTACGTACGCAGTCAGGCAAGCGCAATATGTGAATAAGGGCTAGTCGTCATTGCATAATGGTAGACCTTCGGTTAATGTTTGATTGGTCAAGTCAAAGGAAATCCACCATTGACTCCTGCTTGACGCCTCTCTCTCTCTCTCTCTCTCTCTCTCTCTCTCTCTCTCTCTCTCTCTGTGGAATTTTAAGTCAATTCTAATTGGGTAATTTTGAGAGTTTTTTTTTTTGATCATGTAGTTTTGACTTTTGATAGTTTCAGGGTGTAATTTCAAAGAGGAGACTCAAATGTGGAAGAAGGCCTCAAGTCTTCAATGACTTGGGCCAGAAAACAAGGTGGTGGTCCTGATTTGGTTGGAAGTAAGCCCATTAAATTCAAGACCAAAGAAATAAAAGCCCATTACTTTCAAGAATTCATCATTACCCAGTAGACTACCTTCAAACTAAAGTTGAAAAAACTAAAAAATAAATTTCAAGACCAAAGAAATAAAACCCCATTAGTTTCAAGAATTCATCATTACCCAGTATACTATCTTCAAACTAAAGTTGGAAAACTATCCTTCAAACTAAAGTTGGAAAACTATCTAAAATAAGAATGAGATGCTAGAGTCACATTAATTTGTCACACCTCAATCACACCCCTCTCCTCTCACATACATGTGGGTCCCTAGCATTTATTGTGAAATTCTCACCCATGCATGTGAGAGAGGTGTGGTTGGGGTGTGACACATTGATGTGTCTCGTACACCAAATGTACTCCGTATCGTGTAGGATCCACTTTTGGGTCCTACACAAATAATCAGAACCGCTTATGCTTTGTTTGGTTCATGTTTTGAAAAACAATTTGAAAAATTGTTGGGGTAATAAGTGAAGAGAGATAGAGAGAGAAATGTTAGAAGCAGGGAGAATCTAGAGGGAATTTTTTGAAAAATTCTTTTTGAATTTGGAAGAGAACAAGGCATAAATTTTTAAAATATTTTTTTATGAACCCTGCAAAAAGTCCAGCTCATTCGGATATGGGTAAGTGCTAAATAAGTTATTTTCTCAATTTCCTGACTAGAAGTTAAGAAAAGAATAGATCAAGCCCTTATCAATATCCGACTAAGCATGTTTTTTTGTAGGTATTGTTAAAAAATATTCTAAAAAAATTGAGTGGCTCTAATCAATTATTTATAATCTTGAAATAACGCCCACTCGACATGGTGTACATTTAGTGATTAAGAAAAGAACGGATCAAGCCCTTATCAATATCCGATTGAGCAAGTTTTTCGTAGGTATCATTAAAAAAATATTCTAAACAAATTGAGTGGCTCTGATCATTTATTTAAAATCTTGAAATAGCGTCCACTCGACGTGGTATACATTTGGTGTACACCAAACCAAATGGTGTACCAATAGTTTTATTGCACCATTTTAGTATTTCATTGTGAATCTTTAGTTTGGTCAAGATTTTTTAAAATTATTAAGTTTCATATTTCCTTTTGATCTAATATTTCTATTTTTTAGGTTGCTTGGTCAAAAATGAGTTTGTTTCCTCATATATTATTTTTCTTTTTGGTAGATTAGGAATGCTAGCTACACATAAATAGTAATTTTCTCTATAATTACTTTATGAGTAAAATGGTAAAAAAACATTATTTTGGTACTCTCAATTTGAGAGCATCTCCAACCTAATACTCTAACTTGAGAGTTGAGAGTATCAAAATAATGTAATTTACTCAAAAAGTGATTATGAAGGAATTTACTATTCATACTCACTCCAACCCAATACTCCACTTTCTATCTCTATTTTTCAAAAATTCACTTTAAAACTCAAATATTTCACTCTTTCCCTCTACAATTTGAATTTTTATGATTGGTCACATTTTAAAGATAATGATATTATCTTTTTGAATGGTATGAATTTTATAAGAAATAGATGACAAATATATCACAAATTACAAGTTACGCTCATTTTAGAACATGTATAGTGTTTTGGAGGTTCTCCTCCTCTATATTTCCTTCGATCCTTCATATATAGAGGGTAAAACTCTCACAGATTGGGGGATCTTGCTGACCTTAGAGGTCATTGTATTGTCCCTAAAAAACGCCATCATATTTGTACAAGAAGTTCTATTCTTTTATGTCATGTTTGGTACGTATCCATTAAATGGGCAAAACTTATTTTTATATTTTTTATGGAACTTATTACGGATTCTAAAAAAGGATTCAAACCGTAAGTTATTTTAAAATGTTTCTTAATGGATTTCTGCAAAAAAATAATAATAATAATTAACACAATCCTATATCGGCAAGAACTGTTTCAGAATTCACATGATGTTTCATAATTTTTGACAAAGCTAATCGGACTCATATTTATTTATTTTTAGTAAGTAGTATTTGTTTGAAAAGTGGGGAAAAGATCCTCCTAATGATCAATCACCTTCATCAAACAGTGGAACAGTGGGCTTGTTGCTCGAAAGGTGTCTCTCTACAGAACAGACTAGTACTGGAGGAGTAAATAATATAATGAACAGAAGGAAGATGATTTGCAGGAAACTGTGCTCCACACACAATTGAAGCGCTTCAGGCGCCGGACGGTACGCTGTGAAAAGGTTTTTTTTAATGACTGCTTGGGGGTGAGAGGAGGGCCACGATCCTTAACTAACCTTCTGGTCAGACACTTGTCCAATTTTAAGCATCCAGGCCACCTTCGTCCTTCCGTAAAACACTTGTCCAACAGGCAAGAGCATCTCCAATCCTCCCTCCTTTTACTGTCGTTATCGTTTCCTCTTTGTAAAACATTTGTCCAATGGGTAAGAGCATCTCCAACCCATGGTTTCATCTTGGAGATGTCAAATGTTTTTTAAAGGCTGAAGTGGCATTTTGACATCTCTAATTTGACATCAAAGCCTTTCTTTCCAACCCTTGATGTCAAATTCTATTTATTTGACATCAAATTATCCCTCTCCAACCCTTAAGTCAATATACAAATGGTCATTTTTTGAAATTTGGCATGGAGGAGGGAGGTTGTCAACTTTGACAACTTTGTCATTCCCTTCAAATCCACGTAGGATTGGCATCAAAGAAGGCTGCTGTGTTGGATTGAATTTTGGTGTCAAATGTTACCGTTAAAATGTCCACTTAGGATTTGACATCTCCAATGCTCCTTTTACCGTCGCCATCATCTTCTTTTTGTAAAACATTTGTATAAGGGGTAAGAACATCTCCAACCCTCATTTTACCGTCGTCATCGTCTCCACTTCATAAAACACTTGTTCAAAGGGTAAGAGCATCTCCAACCCTCCTTTTACTGTAGTGATCGTCTCCTTTTCGTAAAACACTTGTCCAAGAGGTAAGAGCATCTCCAACCCTCCGTACTAGTGCATAAACACAATCAACCATTAAGATAAATTTACCATATACAATATCAAAAAACCATTTCACGGGTGTGGTGGACATGCATCTACCACAATGGAATACCCCACGACAAAAGAATAGGAATGCAAGGTCGATCAACAAATAAATCACACAAGTAAAACGAATACAATCACCTACCGTGTGGTGTGAATATAATGGAACAATCACACCCACTCTGTGTGGTGTGACAAAATGGTGTTTGAATTTTGGGATGGAATCATAATACTCTAAAAGTCGTTACATAAGTAAACAATATCAATTCCACGCTTTAAATACCCTCCGCTAAATCTCTAATTATCGATAATCGTGATTACTAATATCCCACCAAGATTGGAAACATAATATAATTTATATGTATATCATAATAACGAAAGAGTGAAAAAGGGAAATCACATGTAAAAGAATGTATACATAACTTGAAGAGTTGCGAGGATGAAAATTTACGTAATATGCCTAATTAGGACCATGAATAGTTAATTCAAAGAAATTCAAAAAAGACAAATAAAAAAAAACATTTGTGGTTGATATAGGGGCAACAAACCCAGGCTGACTGTATTATTGTACGAGTCATCATTTCGTTAAGGTACGAGTACTTGCTTTTAAGAATACAGTGGCCTAGAAACAAGTTAAATAAATTGGCGTGCGATGTATGAGGAAGAGTACAAGCCTAAAATTGTTTTGAAAAAATCCAAAATTAACTTTGCAGGGGCGAAGAAGGAGAAAAGCACGATGCGAAAATTGAAAGTGAAAACATTTTAATGGATTATGCAACTATTTTAAAGATTATGCGACTAAAGTTCAGAACACAACAGACAAGAAAAGAAGGAAGAAGGTACACACCCTTGAAAAAGTCACATTATTCATGTTCTAATTTGAAATCAATGTCGTGCACCTCACTATACATGTAGTGCGGTCGATTCAGCCGTCCAACTTAATAATTAACGGCTCAAACAATGGAAGACTCAAATTTATAGGAGTTTGAATTAAATTCGAGCCATTCATATCGAATACACGTTGCCGCTCTACAACAACTCCATCCACATGTGATGAGGAAGGTATAAAGATATGCCGCCGTATAGTGGTGGCCCGCGGGTGGGGCTGTGTTTAGCAGCCCACATTTGTTAGTTAATGAAATCACATATCAAAAGAATCACGCGATTCCTTATTTCATTTTCATGGGCCATTCCAATCTCATAGCATAGTGACAACTGGAGCAAAATGTACATTCATTTATGATTATTATTATTATTATTTCTACACGTTCTAAATGAGATGTACAAAAATTCCTACATGATAAAAAGAGAGAAATTTGTTCACGGCTTACGCGAATTTGTGCAATCACAATCGTCCGTTTTCGCAATTAAAGGTTAAAATTGCTTTTCAATTTTGACCTGTCAAAATTATTTCTTACCGATCAGAATATGTTTTCAATCCGGACCGTCCAAAAACACTTTGAACACACGCGATTGGACTCCGTAAACCCATTTTCAATTCACGGTATCCTACGTAAAAAAGATATTCTCGATGAAAATTGTTTATTGGTGTTGGAGCATCGCACGCAAGCAGTACTCCAAAGGCCCAAGACCAAGCTTCAAACTCTGCGTGAATGTGTTGTGGTGGATAGGCCTATGCAAAAAAAACCGCTCACTTGCAGACCCGACCCGAAGGGTTTCGGGTGGGCCCGAACATGTGGTTCGGACAGGAACGGTTCAATTTTTGTTAAAAATCATATTTTGGTTCGGGGTGCTGTATTTCTTACCCGACCCAACCGAAATCGACAAAAACCAACTAATTCATGAAGATCAATTCTGTTTTTGGTCGGATCCAACTTGACCCGACAAATCGGTTTTGCGGACGGTTCTTATCCCAATTCGATTCGGTTTGCGGGTCTGAAAAAATTGTTACCCAAAATGTCGGGTTCGGGGTCAAAACGGACCGGCCTGACTCAAGCACACCCCTAGTGGTGGAGGTCCCGAGAAAACCATGTGCGCGGCGGCACTGAGTAAAAAATCACTCCTAAATGACAGTTGGAACAATCTTTAATTAATCGACAGTCAAAAAAGAATCTGCAAAAGCAGAGAGCTGGGAGTACTGAGAGACCTTTAAAAACTAGGCAAGTTGCCAAGTATTAACAAGCTAGTTGGAGTCGAAAATAGTTGCCTAACCATAAGTAGCACGTGCGGCCATTGCCCCAGTTTAACAAAGCTAGCTAATCGGACTCATAAATACGTAGCTCCCTATCCCATCCAAGGACGAAATTAGGATTTTACTCTAACAGTGGCGAAATGTATTCTAAAAAAATTTAGCGAGACTATATAAATTTGGCATAATTTTTTTTTTACATATAATAATTACATTTTTTAAAATTCTTATCGTGACAATCGCCGCCACTAAACCCCTGATCCCATCCATACATCAACAGTAGTTATACCCCCCTTCATCAGAACACCTACAAAAAGGGTAGGGAATTTTTCTTCTGCTCTGAAGCCTATGATACATGAAACTGGAAACACAAAAGAAAAACGAACGACTCGGATTCACATTGAGTGTTCCTTTTTCATGTATGTTGTGATGCTGTGATACATGGATACTTTCATGTTTCTTCTTCATTTATCCTACTACTCCTCTTTTTCTTTAGAAATGTTCAAACTTTAGTTTCTTTGATTTTCACAAACGCTTCAATTTAGTTGTGTTTTATCTCATATGAGTACAACAAGCTCAAATTAAATGAAATCTGAATACCAATTTTTACCAAGTATCATCAGAAATTGCCCGACTTTCCATTGTCAATGACCACATCGTAGCGGTGACACTACACAACAATATTACATGTTGTCCTCCTACAATTAACAAAGAGCATAATAGCTTTATAAACTTTCTATTGATAAATGATGACGTCATTGTTGCAACTAACTAATCGTACTCTTTCACTAATACTAGGGCGACACATTTTGAGTACCACATGTGGGTACCATTTATTGGTGCGGCTATTAAATGTGAAGTTTATTTAACCTAACTGTTGATGTGTCACACGAGATTAATTGTTCGAAAACAAAATGTGACCTCGTACCCATTGCTCAATCGTATTAGTTTGGTGAATTTCCCCAAATTGCATTGCACATTCAACAATTGTTTTTCATTACATGCTTAAAGAGCAGTCCTCCTCCATAGATAAATGGGCATATTACAACTACTGAATTCATGAACTGCCAAATACATAAACTTGTAGGATTAGCAATTACTTCTATTAGCTTATAAACTGGAGTAGTAATTTCTAGCAAGTGATCATATCATAGACCCCATCAAACTGCGCGCCTTTGTGTTTGTTCAACGAATGTTCATGCATGATGATTGATTAACGCGTATAATTAACGCCTCCTGGAAGCAGTTTCCCTTTGGGCGTTGAAGAAAACAGCAGCAACTGGGAGCCCCAAACCATTCTCTTCTGCAAATCTTCTGGTGCTGAATCCATCCCTTGAAGTGGAACCAGTCACTGCCAGCAGTCTTCTCTTTTGCTTGAACAGAACAAATACGTACCTGTGGATCCCTATGTTTGGCATTGGCATTTCATACTTCACTGCCTCTTTCCCTGCGATCATGTGTACGTGTATGTATATTTATATAATATAAAAAAAAAACCCTCTTGTTAAATAACTCCTCTCTCTCTCTCTCTCTCTCTCTCTCTCGGGGAATAGGAAATGGGAATACACATTTTCCCAAGAAAAAAATACTAAGAGAAATTGAGAACACATACCAAAAGAGGAATCAGTTGTGCCTGGAATGTCAGTGATTATCCTGTGGGTTGGTCAAAAGCAAGTTGGAATTAAACACTAGTAGTACGACGTTGTTGAAGATTTTTAAATTTGAACTCTAACTTCTCAGACCTAACTTCTGTAAAATCAACTTTTTAGAGTATCTCCAAGAGGAGAAGCGAATTGTAAGATAGTTTTGCTTTCGCTTGTAGCTGTGGGTTGTGTTTCGTTTAGGTTTTCGGGCGTTTTTAGTTAGGTTTTCCTTTAACTTGTTCTTGCCGTTTTGAATGGCGTAACTAGCGTCTTAGGTGAATTTTGCCGGTGTACTTGCTCTTACTTTGTTTAACTGAAATTCTTCGTTTAGGTTTTCGGGCGTTTTTAGTTAGGTTTTCCTTTAACTTGTTCTTGCCGTTTTGAATGGCGTAACTAGCGTCTTAGGTGAATTTTGCCGGTGTACTTGCTCTTACTTTGTTTAATTGAAATTCTTTTTGCTGAGAAAAAGAGAGAAGCAAATTTTTACACTTACCTATGTGACAAATTGAAGAGACATTAGGACTAGCGAATTTACTACTTCCTTTATTTATGATGTGCAGCGTGTGCTCTGATGTGCGCCATCTGGATCATTCATCTCGGTAATTAATGATCCAGATTAAAATGAAATTTTTTCAGAGAAGAGTTAAAGTTTTTAAAATCTTGACCATCCATAACACTTTTAGACGATTGAGATCGCACAGCACCTAATGCAGCATGGCCCTGATTCATTTAGAATATTGTCCATTTCATGTAGATGACTTGTTTAGTTGAAGAGCCATATCTCTTCAAGAAATCTACTTCAAAATGGCGTAGTCCATTCCATAATAAAAATAATAGTGTAGCCCTTTTACTTCTTCCTTTATGAAGATCCTTTTTGTTGACATGACTATTCAAAAATAAACAAATGTGATTTTGCTTCTTTCTCTCCTAGCGTCTCTCTCTCTCTCTCTCTCTCTCTATTGAAGGATAATTTTTTTATTAATTATTGAAATTGTAACAAAGATTAAAAAGACAAGAGATGATGTCATCAAATCCTAAGCTAAGAAGTATCTTTTACCCACCCAAGTTCCAAATCCAAGAGACTCTCTTCCAGCTTCTCTGAATTTTCAGAAAATCCTAAAATCTGTTGACAAGAACTTCTGACAAACACTAATAATTGCTTTTAAAAGCTTTTTTTTTTTTCTAAAATTAGTTCTTAGAATTTTCGCATATGGACACATAAATTCCTCTCGATTCATACTCCCTCCGTTCGGATTTAATAGTCCTTTTTTGGAATTCGTGTCATTTTTCAATCAATTATATCTTTCAATTTATAATGTTTTACGTGATTTTAAAAACATTGTATTATAGAACTAATCGAAATCTATCAAACAAGATCCATATTCGATATGAAATTCATTACGGATTCAAATATATAACTCATTTTTTAGCCGGTTAGAGTAGAACGAGGGACAATTAAATCCGGACGGAGGAAGTAATTTAGAAGGGCATACCAGTGCAAGTGCTCCTTCAAGTATGGATCACTAGGCCCAGGAACATCTGGGTCTGTCATAATCTGCATGGTGGCACATAAATGGGGGCTCAACTTCGATCCAATTAGAAATACAAATGAAAAGACATCCACACAGAGAGAGAGAGAGAGAGAGAGAGAGAGAGAGAGATGTACCAGTGTAAAGAAGGACCTCAAATCACCTCCATGAACTTCAACCCTGGGTTGAAGGGTCACAGCAGAAGGAAATAGCTCATGCCCATTACACACCTTTTTGTTGGAGGTGTAAGTGACACTCATTTTCACACTTGCAAAGAAATTATCAACAACATCTCCTATCACTCTTCCAACCACTAGAGGATCTGACTTTCTTGCCATTATGTCTATTGAGAGAGAGAGAGTGGAGGAGAGAGATTCTGATATCTAAGTTTTGTTATAGAGGAGAACTGGGATACAATTATAGAAAACCTGGTATTTATAGTACTGCTGAGAATCACCCTACTAGAAGAATACAATGGACAGGTTTAAACCAAATATACTTTTGAATTTATTTTTTTTGTAATACAAGGCGTCCCATGCTAGCTTGGCTGCACCTTGGATTAATTCTTACAGCCTCTCCCACAGCTGTTTTACACATTTGCGCATGGGAGTGAGGTGACCCCAAAAGTTACTGACAAAGAAAATCGAACCGGAGATCTTAAAAAGAAACAAACCTCTAAGTCCAACTAAGCAAAGTTCACTTTGCCAATCCCTTGGAAACTATTGCAGATGCTTTGCCAATTAGTATTATTATTATTTTTTTTTTGGTCCTTATTCGATCAATAAGTAAAAATTATGGTCAAAATTGGAAGATAATCAAATACTTATATTTTTAGTCTGCATTATATTTCAATTCGGCCAATCGGCCCATTTTTATATTTTCACCAAAATCTGAAAGCGATTGTAATAACAAAAATAAATCAATCATGCGGGTATTATCACTAGGTATGAAATATTGTTGCAAATTGTCTCTACAGGATGAACCGTGCTCATTAAAACTTTTTGGATTCGGGATGAACCCGTTTTGGTGTGTCTCAATAGCCCTCCAGATCCAAGAATTTGAGCCTCTTGTGAAAACTTATCTTGGCTTCAATAATGATAGCTCCCTCCTTCCAATTTGCTTCCACCATGATTTGCTTTGTCCGATGATTTCTATGGTTTGTCGCGATGGATTGATTCCAATTTGTTTCTACCATGGGTCTTGCTCCGACGATTCCAAGGGCAGCTGATGGCCATTTATTCTGATTGACCAGACAAAATCAAGGGGTACAGAGAGCTCAATGGAACGCTAGCTCAAGAGAATCAATTTCTGTCTTTCCTCTGCTTTTTTTTTTAAGGAATTTTCCGTTACTGCTTCTGTGTTTCTGAACTTCTGTTCGGTTGATGTCTTGTTAACTCTTTTTTTCTTTTTTCCTTTCGGTTCATGTTTGGCGTGCATATGATCGTCAAGAGTTTGGGTGCCAACTTAGTTGAGATGCATTTCTCTTGTTGTGATGCATTTTTTTTTTTTGGGTCCTTTAAATCTTTGCAAGAATTTCAAATATTAATAAAATTATTCTTTTTGCTGTTAAAAGAAAAAAACGACTAATTCCTGATATTAGTGCTGTGAGAACCTTTCTAATTTTAACCTATTCCGTTGGAACTTACTATAAAGTGCAATTTCAAGAAAGATTAATGGGGGAATAAAGGAGCACCACCAATGCTGCCACTCTTAAGTGGCGAGAGGTCATTTCAAGTAAAAAGGAAATTGATTTGCACTAGATTTGTAAAAGATAATTTTAAAGAGAGTCAAATTGCTACATTTGGAAGCCTAAAAATACTCCTCTTTCTCCTTTAACGTTTCACTTTGGTACGAGCCATTTTTTTCAAGTAAAAGTTATATTTTGATTTTATTGCACTTTTTTTTTTTTTTAACATTAATCAATCACGACCATTGGATCGCTCAAACGATTGCATAGGTATTTGAACTAGAGAGCAAGCAACACACAAATGCCGATGTGGCACAAATAAACTTCAAGTCATGTCCTAAATCCAAACTCGGGCAAAGGATGGCAAGACCATCTTTTGTTCAAGAAATGACCAACCATTGAAGTAGAATAATTAGGTATTCAAGCCGCAAAACGACAATCTCTGGTTTGGCCAACCGTACCGGAGATGCTCTTTCCATGTTTTTCAAAATCCAAGCCCAAGCACTACTCCTCTTCCGCATATAGGTTTATAGATAAGTTATCTCTCTTTCTTTCTTTCTCTCCGAATGGGGTCCGACCGTTGCAAGAGAAGCCGAGGGGTCTAGTGCGTCCTTGGGATATTACTCCCCCCGTCCCATAATTTTTGACACTTTCACTATTCCAGCCTTATGAAAAAATTAACTATATTTTTTTAATCCAATTTAAAAGTGACACGCATTTCTGAAAATGCCAAACATTATGGAACAAAAGGAATATAAGTTAGAATGGTAAGAATTCCGGGACAAAATTAAATGTCCTTCAATTGCACCACGGGTAGCATCAGTGGAGATACGCAGTGGACACAAATATTCCCGGGCCTATAGACATTAGACAGACGTATCTGAAGAGGAAACCAAGAATAGTGTTATTTCTGGTGAGTAGTCGGGACTCGTGACCCTATGCGGCTATGCCTACTTTTACCCCCCATCAAAGGTAAACATAATTAAGACGTTCCAAAAAGTAGCAAAAGTAAAAGAGAACAGTTGGATGAACAGAGAGAGAGAACTATATCAACACTTTCCCTCCATGCATTGTGACAAAGGTTCGAAACAAGTTTTGATATTATCATCACCCTTTAATTTTAACATACGATTAAGCTACACAACAATTGAAGAAACCTAAAGTTTGTATAACGGAAAACCTAAGGATTAAGTTAAAAGCCGTCGTATTTAAGAACAATATATCGTAGATTTATCATAGCAATTGAGCAATCAAAAAGCCCAAACATATAAACCATCTAACAAAAGTAGAAAATTTATTGTTCGAAGCCAAAAAAAGTTGGAGAAATGTATGCGAGATCCGTTGGTTTGAGAATTTTCAACTATCAAGGCTAGGGCACTACTTTAATACGAGTGATTATTAGTGGAGGCTCTTAGAGCATCACATGATATTCATTCCGTTTGGTTCAACATTCTAAGAGTAAGTTTATCAGTCATTTGCTAAAAAAGCTCTTGAACAGTGCATATTTTTCATTTTACCTACACATATTTTTTAACACTACACCAATACAATTTATTTTACCTATTCTTTATTAAAATATTAATAGAGAGAGAGAGAGAGAGAGAGAGAAACAAATAAAAAAATGGATTGCTTGTGAATAGTTTTAAGCTATTTTTAGCTTACAACTATAGATGGAGGCAAAATACCTCCTTGTTTACCTTCTTTGCTGCAGGGGTATTTTTCCCCTTTTTGTGAGCCAAAATGGCTATAAAGCTACTTTAAAGTAGCTGGTAAACTTGCTCTAAGAGTTACTTTTAACTCTTAGCACAGTTTCCAATAAATCTTTCCCTCTATTTCTCTCCTCTCGTTATCACTTCAACTCTTAAAAATAATTTTCTAAAATGTAAACCAAACAAAGCGAATATGAGCACGTAATAATTTTTCCTGCGGATACATGGGGGCCCTAGTATAAGAGGATAGAACCCGCAGACACGTAACCCCTTGTCTCTCTAGCTAGATCTAGCCCGAGGTACACATTCCAACAGATTCCCTCCGTATCAAAATGGATGACAATTTTAACGTTTTTTACTTTCCCAAATTTATTGTCCATTTTGAAAAAGTCAAAGCTACCAAAAATCACTTAGTTTCCACCTTTGCCATTCTCTAATTAATTAAGGTACTAAAAAAAAGGACAAAAGAAGTAATGATTGTGTGGCATTCTTGGAACAACAATACTACAATTACACACAAACACTTACACGCACACTCACAATAAGAGCATCTAGATTTTGATTTGGATGTTCATCTCGAATCAGAATTGTGTATTTTTCAAAGCAATCGAGATATTGGTCACAAATTTTTTAGAATAACCATTTCTTTGACATCTCATGGTCTATTTGGTAGAAAATGAAGATTCGTAACTAATTTGAAAAATACGAAAAATGTCCACCCCTATTGTGAGTGTGTGTGTGATTCTAAACTTATTGTTCTTGGAAAGCTATAACTTGAATAGGGCAACGATTGTGTCTTCTAATTTTTTTGGGAGGAGAAAAGAGCAAAGCTGCCACTCAAACTTGCTTCAGGCCACTAGTTTTTTGAAGGCCCAACTTTTTCGAAAGACTACACAACCTCAATTCTACATGCTAGGCTCTTTGAAGGGCCGAAAGGAATGGCCTGGTCCAGAAGAGGAAAATGGACCATAGTTGTAGAACCTTTCAAAAGCTTTTGTAATGGAGTGCGAGTAATTTCATGGTTTTGTTCAGGAACTTCAAGAAAGCCCAAGATTTGCAATCAAAGAAACGTAAGTTAGCAACGCTGCAAGCAAATTGTTTGACGAAATGCCTCAAAGTTAGCGCGGCTAAATGAACCAAACAGTTGGAGCTTGGCTCGACTTTTGGCTTGTTCAAACTCGTTTAAAAAAAATATAAGCCAAGCTTGAACATATGCATGCAAAAGGTCATTCCATAAATATTACAAATATAGGGATAGATTAATAATGTCCCAAAATATGATATTTGTGTCGGCCTTTCACATGTATATTTTCACCAGTTTTACAATACCATTGCATCCAAATAAGAAATATCCTCTGTGAGATATGAAAATTTAAGAGTTTGAGAATTTTTAATTTAATGAATGTAGCTAGTGACTGAATTTTATGTTTATGTGTTTTTTTGGCCTAGATTAATGATGCTAGTTCTTTTTTATGTATTTAAATTAGCCCATTTTATTTTGGAACTTAATGAGTCTAGCTTGAAAGCTCGAAACTTTACGAGTTTAAGCTCATGCTTGAAATTAAGCTCAAGATTGATTTACATATTCCACTAGCCAAACTTATCATGAACGCAAAATTTCAAGCTCGAGCCGAGCTTGAACAATTAATCTCAAAAAAATTCAAGCTATAGCCAAACTTGAACACATATAATAAGGAGTCAAGACAAGCTTAAGAATACTGTGCTTGGCTTGTTTTGGCTCGATTAGCACCCTTACTTAAAAGATAGACTAGTGGCTTTGTTCAATAGATGGTTTAGTTTTAGTTTTAATTTTGTTTCCAATCATTACCTTACTTCTTTTTTCAATCATTACCCTATTTTTCCAATTATTACTTTTTCATTTCTCTTCTCTCTATCTCTCTTAAATCATTACTCTTATCTTCCATCATTACTCTATTTCTCTCTCCACCCACTACCAAAACTAAACTAAACTAAACTCACAACCGAACACTACCACTGTACTTGTGATTTGGTGCTTATTATGGTTGTGCTAGGCATTGTGGAGGAAGCTTTGACGTAGTTTACTTTGATGGTCAAACCATTTTTTTGTTTTTTTTAGATAATCGATGGTCAAACCATTTGCTTTTTCGAAAACATAACTCACACATCATCCCATCGGCTAACGATTGATAAGTTTTCGCAATACGGTATCTTTAAAAAACATCTTTAAAAAATTGAAATTGAACCACTTGATTGGTTATCGATTTATATGAATCGGCCGTTGCGGCTTTCCTTCAAGCGTATACCTTGTACTCGATGCCTTGTTTCTTTTCCTTTTCAAAAAGAATTTTTCAAAAAATTCCTCCTAGAATTTCCCTAGATTTCCCTTACTTCTAACATTTTTCTCTCTATCTCTCTCTACTTATTACCCCTATTATTATTCAAAAAAAATTTCAAAACACAAACCAAACAAAGCATTTACAATTCAAAAAAAAAATTTCAAAAAATTCCCCTTAGATTTCTCCATAGATTCTCTCTACTTTTAACAATTCTCTCTCTATCTCTTTCCACTTATTACCTCTACTATTTTTTTAAAAAAATTTCGAACATCAATTCAAACAAAGCATGAAATAAATGTGTTATGAGGATTGGATGGTCTTTGCTTGATTATTTTTATGTCATGCTGTATGGCTGCAATCAGGAGGGAATCCTCAGAATTATGTGAATGACGATTTAATATCAGTTTTTTTTTTTTATACTTTCCAAAAAAAAAAAAAAAACAAATGTTTAGGTTACGTTCTTATGAACTTAACTTAAACTTGAAAGTTGTCCTTATTTGAATTTTTTTCGCATTTGTTAGTTTTGTGCCAAATTTTTTTGGGTTATTGATTTGTCTCAATGAAAAGAATAGAAAAAGTAATTTTTTTTTTTACTTTTTTCCAATTATTTTGAGAAATAACAACTTTTTAGGCCAAGAAGTGACAAAAGTTTGACACAAAACGAACAAATGAAAAAAAATTCAAGTAAGGACAAAATTCTCAGATTTAACTTAAGTTTAAGTTTAAGTTAAACATTTTTATACAAAAAAATTTGTTTTCCATAAGAGAATATATTTTTTCAAAACCTTTTCTTATTTGAAAACTTTTTTTTCAAAAATCGTAGTTACACAAAAGTTGTTTTTCTTAATTTTTTTTAAATTCGAAAAAAGTTCAAAATTTATTTTCTATATCTAATAAATAGTTTTTATTAGTCTCAAAATTATTTTTACAAAAATTATTTCTACGGTCACAATTATTAGTTTTTTTGTAATTTAAAAAGGTGGTGTAGTAACTTTTGATTATTCAATTTTAATTATGTCATTATGAACCTTTAAATTGCTAACATTAACAATTTCTTAAATGGATAATTAAAATGTGATATGACAACTTTTAATCATCTATTTTTTATATAGCATTATAAATACCCTAAAAACATAGCCTTAGTTAGGTGGAATATAGCTACAAGTCAAACATGGGGAGAAAACACACACAAGGAGTAAAAAACCATTTGTTTTAAGATTTCAAGCCCTCTCCAATCCACTCAAAAAGCATAAAAACTACTTTGAATGACGCATAACATCTACAAGTCAAACATGGGAGAAAACACTCAGATTGATGACGGAAATCTATGAGAGAAATGAGAATGTAACACTATACTTTCATGATTTCGATGTTTGATAACGACAGCAATAGAAATGTAATGCCATACTTCCATGACTCCCACTTATGGAAGAGGCAAAAATAAGAATGTGATTTCTCCCGACGACACATCCAACTAAGAATCACATTTCCCGATTGAATGGTAATTTGATTCCTCCATCACCCCATGATAATCTCAGATTCGTGACGCAATCAACAAAAAAAAAAAATATATTGACTGCGATAAATTTTCAAAATAATTAATTCCTGAATAAGTTAACTGAATTCATATTCAAGATTCCGATTATCCAAACGTATCCAAATGAATAAAACCTTTTCTTTTTTTTTTTTTGATCCGAAATAAAACCTTGTTTTCTCAGAAACAATAGATTTGAGAGCTTGCTTCTGTTCTTGGCGCCATGTGAGGAAGTTCGATGAGAACAGGCTTTTTTGCTTTCCAGAAATGCCCCATGCAATTACTAATAGTGCCTGCCCCATCCTTTGCCCCTTCCCAACCGCCGCAACACAACGGCTCCGACGAAATAAGGCAAGATGCCAACGGCCTTCCCCGGCTTCCACAGGACACTCGCCACTAGGCGGCGCCAGAAATTCACAGGCTTCCCAAAATTGCTGCATCGTTCCATTCACCCGAAATCGCTGCGCCATTCGGCCCATTCCATTCTCCTCATCCGCGGAACGGAACTCCGGCAGCCAACGAGAAAGGTTGACAAGACGAGCCCATCTACGTACTCCGTTTCCCGGCAAAGTGGTTCTACGCAAAGAAATCCAACCGCCAAAAGCGTACCGGTCTGACTCTTCCCCCCACCATCAATCTACCCAACCTAAGCCCGAGACAGGTAACACTTTCCCCCTTCGAAAGACACCAATCCAGCACAGTCATCCACTCTGCCTTCACCGTAATTTTCGTGCACAAACTGTTTTACGAAAGTTGCTAATGAGTTCCTTCGGCTTATAGTTGGTTTGGTGAAGACCATTTCAAGAGGTAGTAAACTTACAGGAATTAATTGGCGAAAACGTAAAATGGCTGATTAGGAGCCAAATGCCCTATAATTTTATCCGTGTTGAATAACTTTGTCGTTACTGAAATTCCTTTTTCGCTATCAATTACTCAAAAGCAACTTAATAAAGGAACGAAAAGCAATAACGGGTGAATACAAGAATATACGTGGAAAATCCCTTAAAAAGGGTAAAAACCACGGGAGAAAATTGAACCACTAAAAGTAATCATTGTGCAGTTACAAACGATCTTAATTAAACAATTTGTGAATCCTCACCAACTGACCAAAGATCGATTTGTCGAATCCACGTACACCGCACAAAGTGGTTGATTGCCGCACGCCTTGAATTCACAAGTCCTCCAATATACTTCCAGAATCCACCGGAAGAAAGTTTCAAGTAGTAGGAACAATATAATGGTTGAAAAAGAACACTTGGAGTTTATGTAGAAAGGTTTATGATCATTGAATCATGTGTAACTCCAAATGATAAGAACCAGTCACCATTTGATATTACTCGGTATTGGAGACAAAGATGAATAGCTCTCAAATCTTCGGTAACGTCGAAATCCCAGCCAACCGTATATAAATAGATAGAGCCAAAATCTGTCCAATTGCTCAAGCACAGGTGATAACCCTTTCAAAATTGCTCAAGCACTGAATTAATTTCACGTTCCCTTATTTCCCCCTCTGATTCCGAGATGCACTTCCCTTTGACAGCTGCTACGATGCCGATTCCTTGTCAAATTGATTTCCTTACAAATCAACTTTCCTTTGACATCCTCTGTTTATCAATTACATAATATAATTGAAAATCTGTCCTAAAAACAGGTGCTCTAGAACAATAAGTTACAGCACAATTAATGGGATACAAATCAAAAAAGATTTTGTCATGGGATTTGCCAAAATATGGACTTTACAGTTACGATGACAGAATCACAATTGTCTTGTTATATGATATCATTACATGCTAGGGTGTTGCTAGCAAAAAGTCTGGGTCATGGGACTCCAATCATGGATTAAAAGAAAAAAGAAAAGAAAAGAAAAGAAAAGAAAAGAAAAAGGAACTCCACTCAAAAGCCTTACTTTCATCTAGGGCCGGTCATCAGATTTTGAAGGGCCAAGGCGATATATGGAAATGGGGCCTCTCATATTTTTCTTTATAAATTAGTTGTTCAATATGGGAGGCAAGATTGCTGCTTGCGACCCAATTATGTGCCGAAATAATAATGCCCCTAACGTCGGGCTAGGTCGGTTGAAAGTATAATATCCGGAAGTCCGGGGTCGAATCCATATGGAGCGCACCCATAACTTGATTGAAAAGCTCCATAACTTGATTGAAAATTTGCTTTGCATAGAGTTTTAGCGTTAGGACCGCTAACCAAAGTTTGGCATTGAGACGGCCAACTGAGAGATTTAGTTAAATGGCTACTTAGCCTAACTTTGGTTTTTTTGATTGGAGATTAAACTAAAGGCTATAGGTTTATGGATAATCAACACCCATAACATAAAGATAAACTTGATTCTTCTTTTTTTTGACAAGGATGTTACACATGATTAGGGTTTTGAGACATTTTGACGAACACTTGGCAGGACATAGCTCCAAGCATCATATGTAGCAAGGGGTCTAACCCTTGCCTACATATGATCAAAGAGGTTAACACCTCCAAGTTTTGATACATAAAAATACCCCGAGCACATGTTTAACCTAGAAAAATGAAGATTAATAAGAGAAGAACAAGAAATACCCTTGGTTATGGGATGTTAACCCTCCCACAACCTAGCGTTACTAAATTACTCACATAACAAAAGAAGACATGAAATGAACAAGGGTAAAGACAAGATTAAAACTAAAAATTGATAATCTTCGAAATAAACACAAGATCCTTGAAGATGAGAGAATTCCTTACAACTTTAACGAAGGCAAGAAGCTTCGAAATAAACGGATCGTACCTAAAATCCCTCTTCAAAACAGAATGAGGAGAGAGGGAGAGCTAAAGCTTTAATGGAGGTAGAGAGAGAAAGTGCAGGTATTGAATGCCCTAGAATTGGGTTCAAGTTGGTATATATACCCCATTTACAAAATAACTACAAAAATGCCACTGAAAAGTTTCACGCGCAGACGCCAGGTATCAATACCCCTATAAGAGGTATCGATACCCCTCGCTCCTCTGGACAGCTTGCTTCCTGCTATCGATACCCAGTTTTTTGGGGGTGTTGATACCCCATGTCTCTTTGGCTGGTTTTGGCTGTGTTTTCTTCCTTCTTTCAGTCTTCGAGGGCCCCGAGCCTTCTTTCATGCTTTGACCGCTTTGTTTGAGACTCGGGGAGGGATTCCCAATGTGCCACATGTACTAGAATGCTTCTGGATTCCTCCGGGGATTATTGGGAGCCTTGGAAACGTCCTTTTCGCTCCAATTACCTACTTTCCAACAAAAACACAACTTGCGCGCAAAATCAAATAGAAACAAGTATTAAACGCTTGCAAGTGTAGTAAAACGGGATAAGCCCCATTATTTGCACTATTGAGGGCTTATCAATTGCCTTGTGGCTTAGTGGCATGTTGCTTTGAGCGTGTTTTGGTGTCCTAGATTGTGAGTTCAGCTCTCAACGCCATCAGTCTGAACAATTTTTTTTTGCACAACTTCAAAAATTCTGCTCGAAAAAATGAGGCCTCCATGGATTGAACACGCGACCTCAAGGCTAAAGGGCGTAGATATTACCACGACACTAACTCTCTTATTTGGAAAATGTTTGACATACATCATATTTAACATATTTCGCCTGGTGGGCCTATGCCTAGGACCGGGCCTGCTTTCATCACTGGTTGCCACATGTTATGTCTAATTTGGTGATTGTGCACTCCCACATTATTTGTAGTGTGTTGTTTGTCCCCGAACAATGTGCTATGGTTTCTTTTCCCCTTGGAAAAAAGAAAAGGAAACATGATATGATCTCTTATCAACTTTGAAATATTTTCGAAGTTCTAATTGATAGATATCCACCAAAGGATTTATTCCCTTTTCCGGTAAATTTTCCCGTACTTCATAGACGACATGGTGTTCGATATCCCATTCTTGCCAATATGGCTATCTCCAAATGCCACTGTTTCTGTTAAAAGAAAATCGACAAAACAAAAGGTTTGGATTGCGTTGGAGAAGATGAAATTGGTCGGTGCTGCATTCGTCAAAGGAAGAGATATGTTAGGTTTACACCTAAACAAAGAGCAGAATATATTTAAAAGACCATGCAAAATAGGAAGAGGAAACGTCTCTGAACATAAATCATGGTTAGCAATTTCTTTGTAATAAAATTTGCACAAACAAAAATAATGTATCATGAAGACCTGCTCAAGCAAAGATTTTCCCAATGATTATTTCACATGCTATCTTTATTTGTAATTTGTTTGCGCTTCTACATACGTTCATGTATTTTAGATTCAACTTATAATAATAAGGATTTCGTTTACAAGGAAACAAATGTCAGCTATGTTTGTAAACTTTTGTTCACAATTGATGTTTTGCTCTTTAAAAAAATTCATTCTTGGGATGATGTTTCCTCGATTCTTTAGTTTTTGAGTTCCTCCTCTTTTTTTCCGTTTGGTTCGTCTGTACCATCTTCTCACTAACATACCCCGCTCCAAAAACAATTACACTGTCAATGGCTGGGCAAAAACAAACATACCACGGCAAAACCACTGGTCCACTCAAAATACTAAACTTCATTTGTAAATTTCAGGTGGGTAATTCTTGAAGTTTTTACATTTTTTGTATTGGATTATGGTTTGGTACACTTTTGTTCTTTTTTTCCCTTCCCTGAGATTGCCATATATTGTTGGTTAACTAATATGGCAATAGTGTTGAATCTTATCAGGAATGTTTGTAACTGCAATTATTGTGTTGGCTGTGAGTGTTCTGGTCGTGCGAGCTTATCAGAAAATACAGCCTCCCCCTCCAAAGATATGTGGATCCCCGAATGGTCCTCCTGTTACTTCACCAAGAATCAAGCTTAGCGATGGAAGGTATCTGGCATATAGAGAGAGGGGAGTCCCCAAGGAAAACTCCAAGTATAAGATAATTCTAGTTCATGGGTTAGACAACTCAAAAGACATGATTTTAGTGGCTTCCCAGGTACAATCTGCAAGGCATATAAATTACTATTTGAAGCTCAAGGGCGTTTATTTTTGTGATGATTTGTATTCCAATTGCTTTAGTTGTTTGGTGGTTGTCTTAGGAAATGGGATGAAATCGCATATCTCGACCCTAGGCTGATGTATAATTGGTGCAGGTTCTAACACAATTATAACAATATGATGTTGTCTAATTGTGGTCCTTGTACGTTCAATGGGACTCTATCAGTTGCGTCTAAGGACGCAGTTTGTGCGTTTAATAGTGGGTTTTTTCCTGTCATTTTTCTCCTTTGGCATTCCCCTTTCTACTGTTTTTTCTTCTGGGTAATTATGTTTCTTATCCAGGAACTAATTGAAGAGTTGGGGATATACTTTCTTTCGTTCGATAGAGCAGGGTATGGAGAAAGCGATCCAAATCCAAAGCGATCAGTTAAGAGTGAAGCATTTGACATACAAGAACTTGCCGACCAGTTACAGTTGGGAGATACTTTCTATGTACTTGGATTCTCCATGGGAGGTTGTCCCATTTGGGGTTGTCTCAAATACATACCCCACAGGTATCATACTATCTCTAACGTTGGCTTCCTAATTATCACCTTGTCCTCTATGTGAGTTGTATTGATATTCTTTGCTAGAGAGAAAAGGTCAACAAAAATGATAATTCCTTTTAATTGTGGACAACCTCAATATGCTGCAAAATTTATGTGTCTCACTAGAATGAGAGAATACTCAACTATGTTACATGGATTGTTTGGAATGCATGAATTACCCGTGTCGGGAAATCAACACTTGGGTAAGAGTAATTGGACAGATATCAGACTTTTTTAGTTGGTCATTCACCAAAAACATTTTGAAACCAAGTTTAGATTTATACTTAGAACTGTACTATGTAGGAAATGGTCTATGATACCTTGTAAACACGATTTACCTTAGAAAATGGAACGTAGTTCGCTAGGAATCTTCAGTGCCATCATGTCCGGGACAGGTTGATGAATCCGACACTAAGACCTGTACTCATACTCAGCGCTTGTCTCGGATTTCATGTAACACAGATGCTCAAAATATTGATATCTTGTTTCTGGTTTGGTAAGCAGCATTGTGTTTTTTCCACCTTTTACTGCAGGCTTGCAGGTGCCGCTCTAGTTGCTCCAGTTGTCAATTACTGGTGGCCTTCCTTTCCTTCCAACCTGTCGAGGGAGGTCTTTAAGAAACAATTTTTGAGAGACCAATGGAGTCTTCGGGTAGCACACAACATCCCGCAACTACTCTACTGGTGGCTGACACAGAAATGGTTCCCTTCCTCATCCCTGATTGAGGACAACCCTGAAATTTTAAGCATGAATGACAAAGCTATCATCGAGAAGATGTCAGAAATTCCCACACCACATCAGGTAAACTGGCTACTTTTCCATGGGATATTGCTGTCTTTTCTTAAAAAAGGGATTGCTATAGTTTATTAACAAGGGGGAAAATGACGGGAAGAACCATGGGATTTTAGCTTTTAGCAGCCTCTGCTTGCAGCATATGGACATTTCACAGGCATGCATAGAAGGACCTTTTACGGTGGAAACTCAAACTAGGCATTTGGCTACTTTTCCATGGGATATTGCTGTCTTTTCTTAAAAAAGGGATTGCTATAGTTTATTAACAAGGGGGAAAATGACGGGAAGAACCATGGGATTTTAGCTTTTAGCAGCCTCTGCTGCAGCATATGGACATTTCACAGGCATGCATAGAAGAACCTTTTACGGTGGAAACTCAAACTAGGCATTTGGCTACTTTTCCATGGGATATTGCTGTCTTTTCTTAAAAAAGGGATTGCTATAGTTTATTAACAAGGGGGAAAATGACGGGAAGAACCATGGGATTTTAGCTTTTAGCAGCCTCTGCTGCAGCATATGGACATTTCACAGGCATGCATAGAAGGACCTTTTACGGTGGAAACTCAAACTAGGCATTTGGTGGGATTAGCGCAACAGAAAATTTGGCCGCTATGATGCAGGCTTTAGCTTAATTTGAGGTAGAGGTCGCACCCAAATCCCAATATCAAGCCCCAACCTTTACATCAGGCCATTTCTAGTACTCCATAAACTGAAGCTAACATACAAAATGTTGGCCCACTCAATAAGCTAGATTTGATTCCCATATCGGCCTCTTTGTGCACTTGTTACAAATTGTATGCCAAAACATACACATTGAGAGCAATCCAGTGGTCATTAATCTTTAAAGCCAAAATCATTTTCCCCTAGCTACAGTGTCGAAAGACCAAAAAATGGTATTCCTCCGCTCCTGTAAATGCCACTTTGACTGAACGACCACGAACGACTAAAAACTCACGTGTCAAGTTTGGCAAATCCGTACTTGAAGATAAATTCGGCACAAGAATTGGCTTTTCGCAAATTCGGGCAAAGGATTTGCTCAACCAGTACAGCTGCACTTTTGCTCATTTCTGTTAGATTTTCAAAATGCCAAGGCATTTTCCGAAGTCGAACCAGTGGAGATACTTCCAAGAGAAATGTTCAATTTGTTTGGCATTCCAGTTGATGCAAGGCCTAAGGATTCTTGGTTATGCTGGTTTTTGTTGTCATTGCAGAACAAGGTTCGACAGCAGGGGCTTTTCGAATCTCTCCACAGAGACCTAATGGTGGGCTTTGGAACATGGGAGTTTGATCCAATGCATCTGACGAATCCACTTCCGCACACCAGTAGCTCTGTCCACATCTGGCAAGGTTATGAAGATCGGATCGTGCCGGCTCAGCTACAAAGATATGTTTCCTCTAGGCTTCCCTGGATTCAGTACCATGAGGTTCCGGATGGTGGACATTTGATCTTGTATGACACTGGTATATTCGACTCCATATTAAGAGCACTTCTGCACTAAACAAAAATGAAAAATCATTGCATAGATTTCTCTAGCCCAGAGGATATACTAGGATCAATCGAGCGGCCTTTAATTTGTTTGCTTGTACTTTATTAGTACAAGAAGATTGTTCAAAATGCGCTGAATATGCTTTGCAAGGTGCAACTTAATTTGTACTGTAGTATGTAAGCTTTGAATTTCTATGTTCAAGCTGTTGATAAGCTTGAATTTGTAGTAAAACCGAATTTGCCTTGTTTAGAAGTTCAAGGTGTTTTTGTTTAAATAAATGTTGGAATCGCTTATTATCGAATGCATGTCAAAATTGTCCTCGATGAGGTTTTTGTGCATCAATAACTTATAAAAAAAATGAAGCTAAAAATAATCTCACTTTTTTAGTCCACTAAGCTGAAAGGGCAAATTAAGTGGATTATGTATTTTATTAGTAATTCTTTTGAGCAAATAAGCTGGCTTATAAGTGAGCTACCAAATGGGCCACTGTTGCTCATAACTTCAACACTCACATTGGGTGAGAGTGAAGATTTCTGACTTCTTATTTATTTGTAAAATTAATACCCGAAGATGAATCCTCTTCAAAGCTTGGTTTTTTTTTTTTTTTTTTTTTTCCTGCGAAAAATTATACTTTCAAAACTTTAAAATTTTGATGGAGGGTAGCAAGCAATCCTTACATTCGGGAACAGTTCGAATCATAGTTGTGGATTTGAGGTGGACCCACAAAATGAGATTTTGAAGGGGTATGGAGTGGAGCTAATCTACTTGACTATTAAGTTGATCCCTATTTCAAATTAATTATAACAACCGTTTAATTAATCTACTAGTATTTCTGTGAATTGGGGGATGGTGCTGTGCAGTGGTGTACGCAGAACTATGTTGCGCACCTCCGAGCCGTCGGATCGCGTATCCGACGGCTCGGATCTCATTTCGGCAATGATCGGCTCTCAATTGTTAGTTGCCAAGATGAGATCCGAACCGTCAAATGCACAATCCGACGGCTCAGAAGTGCACAACACCAATCTAATATCCTATTTCTGTTTCCATGCAGTTGTTTCTATACTTGTGGAAGGAGCAACCCCCACATGGCTTTGTCCTAGCATTGAGAAGCAACTTGATTAGCCAGCCAATGTACACACCTTATAATTAGGAGTGCCAAAACTGCCAATCTTCACATTACCCATTTGACTAGACAGCGTGACCATTATTACCCATTTCACTTCACTTACAAAGATCGAGGCAATGCTATATGGCCACTTGAATTTGAATACCTTTGAAATAACATTCAAAGCAAAAATTTATACATATGCATGTGTAGGTATGTTAACTCAAATAAAATTGAACACCAGGGGGTTAAATCTGAACCACCCATTCCAAGTCACTCACTCGCTCATAAACACTGCATTTATTATATCTAGAAATAATCATAAAATAAAGCACCTAATTCTTTGACCCCGATGAACTTTAAGGTGATAATATTTCATTGAACAACTAGAAATTGTCTGATAGGATTCTTTACAAAATCCTCGTATACCATCAAGCACACACTCTATATGTGATTGGTGGATGAACAGTCCACATCAGATAATACCGAAACGTGGCCATAATATCGCTGCTATTCGAAAAAAATATACTATGTATAAATTAACTTAAATAAAAGTATTGGTTGGTAGAGCTTAAAATTTTGATTGTTTATGTGTTCTATCATTAAAGGGCGGAACCAAAAATGTAATCTGCTCTGGGCTAAAATGGGGGTGGTGGGTCGAAATATGGAATGAATTGGGCTAAAATAATTTGGGCTAAATTTTACATATAATTCTTTACCGAGGGTCCGAGGCTACAGCCCAACCCACTATGAGTCGATCTAGTTCCGCCTACAGTCAAAACATTACTTAATGAAGGATCTCTTTCATTCGTGATTAGAGAGATTCTGATTAATCTATTCAATCAACAGATACCATTAACACTAATTTCTTTTTAATATAAATTTCTACCTGTACATACAGGAAAAAAAATGATTTCGTATACCTTAACCAAGGATTTTTTCGAAAGCCAAACAGAGAATAAATTTCTAAATTTCAGGCTTTCACATGATTGTGGAGCTTGTCTGGAATGGATGGGGACCCAAACAACGTGCTAGTAGGACATAAGCCGACCTGTATCTGATCACATAATAGGAGATTACGTGTGTGTATCCGTTTCACATGAACGGGTCCTCATTTTAGTTAAAATACAGACTTTTCCATTTCTTCTATTTTTTGATCGAATTTCGATAATCTGAGCCGCTCAATGTGTTCAGAAACGTGATTTTACGGATATTTTGCAAAAAATTGGAAAAAAAAAAGATTGAAAAAGGCTTGATTTAAGAAATTTTTTTATTGAAGTCCGCATTTAAAAGGTCCTCATTTGAAACTTTCTGATATATACAACAATTCAAACATAACAACTCACACAACCTCTCACATACATGTGGAGCCCACACATAGTAGTGTGTGTAGAGCACACGTGTATGTGAGAGGTTGTATTTGGTGTTGTGTTTGAATTGTTGTTTAAGTAGCATTTTTCATATACATATATATATATTTATATTTATATTTATATTTATATCAGCCAACTTCCCGTAAGGACCACCTTAACTTAATAAAATGCGGACCTCCCTATCTCGATAGAGTTTTGATGATCCAAGCCGCTCAATGTGTTCAGAACTTGATTTTAAGGGTACTCATGAGAAATCAGCAAAAAAAAAAAAAAAAGACCAGGAAGAGCTTCATCCGAGCAGTTTTGTTTATTTTTTATTAAACGGTTCAAACAAAAACTGCTCGGATGAAGCATTTTCAGGTCATTTTTTTTGCCAATTTGTCGCGAGTACCCTTAAAATTACGTTCTGAACAGATTAATCGCCTCAAATCATCAAAATTTGAACGTGAAGTGGGAGAAATGAGGAGGTTCTTTTTTAGCTAAAATAAAGACCTCCTCATTTGAAAATGAATATATACATATATGTGTATGTGTGTATCCTACTGCTCATCAAAGAGTCTGCTGTGCTCTCCATTCGGGCCTTGTACCGAGACAGAAAATATGATCTAAACTGTTCACTTTACAGATACCAATGCTTATAAGATGTCTGCAAAAAAAAAAAAAAAAAATTCAAGTTAATCAAACATTGAAACTTAGTAAACAAATCACCTTTTTCTTCGATAAGCGAACACCAAATATGATTTCAATAGCACACAGCAGAATAGTTTGGCTTGGTCGCTGAGCAAATGACATCCAATCAACTTGATTTTTTTGTTGAGGTGTTGTACAAATGGAGCTCTACGTATTAATCAATTTTGATCATATTTTCAAGCTCGAGACAGAACACGAATGGAGGTCACAGCAGCCCCCCATGTCTCTGTTCATCACTAATATCACCAAATCTAGTCCAGCAAGGAACCAAAGGATATTCTCGATCGGATCTGGGTATTATCCAAAATAATGATACCATTATTCTTTAGTGACGTGTAAAATAACCAATGAAATTATAACCAATTAAATTGGAAACTCATAGAGCCTTTAAAAAAAGGCAATTACAGTACTGAAATTACATGTGACCCAAAAAAAAAAAATTGGGGAGTGAAAGTGAAGAATGATAATAAATCCAAATATGAAATATCGCTTCATCATGTGAAAAAATGGCTGCTTTAAAGCAAATTCATTCTTAACAAGAAAATGCTTATTATACAATAACGTAAGTTAGAATTTTATAACAATTATCAATTTAACTCTTGTGGAACCATTCATACAGTGCAAAGCCATAATCGGATCTCCGGTAATCAACCTTCATGATGAAAATTAAATTTCTAGAAACTAGTGAAGGTTAGGGTAAACTAGCATAGGCATTCAGAGTTTTAAAATAGAAACTTTATATAAAGAAATTGAAATTCGCGCTCTAATTTTTACTGATAGAGTTCACTTTGTTTATAAAATTATTAAAATTAAACCGCCATTAATAAAAAGTGGAATACGAAAATTAATTTCCTTTATATAATGGCAAAAAGCTTTTTACATGACCAATCAAAGAAGAACTTTCCAATCAAGGTAAATTTAGTTTGCAAGAAACAAACACCATGTGCTTTTACACTGGCATTTTGCCCAAATTTCCAGGGCCTCTCCTATTACGCAGAAGCCAGCTTTCCAATCTATAGGTCAAACTCAAAGGGCAAATCAAATGAAACCCTCATCTTCCCAGAAGTTGCAGCCTCTTTAGAGAGAGAGAGATAGAGGAAAAAATCTTCTGGTATTCTCAAATTCCCACTTGGGTTTTTTCCCAAGAAATTGTATTCCTCTTTACATAGATACATATATATGATGGACTCAACAATTTCTTGTTTTTGGGTAGAGATGGTTTTCAGGAGAGTGGCTATTTGTTTCCTGGGATGTCTTGGGATATCTCACCCGGCCAAAAAAGCTGCCCCAGCCCTAGCACCAGCACCACCAGAGACTACTGAGACATATTCTTCTTCATCATCATCTTCATCTTCTTCATCTTTAGCATCATCTGATGGGACACCATCAAGGGTCAGGCTAAGTGATGGCAGATGCTTGGCTTACAGGGAGCGGGGGGTTCCCAAGAGCATATCCAACTACAAAGTCATTCTTGTCCATGGATTTGGAAGCTCCAAGGAAATGAGTTTCATGGCTTCCCAAGTACTGAGTAAAACCCTCTTGCCCAGTTTCATTTCCTTCTTTGAGTAAAACCCTATTCCTCAATTTTAATTTAGTACTTTTGTTTATTTGGATCTGAAATTCTCAGTTGGATTGGAACTTGAGAAATTTGGATTTGGGTTTACGTGGGAAGTCAGTTCAAATTGGGAGGAAAAACCTAGTGATGAACAGTGTTTTGGGTGAGTCAATAGAAAATGAACCTGAAGGGGTCCGATCTCCTCCATCCCAAAAACCCTATGCCGAGGCGGTTTCCGGCCATTGGATTGTGTGCTTCTTATTATTTTTATATGTTTTAAATCCAACGGCTGGAAAATCCCTCGGCACAGAGGCACATGAATTTTTGGCATATAGAATCCCGTCTCTAGAGCTTTATGTCTTATGGATTGGTAAAGTGAAAAATGAAAAATCTTGATTGTGTAGCACTTGGTAGATTAAATGGAACATTAGCTTCTTGAGACTGTGGTACCTATTTCAAATTGCCCTAATATTGCATAGATCTTTTTGTTGTTGACTTGAGGGTTTCTTTTTGGCTGTGTTTAAACTTTAAATCATCAATTCAATTGGCGATTTACCAGTGAAAGGGAAAGCTAAGAAAAATTTAGCTGTTCACTTAATCTTTTCCTTCATCTTTTTCTTTCGCCCCATACACTCCTCCACAAATCCTTGATCCAAACACAGCCTGAGGGTTTGTGTCATGTAGTTGTGGAGGGATTATTTAACCTTTTCACTTTGATAGACTCTTTATCTTTTTCTTCACCTTTTTCTCTCAGTAATTTGTATACAAATCCATAATCCAATCACTGCCTGAAAAGGTTTTTTGTGCCAAGTATTTGCAAAATTTACGCTGCACAAAACATAAACAAGCCTGTAATCGAAGCACAGGAACATTTATACGTTAAAGGGCTTTAGCCAAACCTTCATTTAGCTATCATTTCACCACCATCTATGTTACACAGACTCTTCAGTTTTGCTGAACTACCAGTGTCTATAGGACACGAAACGTACGGGTGTATGGGATATGGATCCACTGCTCTGCTACTGATTTGACATGGATACTCCAAGTTACCGCTTTTTTGAGAAGGGAGAACAAAGGTTGAGTAAAATCATTGTCACTAAAAGGTATCTTGCATTATTTGGTTTCCAGGATCTAATGGATGAGTTGGGGGTATATCTTCTGTTATTTGATCGTGCCGGATATGGGGAAAGTGATCCAAATCCAAAGCGCTCTGGAAAAACTGAAGCATCTGACATTCAAGAACTTGCTGATCAGTTGCAGTTAGGATCCAAGTTTTACGTAATTGGAATCTCACTCGGATCTTACCCGATTTGGAGTTGTCTTAAACGTATCCCCGAAAGGCAAAAACCCTACCCATAGTCTTTAGCTCAACTTTTTACGCTTCAATTCTTTTTCTAAATCAGCACTTTGGTTTTAAAACTGTTGTTGCAGGCTAGCAGGGGCGGCTATGGTGGTCCCGATGATCAATTACAACTGGCGGTCTCTTCCAAATGAGCTGACAAAGGATGACTACCGGAAGAATCTAGCCCGATGGGCACTTTGGGCTTCACGCTATGCACCAGGACTAGTGTACTGGTGGTTTACGCAAAAAATGTTCCCCTCATCCACAGTTTTTGATAGAAATCCAGCATTTTTCAACAACAAAGATTTAGAAGTCGTGAAGAGTACCCCAGGATTTAATTTGCTCGGAAAGGTAAAACTCTTACCTGTTACCTGCATAGTTTTCGCCTACGGAGAGAACTACAGTATAAGTTTTAAAACGCCTCAGTTTCTGAAAATTCGAAACATCTTTTTGGTGTTTTCTGAATTTGTTTCCCAAGAAATGTTTTCAAAGACAGCTTGTCAGACGAGTTTTGTGTGTTTTCTGGAAAAGGAAGGCAGAATGAAACAAACACCAAGCAGACACATTCACAAGTTAAAGCAAGTGTATCAATCTGCTCAACGTTGTCAAAAGAGTGTACTCCGAAGAGAGCCGAAACTCTTATTGCTACACCAGAATGACTATATCTTACAACATCTATGATTCATTTATCAAGAAAATGATTGTGACGTACATTTTTCTTTGACTTGCAGAATAAGTTGCAACAACCAGGTGTTTACGACTCCATCCGACGTGACTTTATCGTGGCTTTTAGCAAATGGGACTTTGATCCACTGGACTTTCAAAATCCATACGTCAAAAATGAATGCTCCGTTCACATTTGGCAAGGCTTTGAAGACAAGGTTGTGCCTGTTGAGCTACAAAGATACGTTTCGAGGAAGCTTCCCTGGGTTCGCTACCATGAAGTTCCTGATGGTGGGCATTTGCTTGTGTATGACAATGTTGTGTGTGAAGCCATTCTAAGGTCTCTTTTGCTCGGAGAAGATCCTCCGTTATATAGACCTAAGTTAGATGTTTAGTTTGTTCAGATTTATGTCATCCGATTGATGACCCTGTTAGTTGATTTGATTTGTACAGAACAACATTAACTTGTGTTCATTACATAACATTGGTTTTCAAGGAAGTTTCTGAGTGTTCTTATTTCTTTCGTATTTTGTTTATGAAAAGAAGATTTCCTCGTATTCACAGGCATGGACGGGAAGTTTCTTTTTCTCGTTTTTCCTGGCGGATGACGCTGGTCCTGTTCCGGACCAATTGTTATGGCTCCCTGAGCTTGTGTTCCAGACCAATTGGTTTTTGTTCGGCTCCTTGAGTTTGTGTTTGTTTTTAAAACGAGATCGATCGGATATTATTGGCATTCGCATGATCGAAACATGTAGGGCTGTAAACGAATCGAACCGAACCCTGTTAAGTTCGGCTTGGGTTCGTTAAGGTATGAGTTCGGCTCGAGTTCGATTCGAGCCAGAATAACTTGGCTCGAGTTCAGCTCGTTAAAATTTTTCAAAGCTCGGGTCCGGCTCGGTTGGGTTCGTTAAGGTACTAGTCTGGCTTGAGTTCGGCTCGGGTTCGATTCGAACTTGAACATCTTGGCTCGAGTTTGGCTCGTTAAACTCAAATGAATCGAGCCGAGCAGAATCTAAGCTCGAATTGAGCTCGTCAAGACTCAAGTTTGGTTCGGGTCAACTCATTAAATTCAAGCGAATCTAAACTCTCTCATTGATCGTATAGAATTTGGGAGAAAAATAAGTATTGAATTATGGGAGGGGATCAAGGGACAAAACTTTTGCCAACAAAATAGACACTAAATCCTAGCCATTAAAATGGACGGCTAGGATTAAAAATGAAGAGGCATAATCTCTCTCTTCCTTTATAAAAATACGTGAAAAAAAAGTTATTAACATTTAAAATTTTATAAAAAAAATCAAAAGAGGGAGAGAGAGGGACTGCCCGGGGGGGGGGGGGGGGGGGTTGCGATTAGAAACCTTCTTCAACTCACGTGCAGAATCGCAACCTTCTTCAACTCACGTGCAGATCTCTCTCTCTCTCCTCCCTTGAAGGGAATTATATATACAATCTTAAAATTTTTTACATTTACAAATAGATCCCTATTGAATTATTAATTAAATTTAAGTATAGATTCGCGAACCAAATCAAACCGAATACCGTTAGGCTCAGGTTCAGCTCATTTACGAAACGAGCCTAGAATTAAGGTTCAGGTTCAGTTTGTTTGGCAGACAAATCGAACTCGAACAAGCTCTTGCCGAACCGAGCCTCGAACAGTTTGCGAATGACTCAGTTCATTTACAGCCCTAGAAACATGATTTTCTGAAGAAGAAAAAAAACCATTGATGGTTTTGTAGGATATTCATATGCGTCTAGAATAGTAAGAACTCATTCAATTTATGCAATTGAATTAAAAGGGTAAATATAGGTCTAGGCCTTCCATTTTGTACTTTGGCATTGCGAAAACCCAGTTAAGGCTTAAGACAAACAAGACAGAGTGCAGGTTAGGATTAAAAAGTCAAGTCGATTTAATTTTTTTTTTTCTATTCAATTTTTTTTTGTATTTTTATTTTGCGTCAATTTTTTTTGATTTATTGATTTATCTCAACGGGAGGAATTGAAAAAGTAAAAAAAATTGATGGAAACTCATTTTTTTGAATAAAGACAAAAAAAAAGTAAAAAAAAAAGACAGTATTTTTTACTTATTCTTGTGTCAAGATGAATCAATAAGTCGTAAAAGTTTGACGCAAAACTAACAACTTCAAAAAAAATTGAACAAAGACAAAAAAAAATAAATCAAAATAACTTTTTGATGTTTCAAATTGCCATCATTGCTTCACTTCTAGTGAAATTGAGAATTCATCTCCCTCCTCCACCCTCCCAGTGGTGATCAAAGTTTGAGTCCCACAAGGGTCGGGATTATGGGGGTCAAGACTATGGATAACTTCTGGACCTCCTGTGTTAATCGTGACACCCCACTAATCCTTAACACTCCGCTAATCTACACTCTATTCATTAGTTAAGCACATAAAGTATAGTTTTGTTACAAAAATATACTCTCTCCTATTTTATTCAAGTTCTCTCTCCTCACTTTAATTATGAATAATAAAAAATATCTACAAAGAGGATGAAGAGCATACCTAGCATTGTTGGAGTGCAAGCTCAAAAGTGACTAGATAAAATATACAGTAACAACTCATTTTTTAATAGTAATTTTACCTAGCATTGTTTTGTGGATGCTCTTGGCTTTTGAGATTTTCAAACCAAATGCCAGTTATTTTCAAATAAATAAAATGCCAGCTAAGTTTTTTTGGGGATTTATTATTGCCAGTTTAGCTTTCGAGATATTTAAAAACTAAATGCCAGCTAAGCATATTTTTTGAGATTTTCTAAGTGCCAGCAAAGCACTTAGCACCGTTTAAGCGGCAGCATTGCCGCCTACAGCCTATTTTGGCAAAATAAGGCAAAGTAGCTTCTTCTTTTATTTTCTTTTTTTATTAAAAAAATTGTATTTGTAATTTTGCGTTAAACTTTGTGAATTATTGACTCGTTTGGTTTCGACAAGAGAAATCGAAAAATTAAAAAATTATTATCAAAACTCATAATTTAAAATAAAAAATTATAATTGAAATTCCAATGTTTTTACTTTTTTAATTTTTCTCGTCAAGATGAATTAATATTTTACCAAAATTTAAAGTAAATCATTAAATGCAAAAAAAATTAAATAAAGACAGAAAAATAAAAAACGATGAGATGAGAAAAACTCATTCATAGCACCGATCGCATTAACCATGGCTATGAAGTTATTTCTCCAGTGGGTATGATTGGGTTTTCATGGCGGTGGAAGGTATTGGTTCATTAGGAGATGGGATAGATTTGGGTTAATTTGGTGGCTGGACTGGAGAGAAAGACAGAGAAGGGGATTATAGGAGAAAGGAAGAGTAGAGGCGGCATCAACATAGTAGCAGCAGCACAAGGCCAAGGCAATGGCGGCAATGTGGTTTCCGCGGGCAGTTTCGGACGAGGTAAGGGATGGAATTGATCCCTTTCTTGATTTCGTAAACATGGTAGATCATAGATGTATATGTTTATCGTGCATAAACTGAATAGAGATGTGTGCAATAGTCGTTTGTGTGATGCACAAACAAAACCAGACATTATGTAGTGATGATGATGGTTGTAATTTTGGGGGGTGTGGGTTATACATGGATACATGTTTTGAAATGCTATATTGGGGTGTGGGTTATGCATGGATCCCTTTCTAATTTTCTAATGTTAGTTGCCACTAGTTTGCTATGTCCAACTCGGCCAGAGTGTCGTGTCGGACACAGTTACGGCGCCTAGACGCCTCCTTGGGAGACCACTGGCCGGAGGTGGGGTCGGAGACTCGGAGTAAGAGATGGCGGAGATTGGAGTGCTGTCACCTTCGTAACCTTCGCGAGTCGCGACCATTGGAAACAGTGTCGAGCTGCATTCCTTCTCTGGAGCTATCACAACCTATAGGCATTAGAGAGATTGCTGTGGGCATTATGTGAAAGGGCGGTGAGTGTGTTGCTATGCATGAGGTAGGCAGTGCAAATTCGTGTCATGTGTTAGTGGCTATTATTTGTGGGATTGCTTTGGTTTTTGAGATACAAACAACTAATGGGTTGTAGACTTGTAGTGTTGTTTTTCATCGGTGGTATGAGAAAGAACAGTGTTGTCTCAGTCCGGCAGTTTTACTGCATTAAGACTAAAAGGGGCATATCCAGTGCACGAAGCTCCCGCATATGCATGGACTGGGAAGAGTTAACTGTGGGGACTCTGCTCCGTTTGGTTCACGAGTTGATCTTGATCCAGCTCCTCGCCCTGCAAAACGAAGCACGACTAAAGACCACACCGGAGGTCCTCCGGAATGGCCCTCCGGTGCAAGGATCAGTACTGCTTCCGCGAGGCGAAGAGCCAACAGCTAGGGTTTTCAGATGAATAGTGCGTACCTTCCTCAAGGAGGCATGAAGGCATATTTATAGGCATTTCCTAGCTTGGCTTCCAAGGCTGCACCGATGCATGACACGTGTCGGCTGACCTCACCCCTGCGTCACATTAGGGTTTCGGTAACCGTCTGGATAGCGAGCTGGCACCTTCACGTGCCCTCACGCCACTCCTGGCAATCGCTCGGACGACGTCACGACCGACGTCACAACTGAAACTGTTATTACCACGTGGATGAGCTGGAGGCATGGCCCACGTTCGTTCAACACCGAGCGTAAAGCCGACGGTTATTGGTTCCAATGAGACCGTCGGCATGGCCGAGCCTTTGCACCAGAATTGCAGGAGCGGATCGGGTTCTGAGGACAGACAATGGCGCGGTTCGATACGCTCGGCTCAAGCACTCTCGCTCGGCCTACTACATTAACGTACGCAGCCTTACCCCGGGAAGCAGAGTGTCTGTTTTTGAGAATCGACCCCACCCCCTTCAGGCCACAATGGAAGAGATTTAGCAATGTGCCAGGTCTGCCCTTCTTTACCTCATTAAGATTAATGATCATAATATCTAGTGACTTAGGGTTTGGGAAAATCATATGTGAATTTTTAGCATTTCTTCGTTCTGTTAAGAGGGTGAAACCAGATGAGGATGTTCGGTAGGCTAAACATTGTTCTATTAAGATGGAACTGAAGTATTTTGTTCCTGGCTGTAAGATTGCTATGTACTCATTTGTTCCAACAGTTGCTTTGACATGTACGAAGTTCAATACTCTTTAGGTGGTTTCTTATGAAATTATACTCTTTTGGGACTAGTGGATTTATTTTGGACAGACAACTTCAGTGCTACCAAATAATTTGTTACATCGTCATAGAAATTTACTTCATATGTAGAAGCATGGCAATTTGACTTTGATTTGGACTGTAAACAATGGGGGTCAAGTAATTTTTCATAGAGACTAGTTTCTTTTGGAGCTTTACCTCCGGCCTATACACGGTTCTGGGCCTTGTCAAGGGCTGATGTTCCCCTAGCCACAAAGATTTCAAGTTCATGCAAACAGAAAAATCGAAGTGTCAAGTTTAGGGTAACTGTTGGATTGTATAGTTGATTTCTTTTATTGAATATGTCGAAGGTTAGTCTGATTTTTCGTGTATGGAAACACCTAAGTCTCAATTATTGAGCTTTTCGTGAATTATTAGGGGCTAGACCTCTTGTATATAACAAATGTGTTCACTTGAAATATATTTACTCCTTGTATGTAATATGGCAGAAAATCTGAAATGAAGTTCTTTTTCTTTCTCTTCGAATATGGGGAAATCTTGTGTTATCATCTTTGTGAATTAGATCATTTATACATTCCTAATCTAGCTAGTTGTGGTCACTTGGAACTTGCTAGGTTGTCCAACTTACCTTACTTTACCCCTTAGTTGCTTGCCACAAGCATGGAGTGGACATGGTGTCATGAATGGATTTTCTTAAGAATTAGACATTGTTTTTGGAATTATCTTGTCAATGTTTAAGATTTAGAGGCCTATCAAAAAAAAAATTTGTTTAAGATTTGGAGACATTTTGTAATACCGAGAATGTTTTGTAGCTATCTAAATTGTGCGGAGTTTCGCGCAATAGACCCACCATGTTGTGAGGTCTGGGATGTGACAAATATGGTATCAACCTCGGTTATAGGTCTTGAATGTGAAGCTAAGAAGCAAGGGTAATTCTACCAGCCTCACTTATACACGTTTGATACATGTCGGTGATGGACACAATACAATACACTACTCTTCTGACATGTGTGGACATACCTAAATCTATATTCGATTTTTCTTATATTTTGTTTACTCGGGCACATTGTGGATACTCTAGGACACAATGAGGACACCCTTGGACATGCTAAGGACCTGTTAAATGCAATTTTTAAAACTCAGCCCAAGGTAAATTTTTATATGGATATGTAGTTCAAAAATATGTACTTATAATATAGGGACTATTGATTTGTCTCTTCATACTATCTACTAGGTTTTTTTTAGATGAGTTTGGAATGGAAACTTTGTTTATAAACATCGAAAGGTTTTTAGTGGAATTATTGTCTTGTTTGAGAGGTTCTTTGTGTGAGCTTATCCTTTGGATTTAGGCTACTTCAGCTAAGATTTGTCTTGCTTGGATTTTTTTCACTGTAATTGTTAATTTGGAAGCTTCATTAGAAATTCATTTGATGGGTGGTACTCTCCAAAGTTTTCAGAGGCGAAAGCGTAGGGCGAGGCGCTTGACCCTCCATGGGGCGAGGCGTATGCCCCAAGGTATTGAGGCGTAAGCCTTTATATTTTCTATTTTTTAAATAATTAAATTAATAAAATAACTTAAAAATACAAAAAATGTGCAGTTCATAAAAGATAGATTAATACAAAAAGATAGCATAAAGTAGAATATCAATTAATGACTTATTATTACCTTATTAGTTAATAACTAATAACTAATTGAGAAACCCTATAACATCACTTTATTAGTTGTTAACTTTTTATCTTATTAACTTATCACTTTATTAGCTATTAACAGAACACATCAATTCATCATTTAGTAAAGGAAAACAAAGCACAACTATTTAAAGAAAAACAGAGCCCGACTATAGATGATGATCAACTTCAACAAGGCAGCAAAGAGAGAGGGGCTTTGAATTAGGAAATTACCAAAATTAGATTAGGAAAATTTCTCTCCTAAGGCTTACGCCTCACCTATCGGGGCGTAAAAGGCAACTGAGGCGTACGCCTTAGCGTGCCTAAGGAAATTAGGCGATTGCCTTTGTGGTTCACTGCCTAAATTTTTAAGCCTTGAGGCATTTTGGTAGTGCCTCACCGCCCCAACGCCCCAAGGCGAACCTAGAAAACGCCTTTGAAAACATTGGTACTCTCTCCCCTTCTCAGTATCTCATCAGTCATGAGATTTCCTAATTGGTGATTTGATACAATGATGCTGGCAGTCTTGTTTAAATTGTCCTTTTTTATATCAATTTTAGGATTTGGATGTCATGTTACCCGAAAATGCATAGAGCATGAAATTAACACCTGCAGTCTATTCATTCCACCGAAATACATTTCTGTTTGAGTGCATCATGTAGAAGATTGATGGTAGACTAGAGACAGACGGGAAAGGGGAGTAAACTCTGGACTTCTGGGTGGCCTTGAATCCGCTAGAAGAATAGAGGGAGATAGAGAGGATGAGATTTCTAGGGTTCTCGAATCCACAAGGAGGTAGACCTTGATACAGCCGCAGCCTCTTTACCAATTTAATGGTTTCTCACATCTTTTGCATCCCCCTGAAATGAGACCCGAGTCCTATTTGTAGACTATTTGAAACCTAAAGCCAAAATTAGAACATTAACCCCACTACCAAATATCAAGACAAATCAGCCACCATCCCATCTTTCCAGACCATATAACATCAGGGGTCCTATAAAATTTGCATGGTTTATTTCACTACTGTGATTAGAAATGCATGAATACTCAAATGGTCAGATATTAGTGATGTGACAAACTGACAATCTCTGTAATAGATTGAAGACTTCAAAATGTTGGTACAAGTTTGTGGAGCTTATGAGACATTGAGTCTCAACTCTCCAATGTTACAATGAGTCCAACAGAAAAGTCGGGACATAGGTTCATGAAATTATAGGAAAGTGGCGGGTAGCGTTTATTTAGCAACAGTTCTGAATCGAGTACGTGGAAATAGAATCATTACTCTAGTATTGGTATGACCGTATGAGGTTGAAGGTGAAAGATTATTTGAGACCTCTTGAGAAGAGCCCAAAGTAGGCAAAATAGCTCTGCAGAAAACAGAATGTCAAGCTGTGGATTTCAGGATGGCGATACCCAAAGTAGGCAAAATAGCTTTGCTTTGGTGGGTTTTGGATAATGTCATTTCAACTATTCAGCGTACTTTGAGCACTACAGAAAATTCCGTTCAATATGGTGTCTCAATTCCATACGGTGTATCTCTTGATATAGTTTGGACAATACACTTATAGATGTATATATGTAACTTCCTGTTTCTGTGCCTTGCAGTAGAACTATCTTCTCTAGTTAAAGGGGTGGTCATTGGAAGCTTCAGAAATGCAAAATGAGAGATATTTTCTTATTGCCTGTGATGACAGATTTTGGTTGATGACCATATTAGCTGAGAAGGAAAATGGACGAAGGGCAGCGTTTTTTTTCTTTTCTTTTTTTCATATTTTAAAATTTCAGGTTTAAAGCAGCACAAAAAAAAAAAAAAGAACTACTTTTTGGAAATGTATCGCGTTATTACCCGTACCAATCAAGGGGATAGAAAAGGGGCAGGTTTGGTAGGCATCATTTTCTGTAATGACTTTGTATGGCATATATACTACTACTTGCTAGCAATGCCAAATTGGTTTATGCATTTGTCCCCAGGCATTGGCAAAGGTGTGAACATCCTTTGATGATTATTGTAGCTTAAAAACAAACTGATCAGTCGTGTAATTATAGAAGTGGGTACTGACAAGTGACAATAAGAACCACTTAATACTAATTAGACGATCTCTCCGGGCTTTAATATCCATCCATCTTTAGAACCATTGAATTGTTTGGATTATTGTTGTGGGCCGGAAGCCCACTAATCTAGTAGTATCAATATTTAATTTGTGGCACAATAAATTCAGCATTCATCTGCTTAAAATCAAATGAAGGGCCTTACACGCAAATGAGGAGTTCTTTTTAAATCCGGACCATTGATTGTCAAGACGAACGGGTGAGATTGCGCGCTGCCATAAGTAATTTATTTACAGAGGAGCCGTGAATAAGTTATTCTCTTTCGAGTGACTTGAACTACTAATACTAGTCATCATTCCAAAAAAAAAAAGAACTACTACTAAAATACTTGGCTGATATTTGATGTCGGTAACTAAACACAATTGACCCAAAGTTTTTAAAAAATCACCTGACAACAACTATAATCTGGACTTTTCCAATTATCCATTTGTTAGGTTTGGAAGATACGGATATTGAAAACGGCTCCGTATCCTTGGATTTGCCTCTCTTTCATTCTTCCCCTCTTGCCATGTCCCTTTCCAAAGGCCAGTCAGATTTTGCAATCAAAGGGAGTACTCAAGGTAAAACAGTTACTACATTTTTTTGAATCAGTCACAATTTCATTTAAGCCCGAAGGCGAAGATTACATTGCAAAATACAGGTGTGCACCAAACTACCTAATCCGGGACCCTAGGACACCCTGCAAAAGCAAATCAACACTAGGTGCCGATATGAGAATCCCGTCCGAGACAAGGCAGAAAGATCTCAAATGAAATCCCAGCACAAACCATTGCACAATAATGAGCAGATGTAATCGAAAACAACAAACAGAATACAAGTGTACAAGAAGAAACAGCCCTCATGGACAGACCACACCGGCCACCGACCGACTGAAACAGAGACCATTCCAGCAAAGGAGAAACTTCGGGGAGACTTCATGGCAAGCCTCCGCTGACATGCAAAGCTCTGGGCGCTCTCCATCACACCCGATCTGCTGTTGACGGCCCAGAACAACCAAACCGGTGCTGTTACGAAGACTCCCAACACTGGCAACCCAGCTGCCAATGTCGGAAAATGCCACAACACCACTGAACCAGCCGCCGATTGCAACCCTCAAAACCTACCACCCATCAAAACCTAACTAAAATTATTTTGCCCACCACCCAAACCACCGGACCTGGGGAAAACCCAGACCAGCACAGGCCGAATCTAGGGGGACCCAGATCGGAGAACACCCGGACTGAAACAGCCGGTAAACGGAAAAGAAGACCGAAAGAGGAAAAAAACCCAACCCAACCGCACACTTTATTACCACGCCGTCAACTCCGAGCAAGACAGAACAGGAGCCGCCGTGTGGAACAACAGACTATGAGCCACCACCACACGCCGGACGAAGCCGCCAAACGGGGGAGCCACGCCGGGCCAAGCAACGGATGAATGTAGTATTTTTTTCATAATCGGATGTCCAAGCCAGCTTGCGTACACTTCAACTAATTCCGGGGGCCTGAAGTTAACGACCGGACAAACTTTTCATTGGCCCCGAAGGTTTGGAATATTTGACTTTTGTAAGATTAACGAAGTTTGAAATATTTGGCTTTTGTAATATAGTCTAGATTAACGAAGTTTGGAAGTCAAGTGACCCCACTCGTACCTTATTTTCTCCGCCCATGGTCAGTAGTTCCAATTGTACTTAATGAGGTTTGAACCCTTAGTTAATCTAGACTATAAACTTGGGGTTCTTTTGTTTTCTGAAATTAAATGAAGTGATATATATAAAAGTAGGGAATAAATTATTTAATTAAATCAATATTGATTTTTTTTTTTTAAAATCGGCTTAGGTACTAGATCAATATTGATGGGATTAATCTTACTGCCCTTCACATGATATTGTATACCTTGCACCTTGTGATATTAAATATCTCACCCCCAATATATTAATGAAATTCACCTTATCTATTTTTTTGAAAGGTGAAAAAGATTTTATTAATCTCATAAATTGTTACAAAGATTAATAGGAACAAGGAGTAATGGCATCATATCCCTAACCCGAGACTTATACAAGAGCTACAATGCGGCTAAGGATAATCTTATACACATTTGAGACTCGAAACCAATTTGACAAGAAGCCAAATATGAGGAACCAATTGGAACAAAGCCCACACTCGTCGGCCTAAAAGCCCAGATAAAGAAAAATTATCAAGTGGATGTTTTTTCATAGTCAATAAGATTTCTTTAAACATGAGATAGTTATCCAATTCAATGCTCATATCCAGGAGAAACTTTTATGCATCCCTGGTATACATAATGAACGGGACCAATCATCCAAATGTGATCGGAAAATAGCCGAAAAATTAGAAACTCCCCGGAGAGGATACCAAACCCCCTTGTATACCGGGGATACATAAAAGTTTCTCCCACATCCGGCCAAGCAAATATGCTCTTAGTTTCTCGTTATTTATTTGGAGCAGAAGATTTTTTTTTCTTTCAGCTAATTCAGCCGAGGAAAAAAAAAAACAAAAAACGAATATTAATTAACATAATTGTATATGGACAAAACATTAGTGTCCTGACTCCAGATCTGATAATATATAAGTGTCCTATGGCCTATACTCTTGACCTATAATCTTGACTGATAAGATTATGCCCTTTTATAGTTTCTTCTAATTAATTAAACTTTTTTCTCAAGTTAAAAAGTAATGACAAAAGCAGCATTATTCTCTTGATTCAACCAAACGGCCTAATCTGTAAAAAGACGTATGCATTAACAAATAAAGGAGGATAAGGTCATCTAATTATATTACCAAATAATACTATATATGTAATGGAGCTAGGGTTTGCAAAAGCAGGATGATAATGACTAGTTAAATTATAGAAATGCTCATCATGGAACCAAAAGGCGATAAGCTGAGGCATTAAAGTTCTAAAATAATAAAAGATAATATAAATCAGTTTAGGATTTTTGTCCTCCATAAAATAAAATAAAATAAAATCAACATCAAAAAAGTTAGATTAACCTGCTGCACGAGCATGTCCGTTAGTTGATGCCTCTATCTTTTTGTTTCATATATGTGCAGGAAAATCTTACTCCTACTTCGCATTAACAGACAAATCGGGGGGGAAAAAAAATGCGATATCGCGCAGTTGATAATTGGAGGCGTGAAGGAGAAAGCTCGACTAAGTAAATTGATATGGTTAACGTATACCATTTTTTTACGAGGTAGTCTAATTTCAGGTGCTTAATTTGCTCTTGACAACGAGGCCGGGCCGGAGGTTTGGAAGGATTAGAGAGTGCCGCGGCCCTCCCTGTTTCTGTCACAATTCAATATTCCATTCCCACAAATTTTACAGTACTAATTTTTAAGAAAACTTTTAACTTTAAATTGTGTTTTCGAAATAAACTACGTATATGTTTGAATTTCACAGTCATTTCTGTTAAGGTCGTAATCCACATACACAGTAAAATCTTCAACAAGCATTCATGCATTAATTTGTCCCCTCCACATTTTTCCAAATTACTACTGGACTAGCAGATAACCCTCGTCCCTCTCTCCCTATGCTATATTCTTCTTTATTCACAAGTCCCATTAGAACAAGACAATTCTCTCTCTCTCTGTCTCCCTCTCTCTCTCTCTCTCTCTGGTGTCCTTCATGCATTAGAATAACCTCCAACAACTTTCATTAATATGAAGCAAATACCAACACCACCCCGTCACCCAATATTTATTGTTTAGCCCATACTACCGAACAAACTTACATTATTCATTATGGATTAGAGTACAAGACAATAGCGCTCTCTCTCTCAACCAATTCATACAGGACTATATATAGGAGTATTAAAGGAAGAGCAATAAATTCCTCAAAAAACAAAAATTAATTAATCCATATCTTCCCTATCCCCCCTCCTACTTTTGTGTTCCCCTTCATTTTACTCCCCAATAAGCATTGGAATAAGAAGACAAATTAAGCATTCCTCTCTCTCTCTCTCTCTCTCTCTCTCTCTCTCTCTCTTCAAGTTACACTTTCCAAAGAATCAAAACTCATAAAGAAGCAAGAAGACAATAGTAATATAGGAGTAGTACACTACATGCAGTAATAGATCAGTGTTGGTTTCTCTCTTTGGTTACTCAAGTAGTAGTAGCAGCTTACCTTCCTCATTCATTTCACATAAAATTGATTTACATTTACAAGGTGACTTAATTACTAGTTCGTATAAAGGATATTACTAGTGCTAATCTAACGGAGAATCAAATATACCCTCGATCTACAGTTCTAAGCTTCAAGAAACCCAAGACCGCCAAAAGCTAGGGGGCCAGAATCAATCACCATAAATCAACACTATAACAGCTTTCTGGATATGGACGGTGTGGATCAAAAGTTGGAAAAGTGGTGTTGTGAAGATTGCACCATTTGCAAATCCGTGGTTGTCTGGCACGAATTATCGTCGCTAAGCATCGTCCTGAAAAAAGTTTTAACGATAAAGATAATCGATCTGCCATATACATGCTGTACAACAAAAATATAAACGACCGATGACCAATAAATCAGATGCACGTATTTTTTTTTTGAAAGATTAAAAGCACCCTAAGCAACATCAAGCCGGATAGAAGAAAACCCACGAGAAGAAACAACAAGCTCTAACAATTATACGTTGATCAGACGCACACACGTATTACTACGTATATATGGTACATGCATGTGAAATGAATACTAGTACTACGACATTTGCTGTACTACATCCATATTTCTTACTCTTCCTCCAAAAAAAAATTGTCGTGATTTCTACTTTGCCAATTCCTTTAAGACTTCATTTTCTCCCACGCCCGACTCAAAGGATATGGAAAAATCGAATCCTCAAATTGAAGTACAAGAACAAAGAGCTTTAGATGAGTCAAAAAAAATCTTACTCTCGCGGGCGAGATGCCCAAAGGGAACTTAGGGCTCGTAGCCGACCATAGTACTCTCCAATCACCAAAAAACATCGCGCTGCTTGTCTAACAGTCAATATCCGGCACAGTTGATGAAGAGTTTGTTGTCTTAAATTATCAGCCTACAATTACCGTTGATTTTTTTTCAGACAATTAAATAATAAATCTAAATAGCTGAAGAAAGGGATACATTAAAAAACATATCAATTCAAAATGGTAGCAAAAAATGGTCATCAAATATGTGGCCCTACTGCAAGCTAGGAACAAATGGTTATTACAAAATTGATGTAGACAAAATTTCCAAGGAGATGAAACCCATATTCAACTTGTCTTAATTTATCAATGGAATTTGGACTATTCCAACAGAAACATAGAAAATTGGAGGTTTTTGTATAGTTCTTCAATAATGTTGGCCCAAATTTATTTTAAAACTCTGTTGATGGGTCTGGCAATGCTTTTTTATTTTATTTGAAAAGATGTCTTTTTCAAACCTACTTTTGAGAGCAACAACTTCAGCAATGTAAAAATGGACTTCTTAATTAAAACCAAAGCAAAGGAATATCCGCCACAAGATAACAAAAACAATTTTCTCTCAAATAAGGTTCTAATGAATATGCCCTAGCTCATCCCTTATATACATTTAAACTAAAGCAAAGCGATAGTGACCGCTCGATTTTTTTCAGGGTCAAATAAAGATTACGCGATCGACATATACGTTAAAACTTGTTTAAGTAAAGTCAATTCAAATGTTGTAATCAAGCTTCCGTAAGAGAGTGCGACAGCCGAGACAGTTGGCTCAAATAATTGCTTATGTGCAGTGAGATAATGAGTTCAACTCCTACGGAATTGATACCCTGGACAATGCATCAGGCCGGGAAAGCATAGATGACAACAAAAATATAAATGGAAAACAAGAAAGTGGTGCCTTTTTAAGCATCAAGGCTTGAGTCAGAATTGCGGCGCAAACAAAGGACAGATGAAAGGAATCGAACAATAAAATGGAAGGTCTCTAGCTACCAAATCAGTCATTATAGGCAAAACATATTTTATAGTACCTATTAATGTCAATTGTGAAAATTCCATCTCCCTGGTTGGCCCTGTGAATCTTGGCTTAATGGGACCCATAAACTTAACAGCTTTGCCGATTAAGTGATCTTTTGCGTCATTCTTACTCTTTTTTTTTTTTTTTTTTTTTTTTCTAACTTCCAAAAAAGTTTTCACAGTCATTATATCATTTAATAAAGCATTGTGGAAAGGAATTTCTTGAGGAGAAAGTATTCTCTTAAAGACATGATGGGGCCCTAACCATGAGAAATTGTGTTTCTCCCATTTGCAGGACACTAAAATCTTCAACTCGGAGGTTTTTAGGCAATAAGTGGAGAGATAGATAGAGAAATGAGAATAAAGAGAACATAACGGAGATCGTGTTGAGAGAGAGAGAGGGGGGTGGTTTTGGAAACCCCAAGCGAACAAAGTATGTGTATATCAAATCTCAAGGGAAGATAGAAGTTTTACTACTGCCCATCCAAAATAGTTTCACCACATAGATTTTCTGGTTTCATATCTTTGTATATAAAGCATATTAATTACCAAGTTTGTTAAATTTTGGAAGGAAAAGAAAATAGAACATAAAATTCAAATGAATGCAAGGAACGATCAAATGTAAGTTGTAAGGATTGAGATTTTGAAAAGAAACTATAATGGGGATTGGAAAAGTAAAAAAAAAAACCAATTCTTTTAGTCAAGTATTAGTATTTCCGAGACATGTTTACCTGGCGAACGAAGCCTTCAAGATTGGTGATCTTGCCCAAGGCAACAGCCATGTGGTGCATGCCATCAGTGACGGTCCCACCGGCAATGGTGTCGACCAGAGACTGCTGTAGCTGCTCCAGTCCCTGGGACAGGGCCTCCTCTGCCTGTTGTGAGGACTGCTGCAGGTTGTAAATCCCCATGACTTGCTGCTCTGTCAATGGGTCTAATTGGGTCATTAACATCTGCCCATCATCAAAAGAAACTATGCATGAGTTCGAGACCGTGGAAGCTAGGCACACAAACTAATGATACAGATAATTGAAATCTAAACTTTGAACTGCAAAACAGTGCAATTTTCTTGCACAGATAGTAGTGATAAACTCGAGTAGCTCTAGAAGCATGTGTATAAGCTTGGCCAAAGATAAAAATCTTTGTAATATTTTGAACCACAAGTTTCTAGACGTTGATATGGGTTACTAAGCAAAAATGTCACACTTCAAATGAAAATGAATAACGCAGTCCACTCTCTACTTGCTTTCCTTGTCCCAAATTCGTCTTTCTGTAAAGTAACTACTGAACTTTCAATTCAGGGATGTTAGGAATACACCCGACCAATACGTGTGCAAAAAATATGACATTTAAAATTTACCAAGGGATACAATGCCACTTTACCAACTTTTTTGCGCCCTTATCGGTCAAGTGCACCATTGACATGGCGTTCCGTACCCAAGATATAATTTTTAAGCGAAGGGGCGGTTTGGTGATGAAAAGCCCACCCAGGTAGAATTTTGGAGTGGTTGGCGAGTGGTTAATTCATTGACACGGCAAGCATAGGGAATGAAAAAGACATATTCCAGCCATGGGATTTTCTACGACTCTTGAAAAGGACCCTTACTGGTTTCAGGGTGTTTTTGTTTCTTTTGCCCATGATCCATTTTGGAATGTGGCAGATAAGGGAACTCCTTAAAATTGAACTTCTTGGCAAAATAATAAGGGAACTCCTTAAAATTGAACTTCTTGGCAAAATAACTTCCAACTGCATTATGCATGAAATGACTATATAACCCCTGAAGACTTAAGAGACTAATCGCTTGATATAAATTGTACTTATTAATAATTTCATGGCAGCAGTATCAGTGATATGTTCTAAGAAACAATGAGCTTTAAGTGTTTTTGAAACCTTGATGAGCTCGGAAGGCCGGAAACCACCCATCCAGAGGAAGCAACGTTCGGCTGGGGTAGTCCACATTCCGGTGATGAGGTGGAAGACATCCGATTTGGCAGCAGCCCCCTTTAACTGGAAAATTTCATCGTAATGAGCCATGTATCCATCTACCACAACTCTAAGATTGCTATCGGATAAATGAGCTTGCAACCCTGTCCGGAGTTCCGCCATGTGCCTGTGATCATCATCTAACCATCTTGCATATTCCATGTCAAATATTGCAGCACCTGCAATCGATCAGGAGCGGAATCAGGAATTGAACTCGATTAAGAGAGAATTTATATGCTAAAAAGACGTTCATCTTTTCACACAATGGCTTTTTAAAAAATCAAAAAATAAACCTTGATAGATCGTTGATATCAAGCCGTCAATGATTATGTGATATCACTGCTGAGACAAAATTTTACTTCATTTCATAGTCCGACATTGTTAAGGCAATGAGTTCTGCCGTTTGAGACACTTCTCTTCAGATCGGGCTAAACATTAATGAAGAGAAAAGGGGGCCCTAGAGAGAAGAGGGATTAGAAATTATGGGGCCATAGCCTCCTTAAGGTAGGCCAGGCACTTCCTCCAATAAGAGAAATATCACTATCAACTACCATTATTATAATAGTAGTATAACTTTGTAGTCCTCAAAGTTTTCATGTTGCTCTATCTCAGCTTTGGATTTTGGAGCACGGCCACGTGGTGCTCTAAGAACCTCCACAGCCACACATTCATGTGGGTCAGAGCCCCACATGAATTTGCGGTGGTGGAGGCCTCTAGAACCCTGAATAATCACGCGTTACGTTAGCGCTTGCGCCTAGTCACTGCCTAAGAAGTTAATGTATACATCAAGAAGAATAAGGACCCTCAATTCTTTCCCTAAATGACAAACAAGTAAACCCCATGATGGAGACATTTTTTTGGGTGGGTGTAATAGTAATCTGAGTTTGCATTTGATATAACTTCTGTAAAGATATGCCTCAGGCAATTTTAATCAAAATGCAAAAGCTTTTTTGAGATTATTATTATCTGCCTTTTTGTCTACTGTTTATTTTATTACTGAAAATGATAAAAATAACACCTGATGATGTCTGTTATTCACGGAAATGCCACTACCGCATCGAACAATTCTGGAAGAACATTTTTCATGCAAATGAGGAAAAACTCACCTGAGCTGATACTTCCACAAGCACCACCACCTCCTCCCACAAACAATCCCTGATAACCCAAACCAAATAAAAAATTTTAACCCACTGATAGGTTAATTAACTTTGTGTAGTAATTTTACATTCCTCTTTTCTATGATCTTTTTGCTTCTTTTTTTTGGCATGATATGTTACAAGATTGTCGTTTTCATTTACGAATTTCATTGGACAATATCGTAAATTTACATGCAAGAAGACATAAAAAAGAGTTTAGCTTTTCTGAAGAAAAATGTGAGTTGATCATATTTAATTACCATAAACTTTGCATAAATCAGAATACTGTATTACATTTATGTACTCATACGTATACACAATTACACACAACTTCCAAGAAAATTCAAGAACCTGAGATCGAGCTCGCTGGAGGTCCTGTTCTAACTGAGCCAGCTTTATCCTACTTGTCTCTAGCTGCTGCACATAGGCCTGGGAGAGAGAGAGAGAGAGAGAGGTGACGTTTTCCAATTCTAAGCTGGGAATTAAAAATGAAAAAATGGATGGCATTTAGGGCTAGTTTCTATAGCCGGTAACAGATCCAGATACCTTTTTCCTGAGTCTGCTCTTCTTTGCTGCTTCTCTGTTCTGAGCCAAACGTCTTAATGTCTGTTACAAACCAATGCACGGATTTTCACTCTAATTAGCCTTGGAATCTTGATATATCAATTTGAATTCACGTCTTTGATGAGCTCCAAAAGAAATGTTTAGAACTGCAACATTTGCATACTATTATATTCAGACGGATCAGGGACCTTATAGTTCGGCATTCAACCGTCTTTTCTGCAATATGGTATAGATTCGCTAAAGCACTCTTGCTGGTCAAAGTTAACTCTTACTAGTAAGAGATAACAAACATATCTAAATCATTGATTGACGAAATGGACAACTCGAATGCCACACTACAAGGTGCACCACTGGATTTGCACCACAGACCCGTTCACATTTACGGATACATGGCACATCCTGGAATGTTTTGAGATTCATGTACTCATAATGATTATGTGAGTGAATTTGTGTGTCATGCTAGCACCATTGTTCATGTATATCATTTCCTTCGGATCTATAAGCATTTGTATGGTGCCACTAAGATTTTGCTCATAAAATTTTTCTTTTTCTTTTTCTTTTTTGCCAATATTATATACATATGCAGAAATTAGCGGGGTATTAATAGATTAGATCACATAGATTTCAGAAAATATTTTTCAAACGCCGACGGAAACTTGGCCTCCCACATAGGGTGGACCCGGAGAAGCCAACGGGTCCCATTGGCAGTAAATTAGTATTTCATTACCTTGGGATCCTGTCCTTTCTCTGAAGATGAACCAGCTCCTTTCCTCTGCAACACTCAAAAGTAAAAACAATTACTCCATTTTTTACTTTAAAAAATACCCTTTTCGAATTTTCCCGAAAACTGCACTTTATACCAGCCAGGAAAACCCTTCAACTAGTATAAAGTTCAACCAAAAAAATTCCTCGAGGTCAAGACATTTAATTAAAAAAACCAGTGCTAATGTAAATTTTCACAGCAGAAAATGTACTAATGATTAGGAATACTAGTAATGAATAAACTAAAATCTGATGCCCTACAGTTTTCGAGAAAGGTGATGATACTATAATTAATTTTGTTTACAAGGGGTAGTTTACATCATTATTACCCATTTGAATTTCCGGGTCCATGGGATTTTGATGACTTTGTCCTTCCAAGATAGATATGGATGGGGGTGAGGACTTCAAAACTTCAGTTTTGGGAAAACGAGTAAAGCTTGTCATTATGAGTAGGAGTACAAAAAACAGTTGCAAGGCACTCTTTTATTTTTCCATGTCAGGCTTCAATTGTGTAGCTGTTCAAAAAAAAAAAAAGACTTCAATAGTGTATCAAATTAATCCCATTGAATTGCTGAGCCAGAAATTTCTGAGCCGCTCTGCTCTGACTTTTGGATTTATTTTCTGAAAGTTGAGGGATTTACGCTTTCGGGTGCAGAGAGAGAAAACAGGGGGAGAATAACAACAAAAAAATGCCACCACTTTCCCTGAGACTTTGGGTTTTTGGTAAGAGGAGGTCAGAAGTAACCAATTCCATATGTCGGATCAAAAAAATAAAATAAAACCAATTCCATATATCTCAACTATACATTATGATGCTAATAAAATCACTGGAAAATTTAACATAAGTGGCTTTCGGCTCTAAAAACATTGTAAACAACTAAGATGAGTTTATATTTGTCTAAAAAATCAATCTTTTCTGTAAATAACAATTCTTCCATTTTTGTGGGCAAATAATAATACTTCAAACTTTAGATAAAAAAAAAAAAGTCGTGTTTTAAAGTCCTCGTGCGGACAATCTCTTTGAAACGGGAGAAGAAATATGGAGTAGTATTGAAGAAGAGGATCAAGAACCTTTTCTGGGTTGTGTTTGGCAGGGTGTTGATTAGTGACTTGAGCCTGTGACAGTAAACCTGTTCCAGAGCCATCGCTTATCATTCCCAGTGGCGTTTGTTGCTGGTGGGGCAGCTGGGGGTGATGCTCAAACGCCTGATGATGATGATGATGATCAGAAGAAGGTGCCTTTCTACTCATGGGGGACTCTGCTTCGATATGGCCCTTGGCCTTGCTTGATGAAAGAGTGTTCACTCCTGATCCTGAGTCAGTGCTCTGACTCTCCCCTCCTGATTTTGAACTCCCCTATAAAAGTACTCCATTAAAATAATCCAAGTGGGTAGTCGAAAAAATCATCCAAAAGATCACCAAAATCAATTCAAAGATCTCATTCTTCAAATGGATATTCAACAAAAAACAAAATTTACATAGACAAGAGGGGAAATTTTTTTTAAGAACCACTCACAGAATCCCCTGAATGAGAAGCCAAAGATAGAGTGTGATTCTTTGTTTTTATCAGGAGCCCCTGAGCACCTCATGACCACCCCAAAAAACTCATTTTTCCCAAATAGGTAGGCAAGAAAAATCCAGAAAGACAGCCAAAAAAAAAGGTCTTGTATGAAGTGGGTATTTTCAGATTCTCTCCTAATCCCCTGAAAGTGAAGATAAAGAGAGCTGGTTCTTGTTTTATCCAGAAACCATGTGAAAACAAATAGTCAAAGATAAGGAGAGGGAGAGAGAGAGAGAGAGACTACTGTTGTTGGGGTTTGATGGAATCTCAGAGGAGGCCAAGAAGGGAACATTTCCAGAGTAGCTGCTGCAGCAGGCCTGGTTGCTGCAAATAAAGCTGCACAGAATCACAAAAGCAAAAATCTCTTTCAAGGATAGGATCAAGTGAAAATAAAAAGACTTTGCTCAGATTTTCAGAGCTCATGAAAAAGAAAGAGGAACCTAATCCCCCCACCCCTTCCTTTTTTTCTATTCTACAGTTATGGAGTTAGTAAAATTTTCCTTGTTTGGTACCCCACGCCATTTCAACTTCCTCCTTCCAAAATGATTACTGTATCAGAATAGAAACCCCCCAAATCTCTCTCTCTCTCTCTCTCTCTCTCTCTCTCTCTCTGCTTTTAGGAGGTTAGGTTATGCTTGTCAAACGTCAGAAAAGAAGAGGGAGAGAAGCCATACATGATTTACTAGCTTCATCATTCTTGAACCTAACTCCTTGCAGCACAATAGCTTCCTCTAGCTCTCCAAAATCAAAAGCAGATCTTTCTTGATTGCTACAAGACAGGAGATTATGAACAACCCATGTCAGAAAAAGCAAGAGAGAGCTACAGTAACCAATCAAATAGGGAAGAACAAACAGAACCCATTAATCAAAAACTGAAGTAATATACAGAGATTGAAAAATTAATTACATGAAGCTTGTGGGAGGATTATTAATCCCATGAAAAACTGAATATGGGAGATGGTAGTTTGAAGGCCCCGAGTCTGACAAACCAGCTGTTCCTCCAATTCTATGACCAGCCATTCAGAAATTCCAAATCTTCAAATCATTCTGATGCCTCTTCAAAAACTTCAAGAAGAGAAATGAATGGAAATGAATTTCCAGTTCAAAGAAAACAGAGAGAAAAAGGTGTAAGAATTTGATGAGAAACAGGGGAATGGAACCAAAACCTACTACTATTGTATCCTGGAATTGAATTTCCACCGGTTATATCTATTTTTTTCCTGTTGAATTCTCGAGAGCTAAAAGTCCACTGCTGGAGGAGAACTCAGCTGAGACAGACACGAAAGAAGGGAGTAGTAGAAAAGATCAAACCTTTCTTGTCCAAGTATATCCGGTCTTTTTCTCCTCAAAGGTTTCTCTCTCTTTCTCTTTCTCTTCCCCTTTTCCCTTTCTCTCTCCTACCGATGGAACTTTTTCATGGGTCTCCCTCTGTCTCTCTCTTCTTTCTTCTCTCCTTGTCAATGAAGAAACCTGTTCGATTGTTCAGTTTCGGGTTTGTGCTTTATCGCCTTCTTTTAGGAGTAATTATTATCAGATTTGAAATTCATACCTTTGGGTACAGAAAATCTTGTCCTTGCAAATCTGTCTCAGGGCCTCTGGCCTTTGTGGGGTTTTGAAAACAGAAAACTTTAAAATAAGGAAAAATATATAATTTACAAGGAAGGTGGGGTCTTTTGCAGGAACCCACTAGAATCACTACTGACTCCTACTCCACTCTCTCTAACCGCCTGGGCTTTCCCATTGGCCCTTTTATGGGCCCTAGAGATGTGAACATTGTGAAGGACAAAAATAAGAGAAAACAAAGAGTTGTACATAGATGAGACAAGTTCTTCTTCTTTCATAAAAGAAGGGTAAAAGCTGAGGGAAAATAGAAGGGAAAGAGCCAAAGTTAGTTTCTTGATCTTTTTGTACATCAAAGGAGGATTGTGTTTACTAGGACAGTTTCATGCCCTTGGAGTGGGAGAGATTAGGGAGACTAATTACACCAGGAAATGTATGATATTTTGCGCAATAGGTTAACGTGGCAGTGTCTCATTGGTAGTTTCAAAATACTAACAAATAATCTAATTGCAAATAACACACAGTGTAGGCATGTTGTGTGAAATATTATGAACATTGTCGCATTTATGAATTTTCTACTTTACTTTTCGAATTTTACCTGTCAATACATATATAACAAACACACATACACACGTATATCTAACAGTGTATGTATCATTCCTACCAAAACATTACAAAAATCACATAAGAAAACACCCACTTGCATTTTTAATCCAAGCTCAAGAGATGGATTAGTTTGGTGTTATCCCCTTTGTTGATGGGTCAACATCCATTCCCTGTCATCACCTAAACCCATGCCCACATTGAGATTCTTTTCCACTAATAGAAAATTTGATTTCCCTGATGCCCCATGTTTAGATATAATCCATTGCAGAGTGGACTCCAATATTTGCACCTCATAAAAACCCCAAACTAGTAGGATTGTTTTTGGTGTCTTTAAACCTTGGTTCTCTGTTAGGTGGATTTGATCAAAGTTTTCAAGTCATTTTTAAAGCCTTTTAAATTTTCAAAATGAGCATCAAATTGTTTTCGTGCAACTTTTACTTTTATGTGAGATTTTTCCCCTTGAAATTAGCTCAAATAACTCATGATTCAAAAGCTGCATTTTAATTACTACATTTGGCTTTTGCTTTAACGCGTTCAAATTTCACCAAAAAAAAAAAAAACCAACAGTGTGCCTTAAGATTGATCTCAATAATGACCCTATCTAATCCCTAGAGAAAGGATTAGGATATGATTTTCACTCTTAAAGTTTTCTAGATATCCATGACCACCACCATAGATGTCTATTTATATGTGCGTTATACACATAAGTACACAACTACATACATATAATTAAGAGAGAGTGGGGGACTTTACTTTTGGTATTGGACCCATATACATCTCCCATCATAAAACAAGAGGATGCAAATATTTTATGTTGGGTTCATCTACCACTCTATAGCAAGTAAAATGGCTCCTACCAATTATTCCTTAGTTAAACCAATGATTGATTGATTGGCTTGGAAAAGGTAAGAGAAGTTCGAGGATTAGGTATGTATGCATTCCCATACTCTTACATTTATTATTGATTGCAACTAACATGTTCTTCTTATGGGAAAACTTTGATAGATTTTTATTTGATGGGATTTTGATATGAGGGGGTTCCTTGGACTTGGCATTTCTTTCAAGCTCTAGTTCTTTTCGTTTGCTTCTTTTTCTGTGAAAGCTCATTGGTCTTGAAAGCTAATTGGTCTGGATCTAATCTTAGAAGTATACTTTTGAAGACCTAACTAGCATGGTCAATTTAGGTTTAGACATTACTTGTCACTTAAGCATGGAACTATACACTCCAATTTTTGTTATTTGCACTCACTTTATAATTCTGTGATTACGAGCTGAGCCAAGATTTATAAACATTAGGATTAAATATCTAAAATCCCTTACATTTCAAAAGCAATTGAGTCTTGTTTGACATTGATAAAGGGCAAATATTGTAGCTTTAATAGGTTCTTAGGACAATGCACTAACATTATGTGGGGTCGAATTGCAAAATGGCAATAACAGTATTCATACACCAAGTAAAATTTTTAACTCAGTAATTGCCTAACATCCCTATGCCCAGCATGCTCATAACTCAAAATCCCGGAATCAGTTCCTATATTTAGGGGGGGAAAACAAAAAAATAAAAAATCATCCTAACTTGTACGGAATTTAACCAAATTCTATCTTATTAAGGACTCTTTAGAGAATAGTTCACTACCACTTAATTAATTACTAGTATAAATGTAATATCTATAATATAATGGTTTATTTCCTGTACCTTTGAAGGGAACACTGCCTGAGGCCATGCAATTCCTTCTAAGTTTGACACTGTATGAGGTATAGTGGAGTAGCCTCTGTAGCTCATACTTACAGACATGGATCCGTATCCACAATTTTATAGACACGGAAAGGGAGCTTTTTCATCTGCATCTGCACTAAAACAAAAAGAGAGAGAGAGCCTAACCATATCCTTGACTATGGTTTTTAATATTTTTATCTTATCTTTCTTCTTTTCCTTTCCTCTTTTGTATAGAATGCGTAAATCCTAGTATGTCAGCTTACCTTTTTCTTTTTCCTTTGTGACATAGGAAGCATTAGTGGTTAGTAGTTCGATTACAACGCAGGCCGACTGTAGATCCATCTACTCGAACTTGAGACCTCATCCCTGGACACTTAGGCCCCCCTCCCATGCCGCTGGGCCACAGGCTCGGTGGCAGTATGTTAGCTTACTTACTAAAAGGTAAAATACGTTAAACATGTACAACCTACATCACCACGATACCATACTAGAAGAAGAAATACAAATGTCAGCTACTAATAATATCAATTATAGACAACCCAACAACAGAGTACCATGAAACTTCAGTATACAGCTTGAGGTCAACTTGTATCTTTATGACACAACTTCTTATAAATATAAGCTAGAAGATTCTCACGTGATTGAGGGGGTGTTTGGGAGGCTTGGTTTTACATTTTTCAATTGCCATTTTCGGATTTTTGGTGTTTGGTAGAAAAAGAGAAAATGGATTTTAAGTAAAATAGATTTTCAAATTTGCTGTTTCTAAAATAAAACGGAAAAAGAGGTAAAAGGAGCTTTTTGCATTCCCATTTTCCCATTTTCGGATCCAGTTATGTCAAAAAGACAAGTCTGCCCTCTCTCTTTTTGGAAAATTCCCACAAATGCCATGGGTTCTGAACGTTATTGCGTCTTGTTCCTCACAGTTCTTCTCACAAACATTTTTTCCCATTACTTTGATTTAAACTTCATTTTTAATTTAATTTTTAATTCATAAACATTTTTTATGGAAAGGTAACAACAAACAATAATTGAAATAAAAAAATTAAAATTAAAAAAAAACGGGGGACACCTGTTTCGGAATTAAATTTTAAATAAATTGAGCCCAAACATTATTTATATACATTATACACCATTATTTAATATTCGGGGGCAACAAAGTAAAAAATCAATCCATAATTCATTTTCATTCCATATCTTCCAAACACTACTCCTACTACAAAATACATTCTGCACATATCATCCAAACACTTTACCAAATACAAAATACATTCTGATCATAATCTCAAAAGCCAAAAAGGCAAAAAGTGAAAAATGAAAATGCAAAACCAAGCCTGAGTGACTGGACATGCACCGGTGCCAATATTGGGTATAGATAGAATCCGAGTTTGGACTAAAATGCAAAACAAGCAGAAGCAAGTTTTAAATGTGCCTTTGTCCAATTAAGCAACAAAAGTATAAACATCATAATTACTTCTCTGGACTAAAATTTCCACAAATGCTTTGAAAAAGAGGAATCTCTACTTTTGCCAACTTAAGGTATAGCAAAAACAAGAAGCAATCTTTTTCACATTAATAGAACAAAGAAACAAAAAGAAATAATTCCCTATTTCAGGTCCATTTTTTTTATTTTTATAGTTGACTTATTCAGCCATAAAGGGCTTTAAATGTTAGAAGCTATATAGCACATACTTACACAAATGTACATGAATACACATAAGTACAAGGAGGGACAAAAGATACATCTGAACTTGTAATCCTCCCGGTTGCAAGCTAAAACTCGGTTTTGTTCTAATGACGCATATTAATGCAGCTAAATTCTACACAGCTACATAAATCAAATTCAAATGTCTATCTCACTATGGATCAGGTACTCCAGGAAAATCCGAGCATAACAGAAAAGCTGACCGTTATCACATTTCAAGTTGAAAAGTGTTGGGGTTCTGACAAATTCATCAAGAAGCCAAGAAATTATCTCCAATCGACAATTTCCTCAAAAACATAAAACAACGCAAATACAATTGGTTTATTAGAAATTCAGCATCTTTGGACCAGCAACAAGGAAAGTTACCTACCTCTATCGCATCACATGCCGATTGTTGTATCTGACTAAGAAAAGTGCTTTTGGACATTTTGTGATGACTTTGCTAAATACTCCAGAAACCAGTTCAATTGCAAGCTTTCAGTACTTGAAGAAGCCTCCTAATAAATGTTCCATCATTAACTTTCATAAACTGCTGCGGGGACGGGATAAATCATAAAACCATGTCTAATCATACATCATTGACCTAAAGACGTTTTTCAACATGCAAAATACAGATCCCACAAAATTTGAACCAGAATGGAGATATTTACGCTTCTGCTGGTAAAGAAAAAAATTAGTAATGAATGTGAAAATGTTCATGGCCTTCAAAAAGCTGGTCTTGAACTTTATTTTATTTTTTGCAATTTGAGTGGTACAGGGTAATAAAAGAATAGAACAACAATAAACAACAAAGTCACGCATGAAATTCAAGTAGTGAAAGCTGATTTCCATAACTTACTTCTGGGATTTACATTATATCTGCTTCGTAGTGTAAGTTAAGCAATATAGAGTTATGTATTCTGAAAGTGGATAAAGCTACCATCAGCTGTTAAGACAGAGAAGAAACAAAGATCACTCAACATAAGAAAGTAGACTGTCAGTAAGAATCAAAGACTAGCAAAGTAAAGCTATATAACATATTTCAATGAAGTGCTGCATTAGAAAATGTCCAACTTACTCCCATCTTTGCAAAGGCTATATATAATATTTACGCAAATTGGGAAAGACTTGGTCTCAAAGTTGAGAAAACCACAGTGAATAGTGAAATGCCCTTGAGTTCTTAACAGTTAGGTATACCTTGCAATAGGAAAAAGTAAGAAGTGAAGGAATAAAGACCCTATCAATAGATGGAAACATGAGGGACACAAAGTCAGAGAGTTCTCGTGTCTATACTCCATAGATAAAGCACAGTTTTGGGGAAGTGGAAAGAAAGAGGCTTCCACTTGAAAAGGTGTTAGTTTTTAATGAAATTAAAAGCGACAAATGAGCTCAAGCTGGTATTTTGAAATTTAAATAGTTGCCCAAAGTGAAAAGACCTCACTGTATAACAATAGACAAATATTTGTTGAACTAGATAGTGTCGTAATAGATGCAAAAAGAAAGGCTTGAGTATCGTATATCGCTCATCACCAATGAAAATTCGTTCTATGATTCTTCACAATGTCATTCCGTTTGGAACAAAAGTCTAACCATTATTAGGCACGTCAAACGCAATAGCAACGAAGGAGCATATCCAGTTTTCCCCTTTTTTGCTTTCTTGTGGGTGTGTGTGTAATTGGAGAACAGAATATTAGCACAGGGCAGAGATGGATTCGTTACCTGTAAGTGTAACACCTTTCAAGACCTTATCTTTTGCCCCTATAGAGTACTCTCCTTTGGACAAGTTAAGAGTGCAACAGTTAATCTAGTGGCCAGGATAATGTCACGCAGAATGCCAGTAAACCAAGATATTACAGTAATCCTCATTCTTAAGGCTCTGGTCAAGATTTTCATGTACTAAACATAAAAACATTAACTGGGATGCAGCGCCTCTCTCCCAGTAAATGTGGACACCAATGCTGAGCAGATAATGCAGCTAAAGCTAAACAAACCTTAAAACATAGAAGACACAAGAAAGTATGGAGAGCCCAGAGCAAAAACTGACACTTCGTATTTCCTTCATCTCAAAGTGCCTACCATCAAATGTTGTACTCTTTTCCGCTGTTCAAAGTAGAATGATGTGTATTTCAGAACCATTCTTCAAATCATCGTGAATGAAATGCAAGAACCTTAATTAATTAGGAGGCTCAAGTTCCAGTCTACTTACCTTACCTATTAAACAAATGTAGCGGATAAGGCAGACCATCGTCAACTTTATGAAACTAACTTTCACATTTTAATTTCTATTTGATGTTTCTTGGAATGCAGAAGGGAGAAAAAAGAGGAGGATTTGAATGATAAAAGTAAGACTAATTGTACACTTCAACTAGGCAGTGTAGATCTCATAAAAAAATTGCAACTGGTGCTACTCCTTCCATGGTTGCCCTCTCCAAGCTTCACACGTAACAAGAATATTCAAGAGAAATAAAATAAAATCCATAGGCATGAAATTAACCGAATGATATGAATTTGAAATGCATAGTCGTCCTTCTATGACATTAATAATCCAAACGGAAACAATTTCCACTATTTTTTAATCACAAGACAAGGCTCAGCCCTCAGGCTCCACGAGCAACAAATTTACCTGCCTAAGTGCTTTTATAATTCACACAGAGTACGAATTTGAATCCATTACTCTACCAAGGCAACACCCAGTATCTCTATTCATATTCAAAGTGCACTTCTACGTGCATATATTTCCTCATAAGCTGCACAATAGATGAAGTAAATTTTGCAAACATTTGGCACTCTTCATGTGTTTTTGCCTCTGAAACAACCCCATGAATGACCAATTTCTTAAGATTTGGACACCGTATAAGCAGACAAGAAACCCAATCCGTGAAGAGGTCATTCACTACTGTCCATCCAAGCTCCAATGCAATCACGTTCTCCAAATAAGAGGAGCCCTGCAAACCATAGTGAAGCAGCCCATCTCTCAAGTCATAACTCAACGACAAATGGCTTAACAGTGGGAAACACAGCGCAATTGTTTCCAAATCAATAATCTCATCCTCGTCATCAAACACCACATCCCAAAGCCGAAGCCTTCGCAATTTGGATGATTTGGAGATCATTTGGTAAAATTTTGACCAAATAATAGTGAAATTACTGACGTCCACAATCTCAAGATTTTCAACAGTCTCACCAATATCAAGATGTATAACACTAACATCATCAATCTTGAAATGCTTCAAACTCCCCTTTCCAACGAGTTCAAAAACTTCAAGAGCACAATCTTTCAAATGCAGAGTCTCAAGGCTATCAGCCTCCAACATGAACTTGTCCAAGCTAATTGCTTCAACATAAATGCTCTTTAGTGTTGGACTATTCAGCTCAACAGTAACCTGAGCATCAGACATCGCAATCTCAGGATTGATAAGTGTCAGCCTCTCAATATTAGGGCAAGCAGTGAGCAACAGATTCAGATCCAATGCTGAGATACTAACATAACTCAAAGAAAGGGATTTCAAGCAGGGGAACCTCTGGTAATAAGGTTCAACCCCTGTGATTGAATTATGAGCCAAGACCAATGTTTCCAGTCTCTGCCGCCCACATATGTCAAGAATGTTAACATTTGGAGTAGTGTGGACGTTATAAATCAACTCACGTAAGGTTTCCCTTGTGTACATGAGCCAAGCAATAACTGTGGAAGCCGAAAATTCATCAACATCATCCATAAAAATATACAGGCCTTGTAATCCTGTTGTTTGAAATATGGTCTGAGTAATCAGGATCTCAAGTCGACTGGTTGTGAGATCGCGATAGACAGGCCAGTCGTCAGAACTGAATGACAGTGTGTGGAGGTGTTTGCGACAAGCTTCTCGCCATTTCCTGCACGTTGCAGATGCTATCACCACATCCCTGGCTGCTCCTAGCCGCGATAATATGTTCCCAATTACTTCCACCGGAAGGTACTCCATGTGAAAAAAACAACCACCAAGTTGTTCAAATCCACAACTTGATTTTTTTTTTCCCCAGGAAATCAATCAAATTCAGATAGCAACAACCGAACTGCCAATATGAAAGCCTTGGCAAAGTCTCGTACAAACACCCAATTCACCAAAATGATCCTATCTACAAAAAGCTGGGAACATCGAAAAAATGATAAAGAAAATTGGAAAACATGGTATCTAGGTTCTGAATTAAGCCAACCAAGTGCTATCCAAAAGAGGTTATGGTCCGTTATCCCACACCCATTAAATTATCACCTCCAAACCCGTACATGAGCGACCTCTCCATTTATTGGCAATTATTTTCGAGTCAGATGCTTAAAATATTGGCATTCACGTAATGGGAGAAGATAATCTACCAGCAAACTGATCTGAGTTCAAACCCAAACAAGTGGACATCCGGAAAACACCAAGGCACACTACCGAAACAAATTCGATATCACGAAAAGCACGAAACATGTGTGCAACATGCCATCATATGAAACCAACCCACGAAACACAAGAGTTCCAACCCAGTTGCAACAATGAACTTCAGTTCAGAATAAGGAGATAAAAATGGGAGATTCAAGCGAACTCAGATGAGAAAAACGCTGGAGTTGATTGATCGATTGAATAGAGAACAGTTATACCTGAAAGACCTTGCCAGAGATCACCAAAAGGGATTGAAATGACGTGTACACGCACCATTGAGAGAGCACGTTTTGGAGAAGGAAGGGTGTGTAGGAGAGAATTGATTGGTTGAACGAGGTAGATGGCTGATAGGGTCAAGACGAGATTGATTATAGCGCAATTTTGGGAGCGAGATCCGACAACCCAGAGAGAGAGGAGAGAGAGAGCGTGCAAGCAACTATTTTTAAACTTCCTCTTCCTCTCTTGGTTTTTTCTGGATTTTCCCATTCTTTTTCTTGTTCTTTTTTAGTAGTATTTAATTGAGTAGAGAGTCTGATTTTGCGTAAATGTTAAAAAGTGACTAGCTAAAGTAGAAAAGTGATTTTTGAGAATTAATTTGGTCCAAAATTAGGTGAAACTAATGCGGATGCTCTTATATTAGTCTCTCTATATTAAAACTATTTCATTAAAAATATATTATCTCTTTATTTTAAAAAAAAGGCGCAAAACAAACCCATTGAAAGAAAGATCTTTAGAAGTGGAGAAAATATTTAAAAAGTGAGAGAGCTTTCGAAGCGTAAGAAAAACATTAAAAAAATGAATAGCAAGTGATCAATGCCTCTTTACTTTTAAAGAGTTACTGTAGCTTTTTTACATCATTGAGTGCACTGGGCACCATGCGAGGCTGGTTGCAGAAGGTTTTTCAAGTTTTTCCTCTCCACTTTAGCCTAAAGGGGTCTTTGTAGAGCTTGATACAAATTTTTTATTTTTTTTTGATACAGATGTTCTAACCCACCAATTTGCATGAATTTTGCAATATCTCAAACGTCACTGGGTCACATGTACACTTTTCATGCTTATACAAACCTAAATTGAAACAAGTGAATTGAAAATAGAAAGACCGAAAATAATTTATATCAAGTTAAACTTTTTCCCAGAAGAGGTTTTTTAAAATTTAGACCGTCAAAACATATCTGGACGGCCAAAATTAGGCGCACAATCAACACAATGATTGTGCACGTATCATTTTTTAACTTATAATAATACCTCACTGAAGTCTGAACCGAAAAAAGAACCGGTTTTCATTAAACCGGTTCGGTTTCTTCTCATAGGGACCTGAACTGATCTGCGATCGCGCATTCGTCAAATCTCAACACAGGAGAGAGAGAGAGAGACGATGAATTTGACAGCAAGACGAAGCGGAGGACTATTCGAAGGTCTATACAAGGTCCTTATGCGCCGTACTTCCGTCTACGCCACATTCGTCATCGCCGGCGCTTTCGCCGGAGAACGGGTTAGCTTTCAAATCTCATCTCCCGTTCAATACTTTTTAATTTGCCTATATATATATTCGTTTACTTACACATATCTACAGATGAGTAATACTCACGCAGTTGGTTCTGAGATCGGTTTTGCTGAATTTTATTTGGTTCTGAATTTCGACAACATCCTAACATTTTGGTTGTTGAGATGTATAATTGAGCCTGAGATAGACGTCTAGGGTTATATCATACCAGTAGACATTGTTGAGAATTCGGCCAAACCAACTCGCAAAGAATTTTCAAGAACGGAAAACAAGAACGCTAGACACATAGACTTTTACGTGAAGCAAGTATTATAACCTAGAATTTACATCACCAAGCGTGACAGACATTGGGAAATTTGATTGGATTTGCTCATATAGGGTTAACAAGTTTAGTTGTGTTTTGATGATCTTCTTTACCCAAAAAAATGAGAAGTTGTGCTTTGATGACTAGATTGGTCGGAGTTTGACTTATTCGAATCATTTCCGATGAAGTGTTCAATTTATGTGTTTATGCAGGCAGTGGATTATGGAGTTCACAAGCTCTGGGAGTACAACAACGTTGGGGTATTTCCCTAATAAATTTATAATCATACCACGATTAAGTTTGTATTTGTTCTGGTGCATGTTGATTTCATTTCTTTTAACTGAAATAGTTCTATGATATAATCACCGTTCTGATTTGGTACTACTGTGATATGCTAAAGACCAGACGTGCATGATTTGTTACAACTAATTTTCTTGGATGGGAAACTGGGCAGCTATACAGCCCCTGTTTGAATCTCTGATGTGTATTAATACAAACTTTAGATGAAGATTTGATTCGTATCTTTGTCGTGGTATGACTTTTAAGTGGTGTAAAATTACTGTGTTCATGTCTCCATTTTTTTATAATTGTGGTGTCCAGTATCCATGTCTGTCTCCCCCGCCATGCGTATTCATGCTACATAGTTCGTTGGTAACTTGGAATGTAGTAGGTGATGAATTTCAACCACCGTATAGGTTCTTTTTCTTTGGTTAGAGCCTAACTAATTTTCCTTCTTCTCTTGACTGACACAAGGCTTAAACCATTTTTCGGTTTGTTTTGAAGCATTGGTTTTTGATGAAGTATGTGTTAAGAGAGCATGAAGCTTGTGTCTTCGTTGTAAGCATTGATTTTGGGACACAATCTTGTGTTATAGTCTAGTGTGTCCTAAGAATCGATTTCTATCAACTAGTTGGTTGTGATTTTCTGTATTACACGGCGAAGATTATTTTTCCGCTATATTTGTTGGAATCCTTGTACGTGCCGTTTGGGTACGAAATAAAATTTCCTTGATAAGGAAAATTGTTGTATGACCTTCTCTTTTTTTTTTTTAATCTCCACGGATCCAAGGTAAAATAGTCATTGTCAATATATCTAGCTTGTTTGTCATGATGCACAACAACTTTGTTCCCTTCATCATTGGACAATCTTTTCTTATTTCATATTTAGTTTTTGAAGCATCAATTTCTGTAACTAGCTGGTTGTGTTTTTGTGTTACTTGGCCAAGAAGGCTTTGGTTGACTGCATACAAACTCAGTGTGTAGTGCGTACACTGAAATAGTTAGATTGCTTTACTTTCAAGGAACTTCCTTTAGTTTCTGTGTCTTTTGATTGATGAACTTTTGGTTAGTTTTCCAAACTGAATATTTGGAATTGACAAGCTTGCCCTCCATATCCTACAGACAAAAGAAATAGTATGAAAGAGCCTTGTTATTGATGTCGCTCTAAAGCCTAAACTTAATTTACTAGAAAGCATACAAGACTCTGCGCGATTCACATTCTTGTTTTCTTTACCTTGTTGTAATGGACGCAGACTCTTTCCTATCAGCTCCAAATGTCAAATTTCATCTCACTTCTTAAAACCCTAGACCTGTATAATTTTAGGTCTCCATGTTAATGCCAAAGTGTATGTGACATCCAAATTGTAAACATTGCTATGTGAATAGAATTCTAATTTGTGACAATCATCAATAAAGAAACTTGAATTTATTTGCAAATTTAGCTCCTTCGATACCTTAGGATTTAGGACTCCACAACCAACGAAATTCATGACAGATATGACAACTCACTTAAGTGGTCAAGTGGGTCTGTGTTCGCTTTGAGCTTGGAACAATGAAGTGATCAGAGAGAGAAAATGATGCCCAAAACTACATAGCTGATAGCAGTATATCTATTCATTGGTTTTCATACACACTATACAGGATTCTATAGGAGTGGTTTCTACCAAGAAATCATGCAAGATCTTGTCCATCTTTGTATTTTGTGTGGCTTGTTCTGTGGTTGGTTTCCGTCTTTCTAATCTTATTGCTGTGCCTGACTGTGCATGTGGTGCCAATATATACAGAACACTTACTCCTTAATTATTCCGGCCAATGGTTGAAACTGTTGCCCTTCTTTATCATGCTTGCTGCTGTTTCAACTGTCCATACTTGTTGTCTACTTATATTTCTGACTGAGTTTTATAAACTGTATAATGCAGAAGCGGTACGAGGATATTCCAGTTCTGGGACAGAGGCCAGTTGAATGAGTTGCCAATCTATTTTTCTTGTCTCCCTGGAGTGAAAAATGGAACATTGAACATTTCTTTTTGATCCTTGAATAAGTAGTCCTTTATAGGAGCAATCTGACCGTTGATGGTTCATATCATTTATATTGTCGGATTTTTCAAGCTTGGTTTGTATTTTTCGTGGGTCTAGCAGAATCGACAGCTGTGAACAATGGATCCGATGTAGACTCAATTGCTAAAGTTCTTACTCTCAGCAGAATACTCTGCGTGTTAATTTTATGGAGCTTAAAATTTTCTCTCTTGATTATGCATTTACCGTTTTCAGATATCCTAGTTTAGAAGAAGCTTTGATTGGATTTTTAGGTTCAAAATTCAGCACTCAGGCTGTGCTTGATCTCGGATTTACAGAGGCGGAAAAAAAAAAAGGAAGGGAAAATGATAAACTTTTGTTGGATATGTTTCAATACCTTTCCCCGATGCTTTTATTCTCCATTATAAATCCCTCCGCACACCCAAGATCCAAACGCGCTTATTCTAAATCTTTTTTCTCCAAGTCTTGCTTCTTTTTTTCTTTTTTTTTTTAACGGCACTCCGAGTCTTGCTTTACTCTCTTTCTTTGTATCATTTTTCCTTTGTTCTGATTATGAACATGTGCTTGAGTTGCTTGTTTTCGAGTCACTTGTATAATCAGAACTATTCATAATTTACTTACAATAAGAGTCCTATTAGCTTTAGTGGGCTTTGTTCTGAATCTTGTATTTGCTGAGGATAGTTTTTCCGAAGACTATTTGACATTTTTTCCCTCAATTCTTTAATCAAACAATAAATACTAAACTTGCCTTTTCTGTTTTGTATTTTCTTTGTCTATTCTCTCCTCCTTTTTTCCATTCTCTTCATAACCAAAGATTCCAACACATAAATGAGTACTGAGTCCAATAGTGATGCACCATTGAAATACTGCAAATAAGATTAGTTGAACACTTCTCGTCTCCTACTAAAACAACCACATTCATTACTACAAATGATGAGATTTCTCATTGGTTGATGATACTATCACGTAATATCACCGTCATACCTAACATCTGCTCTAAATGTACAACCAAACATTATATGATCTTGCTTCAGTTTATATGCATTTACATTTTTTCGTAAGCACATATAATGGTTGTTTTATATCACCGACTTGTTCACCTCCCATGCGGCCCCCTATGCGGCATGGTGAATTCTATTAGCATTATTGTAATGGCAAATCCCTCATGTACATTTCTAGCGTGAGTTGTGTAAACACCCAAAAACAAATTTCAGATAAACAATAAATTTTTTTTTAAATGAAATGTATGAATTTTTTTCTTGAACTATCAAGAGACCTGCCTGAGTTTTTTTTCTTTTTGATAAAAGGAAAAAAAATAAAAAACTAAAACCCCTGGACGAATCAGATCTGGGCCTAGTTATTACTACAGGCCCAATCAAACTGTTAAGGAGGCCCAGTAACTGTTGGGATCACGCGTAGGGGGAGAAATTCTCACGTCTTTAGGGTTCGCGCCGTTGGAAGTTATTTAGCTCACAACGAACAGTGTACTCTCTCTCTCTCTCTCTCTCTCTCTCTCTCTCTCTTCTAACTCATCGGCCATCAGAAACCCTAATCCAGGGTTTTCTCCTCAGGTGCAGTCTCTCTCTCTCTCTCTCTCTCTAAACCTCGTTTTACTAGAAATTTTCAGTTGGATCTGGGTATTATGCTAGCAGATGCTGAGAAATCCGACGAAAACTAACAGAAATGATTTTTTGTTTTGCTTTTTCTGTTTGATAATTTTCGGTTTTCTAATCATCTAAACGGGTTTTATTGGTGGTAAACGGAAACTTGGCTTTATAGTTGGACTATGGTCGGAAGATGTTGAAGCTTAAACTCTTATTCAATGTTTGATATTGATTTTTCTGTTTTGGTTGCAGGGTGTAAGCTGAAGCAAGGAATTTTTTTCGGCCATGAGGTATGTGAAATTATGATCTTATGGATGGTGTCCCCTGTTTCGTGATTTAGAATGTTTGCTCCGCCGTTGTGGTGGCTTGAAGGTTTTAGATTTATTGAGGGTTGAATGCCTTTTATATGAATCTGAAGATGATTCTAGATGGCAATTTTTTGTGATGTTAAGTCTCGGTCCACCTTGTTTTAATGAATCTGGTGGGAGACGTTTATTTCCGTTGGAGATACCGTAATGAATTTGGCTCCTTAGTCAGAGCTGCTCTAACACACATCCTAAATCCAAAGGAGGCTCGTTTCTAATTCCAACAAAGCTGTGAAACATATGCCAAACTCAAATCCCTGTTGTCAATTGGCATGAAGGCTCCTGGGTCAAATGTGAAGCCAAAAGAGTGAATTGCAACTGGATTTTGGAGTAGAAAATGCTCTTAATGCTAAAAAAAGATGAGTATTTAAATAGGTAATAATGAAATATAGATTTGGCTCTTTGTTTGGAGTGAGGGATTTTGGATGTTAACCTGAGAGCCGCCAAATTGCCACACAATTTCTCCAAAAATTTTGGGATCTCCAGACAAGCCTTCAAAGTTTTTTGGGATCTCCATGGCTGCAGAAAATGCTCTAAGTTTCCTAATTTGTGAATTACGTTGTTTATGGGGTATACAAGCAGCCTATTTGGATTCGCTTGAAATTGGAAAAACATTGTCGTGTTAGTGCATTTGTTGGCCATGTAGTCTCGGAGTTCTTTGACGTTCTTTACTGCTCTGGTGGCTATATGTAATATGTTTGCATTTTGTTGGTTGGTGTTAAACTCTAGATGAATCTAGATTCTTTTCCATATTTTACTAGATTTGGTAATCAAAAGTTGTCACTCCTTTATTGCTATTTATTGTCACGCAGTGTTCATTCATGAGTCATGAGTGCTCTACTGCACTTTCTATGTTTTGGAAATGCAACTGTCTTGATTTTTGCTTTCATGGCAATGTCGTTTTTATCCTCCCTAACCATGTAGTTGTTTTCTCTTTAAAAATGTATAGTAAGCTTCAAAGTGATGCATTGAGGGAAGCAATCACTCAGATTGGCAAGGATGTCAAGGAGAAAAAGCGCAATTTCACTGAATCCATTGAGCTCCAGATTGGGCTGAAAAACTATGATCCTCAGAAGGATAAGCGTTTCAGTGGTTCCGTTAAGTTGCCTCACATTCCTCGTCCCAAAATGAAGGTTTGCATGCTTGGTGATGCTCAGCATGTGGAAGAGGTAATCCTACGTTAACAAAGTAATGAATCTAGGACTTTCAAATTTGTGCATTTTTTTAGAATGGAATCTATATTTCCTCATTCTTAATAGTGACTTTTTTGTTTGAGCTCTTCTTCAATGGAAAAGAGTGAGCAATGTTATCTCCACGCGATTACCTGCAAAACAACACTAATCATGTTCAAGATCATCCATTCCTCACTGTCCCTTCAACTTCAATTATAAAATTTCGTCCTAATTTTTGTCAATTTGGTTCAGTTTGCAACTTCTGTCCACTTTCCACCAAAAGACTCCACGTGGCAAGGAAACTTTCCTACTTTGGCCCCTTAAGTACTAAATTTTCCCCCTTTGGTAGTTTTTCACTTATCAACTTTGGCTCTTCTAGTTGGTGCCATTTCGCCCATTCCATGCCATCTAGACCGCATTGACAAAACCCTACTAGTTTAATGACCAAATGGGGAAAAGTTAAATTTTAAACGCCATAGTGAGACTTGACTTGTACTTTTTGGGGTGTGGAATAATGTCTTCACCATATCTTTTGGTGGTGATTGTCCATTTTTTCATTTATTTGTTTTGGCTAACTGTTGCACGCTGGTGGGGAAGGAACTGTGCAAAATCATGAAGGGCTTGTTCGTTTTGGGGGGCTTTAAAGCCCCTGTGCACGTCCCTCAATACATTTTCTCTAGTTCTCAATACATTTTCTCTATCTATCTCTCTCCTTCAAAACCCAAAACGAACAAGCCTGATAGAACTGGGGGAACTTGCAAGGATGTTTTTCTTGGAGACTTCCCTTTTTGCATGTGAGAGAAGCAGCATAGCGCTGCAATTCTTGGTATCCCACGTTCTTATTTGTAACAGTATGCCTAACGTTGCCAATTACTTGGATCCTAAGAAGGAATGTTTCTGCTTATGGTTGTTTCAGAACTGGGTCAGGATCTAGTGTCCTTTTTCTTGAGCTGATCATTTTTTTGTGACTTGCAGGCTGAAAAGATAGGCTTGGAGTATATGGATGTGGAAGGGCTGAAAAAGCTTAACAAGAACAAGAAACTGGTCAAGAAACTTGCTAAGAAATACCATGCCTTCTTAGCATCAGAAGCTGTTATCAAGCAGATTCCCCGACTACTAGGCCCTGGTCTAAACAAAGCAGGCAAGTGTGTTTTACGAATCAAACACGAATAGTCTATTGATTCTGTTATCTTGTTATTTGACATCAACATTTCTTTTTCTGCTTTTCTGTTCTTTTACTGCTGCATCTGAAAACAGTTTTCTGGATGGTGCTAGTCTCTCTGTTGCTTGTTGGAGAAGCAGTGCTAACTTTCTTGTCTTCAAGCGCTGTGTCCATTTTTTTCCACTTTTTTTTTTTTAATTCTCTCTTTTCAGTGACTCACATGTTTTACATAATCTGGGCGGATTTAGAAACATTTTTGTCTATTGTGTAAGTTTAAGCTTTCTTTTATTGTGTGCTGGCACTTATTCCCGATGTATGAACTACCTAGGCATTTTCTTCTCTCTTTTCAGTGACTCACATGTTTTACATAATCTGGGCGGATTTAGAAACATTTTTGTCTATTGTGTAAGTTTAAGCTTTCTTTTATTGTGTGCTGGCACTTATTCCCGATGTATGAACTACCTAGGCATTTTCCCCCCATATTAGTTGGTTTTATTTTCCGATGCTGTACTTGGTTTCCAATGGCCTAGCAGCAGTACTGAGTGGGTGCATTTATGAGGCTAGGCTGGTAGTACAAGGAGTGTTCCACTATTGGTGCAATTTTATTTGCTTTTTAAGTTGATAGGACAAGAACTGGATCCAATACAGCCTCCCGGTAGAAGGGAATTGATTTTCTGTTTGATCGTAGGGTTGGCGTAGAAACCCACTTTGTTATTTGCTTAATTGTGAAAGGATTTATTGATTTTTGCATTGCTTGACTCGTATGTGTGTGTTCCGTCCTGTGTCTTTGCATGTATCTGACTGGTACCACTTCTGTCTATTCAGGGAAGTTTCCCACCCTTGTCTCGCACCAGGAGTCTCTCGAGTCCAAAGTAAATGAGACTAAGGCCACAGTGAAGTTTCAACTGAAGAAGGTTCTCTGCATGGGAGTTGCTGTTGGCAACTGCAGTATGGAGGATAAGCAGATCTTTCAAAATGTTCAAATGAGCGTCAACTTTCTTGTTTCATTGTTGAAGAAGAACTGGCAAAATGTGAGTTTGTCCTCCCTCCTCACACATACTGTTCTTTACGTGTAGGATAGTGTTATCTTGCATATCTGGCCTATTCAGCTATTCTAGTCATTCCTTTTCTTGGCTTGGCTATCCCGATAACTATTATTCTTCCGTTGTTAAACACTGAGATTTGTAGAAAACTAGTGTTTAATTATGTGGTCCGTTGCTTTCTGAACATTTGCATTCTGTTTGGAACTTGAGGGAAGAAATGGAAAAGAAGGGAAAATGATTAAGAAGGAAATGAAGGAGAAAGTTAAAGAGAAATTAGAGGGAAAGTTGCATTTGTTTTTGAAGTTTTCTCCTCTCTTTCTTAAAGAACCAAACAAGGGAAGATAACTTTTTAAAATTCTCTCTTCCTTTCCACAAGTTCTAAACGGAGCCTAAATTCCAAAACCTCTGCTTTCCACCCCTTTCCCCAGAACAAGTTCACAGAAGTAAATAATTTATTTGAATAATAGTTATTCTTGTTGTTAGTTAATTAAACTTAATGCCTTTCTCTGTGGCTCATGTTTGGGACTCTTGTTCTCCGTGTGGTGCACTCAAGGGCTTGTTTGGTAATATTTTTGTTTTCTAGTTTTGTGCTTGGAGGAAATTTTGGGTAGAATGATGAAATAGCTATTCTGATCAGTAATATTTCATATGGTAATTTCCCTAGCATTTTAGTTTTTTGGTACAGTGCTTGTGTTCAGGAAATCAGAAAACTGGAAACAAGCATGTACACCTTTTTGGTCTCAAATTTCAAACAATGGCGGCAGTTTTTAGAATTCCCCAAATTGGAAACAAAAAAGTCGATTACCCTTATTTTTGTAACATGCTATAGTTCTGGTCCATTTCTGCCAATGCATTAGGCTCTTTAATGATTCTTGTCATGATTGACTGGCTAGCAATGAATCTATGAATGGATGTCAAGGAGTTCTTTTACTTAGTTGAAGTAGGTGGTGGATTTCTTGGCTTTTTTTTTTTTTGGTACAAGCAAGAACAACAACATAATGTACAACTCTAAGGCAGAGCTTGAATTCTAATCGTAGATTAGCTTTGAACTTTCTCTAACAATATTCTACTTGTAATTGGATATCAGGTTAGGTGCTTGTATCTGAAGAGTACCATGGGGAAGCCGGTTCGCATCTTCTAAGGAGTCTTTTATTTGAGCTGTTCTACTGAGGAATTTAGTTTGAGCAAATTCCGAGAAAAGTTATTCCTACATTTTTTCCCGTTTCTGTTAGCTTTCTAGTTTGTGATACTTCTTGAAATGCCATTAAAACTTTGTAATGCTTTGTATGCTATGTTTTTATGGAGAGGAACTATAAATCATCCATTCAAGAAAGTTAAAACTATATCTTTTATAGTTAAATAGTTGAACTGGGTTTGCATGAGATTTTTGTTGGGTTAAACAGGGGAAATGATATAGGTCAGTTTTTGTTGCAATACTAATCCGACTGACCTAGATTTTTTAGAGGGGTCACAATACCCTTGACAGAGTTAAATGGGAAAAACCTATTCATGTAGCTGATCTGAATTGTGTTCAGTTTTGTTAGGTTTGCTATTAATCAGACTGTTGCACTTCTGAACAAATATATGAAACAGACAGCTGAGACCGGATTATGGTTTATGAAATCGCTTTCCTTCGGTCCCAAGAGTTCCTTCTTATCCTCCAATTGGATAGCTATTCCATCACTTTTAGACTGTGTTTGGGTTGTGAATACAAGGGTTATACAGTTAGAATGACATGGATTTAGATAACAAAGATTAATGGAACGTTCAGAACTATGCTTTTGGTGGGAGTTAAACTAGAGATTGATTTGTATTCGCAAGGTACTTGTTTTCGTCAAAGGTAACTCTTTGTCCTTGAGAGTTGATCTGAATATAATTTTAGGAGTGTACATTATACACAATACAGAATTGCACAGAGTACCTCGGGCAGCGCACAATTCTTTTTGAGCTGTGCTGCTGTGCACAGCCTTTTTTTCCCGCCTCGGGTCGCAAAAAGATGATCGGAATGGCTTATTTTGTTCAAAATATGTCGTTTAAGGTCTCTGTAAAAAATGAGTTTCGTTCGATACCGTTAGAGGCGTTAACAAACATCCACAATCACTTCAGAATTTAGGCTGACCTTAAACGATATATTTTGAACAAAATGAGCGGTTCCGATCATCTTTTTGCGACTCGAGGCGGAAGAAAAAGGCTACTGTGCACAGCTTGCTGTGCACATAGCTTTTTTGTTTCTTTTTGCATATGATCCACACTTCTAAGGACAGTAGACCATGGCTGTGAGATGGTCGAGATGTTCTCCTGTGGGTGTGCAAATCTCCCACTCTCTCCATTATATTTGGGCTTTGGAGATCCAGATCTAGAGTTCTAGGCTTGGATTCTAGCTCTTGCACAGAGATCCTGGTCGGCTTCTGTTGGGGTTGCAGTTTTCTGAGCTCTCCAACGGCGACGATGAAGGCATCTTAATGCAGATCCGGTGGCGATCTTGCGGCGGGAGTGTCGATCTTGTGGCGTCTTAGTGCAGATCCAGTGACGATCCTCCACCCACCCACCTCCGTGAGTGGAGTTCTGGGTCCGACATTGATGCTGAGCGGCTTTTTGGTTTCGATTCTTCGTTATGTTTTGTTATTTCTGGACCTGTAGTGTCCCTTTGTTCTTTTCTTTCTTATATATAATATGTTTTCGTTTCCTAAAAAAAAAAAGGACAGTAGACCTGTCTACCGAAAAAAATATAAGATTGCATGCACATGTGCTACTGGTACGCATGCTATTGGATACATAAATGCGTATGCAGATCTGAGTCATCTTTCTCGATATTTAATGAATGAAATTTCATCTCAGGCTGCAGCACTCCTGCACTACAAGGTCGCCGGTTCGTAGAAATGGCCCTCAAACGAACTATGGCACACCTTTTGCAATAAACATACCAGCTAGCTGTAGGTTTACATCACATCCTTCTAACATGTGTTGGAAGGCAAAACACGAATTTTGTTGTCCTTTGTCTTGTGGGGAAAGAAATGTTGTAGTACTACTCAATTTAAGCTTTGCTAGTATTTTGGTGGTGCAGGCACTTCGCGTGTGCATTTAAATATGTGTTTGGTCCAAAAAAGAAAACCAACTTCATTGGTTCATATTATGCTAACAATGACAAGAAATTGCCAACTTTCCTAAAGCGTGTGCAAGTGGACATAACTTGGCAGCCTTTTTGGGTTAGTGAAGCTACAAGAAACTAAAATTTTTGGATTAGTGAAGCTTCATTCAGCTCCACTTGCGCTTCCCAGACTTTCGAGGTTTGGTTTGCCCGGTTTGGTTCCCATAACCTAAATAACGGTATTAAAATAATTGGTGATGTAAACTCTAGATTATAAATACATGTTGTACGCAGATGATGTAACTCGTTGTTTTTAAAAATTGGAGAAAACTATGCAACTTAAAAGTTGTTTGAATTTCTTCGCGAGTTATGTATCTTGCGTTTTGGCCAATTCCTCAAGAGCTCGTTTTTTTTTTTTTTTTTTGTTAAATCAAAAGCCAAATAAATTGTTTAGAATTGGTAATATTTCCTCGGTCCCAATTTAAATGTTCCCTATGATTTTTTTTTGTTAATTTTCAACCCCAAAAAAATATACTTCTACATATTATTTTTTATTTTCTTACACTAAATTAAAGGGCTTGAGTACTTTAATACTCCATCCGTCCTTAAATAAATGTCTGACGCGCTAACCCAGGCCTTACAAAAAATGCATATTTTTTGTTAAAAAATCTAATTTTCTTCCACAATCTAATTCAACTCATTGCTATCTATTGATTTGTGAAAAAATTTATTTTTTTAACGAAACAAATGCATCATTTGAAACGCTTATGCATTGTTTAGATGATGTTTTGAAAATTTTTGAATTTGGTTTTTGGGTAATGAGTGAAGAGAGAAATTAGGATAATAATTGAAGATAGGGATAATGAATGGAGAGATAAAAAGAGAAATGAGAATAATGATTGGAGAGAGGAGAGAAAAAATGACAGTAATGATTGAAAATAAGAGTAATGAGTTTTTTTTTTAGTTGGATTTTTTTTTCAAATACAAATCCGAACAAGGCATTAGATTTGCGCGCCGGACACGGGACGGAGGGAGTAGTATTTTTAATTTGGTGTAAGAAAATTAAAAAAATAAAATGAAAGACAAATATAGTTTTGAGATTTGAAAATGCACGAAAAATTGTAAGAGTCATTTAAATTGAGACCAATTATTCATTTTTAGAGATTGAATGGAATAATTGAGGGCTGGAAATAAACACTAAACAATAAACGTGAGGGTTGACCTCATCGCCGGAATAAAGAAAGAACCAAGGGGCGGCCGCGCCCCCTGGGAAAATTATACGCGGTTTTGTCACCGGTAGTTAAATTTAGGGCATCTTCTCTCTCTCTCTCTCTCTCTCTCTCTCTCCTCTCTCTCTGTTAAATACCTGTCCACTCTCCACTCTCCACTCCACTGTTGCCAAACTCCCCGCCCCCTCTCTCTATATACCTCTACGTAGCAATCTCCGTATTAACTAACTCCCCGGCGGCGATCAGTCATCACTCCCTGTAAGATTTTCACTCTGCGATCTACATAAAGCCCTTGCCTTCAGCAATCTGTTGTAGGTTTTTTGTTTTTATTACACTTTCGCTGTTTTGTTCTGTTCAACATTCTTTTGGTTGATACGAGCGTGAGCGTGTGTTCATATAGTTGCGCATGATTCAAATCTATGGATTGCTCGTGGTGGACAGTCTGGTAATTTTTTAGTATTTGGTGGAAGCATTTCCGCAGTTTCTGTTGATTTTATTTGCCTTTTGTTTTTGGCTTGCTGAAACTTCTGGATAGAATTACGGTGTCACCGCTGTTTATGATCAACAAGCGCGGTATCCGTACGTAGTACGGGAGCGCGAAAAAGATTAGGATTAATGATATTTATCCTTCATCAATGCACGAATTAATACTAAATGTGAAAATTTTATTAAAAGAGTTTTTTTTTTTTTTTTTTTTCCAGAAAATAGGATGTTAGTTGTAAGTATAAGTTAGATTACTACGAGGGCCAACCTCCCGTCCATGGGAGTTGAACAGGAGACCTCATGCGAGCACAACCATTGGTCCAAACCCCAAGGTTTAAAAGAGAGAGTTTGAATGTGAGAGGAATTGTGAGGGTAATTGTGGAAGTTTTTGTTTTGATTTAAGTAGAAGACCAATAGAGGGAGATTGCATGTTAGTGGCCGATGTGGAATTCTCGTGGGATTTTCTAATTTTTAGCAAGGAAAAAGAAGAACGTGCAGTGCGTTGTACGCGTGCTTAGTATATATTATTTACATTATTGATAGTCGGACGGGGAGGGATTAAAGGAATTTAGCATCTTTTGTTCTCTCAAAATCTGTTTTTGGCTGTTTATGGTTGAGTTGTGTCTGAAAAACACCTGGTTTTGTTTTGTTTTCAAGAATTTGGTGCTTTTAAGATATATTCAAAACCTAGAAAGAATTGTAAAGTTCTGGCTAACTACTCCCATCGCCAATCTTATCAAGAATTGTATCCCAAAAAATATTTCGAAATGTCATTTTCTTTGAACTTTTTTTTTGGTAAACTAAAATCATATTAAAGCAAACCAACTACAAACATAACAAGCAGCAAAAACAGCTACTAACCCCAAAACAATTAGGGGGGAAAAATCCTCCTAGGATAGGTTCTGAGTAGAGGCTTTTACACCCCTCCAAGAGCACAAACAAGCATGAATATCCCTTGTGATGATCCCCTGCGAGGAAGAAGAGTCACAAACCTGATGCTGAAAAATCCAACCATTACGCTCCCTCCACAGCCAGTAAACTGTTGCTGCCAAACACAACATGAAGACATTATGAGCATAGTCCATAGAAGAGCCAACCCTATACTGCCTTGCCCACTACAGAACTCCAGACAAATCAACCAAGCCACTATTAATCCCATTACACTCCAAAATAAAAGACCAAACTTGCAAAGCATAGCTGCAGGAAAAGCAAAGATGGGAATGGGACTCAACATCATTGAGACAGAAAACACATTGGGGATCCACCTGAATACCCCAAAAGTATAGCCTACGTTAATCAGACCTTTCAGGATACTTGCCTTTGTCATTAGATTACTGGACTTTCTTGTAAAGAAGTGTGTTTTAGAACTAATCATACCACACAAAAAGAAGTCCTACGTGGGTTTGTCACCCAATACAGGAGGTTCCTGCAGCTGACTTTGAAATTTAGTTTGCTATGCATAATCTGATCAATTTATGTTTTTGATATTAGTGAAAAGTAGCGATTGGAACAAACTTATTTGTTGTTGCTCTCAGTGGGAATGAGATGGAGCCTAGATTGAAGAGCAGGGAGCTTCTGGCTTTGCTTCTTCTCACAGTGCTCCTACAGCTATGGCCTTTTAGTTGTAGAAATGGATGGTTAAGTTCCATTTCCTTACAAAATCATTAAGGCAACATGTTATGTGCTAGGTAGCATCCCTTTTCTTTATCTTTTTCTAGGATTGGTGTTGAGAAGAGAATATTGTGTGTTGAATGACTCTTAAACTCACCAATCAACTAGTGATATAGTTGAAACTTCAAAGAAAAGTAGCTACCGTCTGCATTGAGAAATTGGTTTTTTGTTGAAACTTCTAAGAGCAGTAGCTACTGTCTGCATTGAGAAATTGATTTCACCCTATCAATTATTATGTGCTGATATTTCTTTTTTAGGTTAGAAAGGGGAAAAAAAATTGAATAGAAGAATAAAAAAAGAGCTGATTGATGGGTACTAAAACTCTATTCCGTGTAAAATTCTCTTCGGGTACTCTGAAACTCTGGACTCCCCATTTCCCATTGATATCAACTAATCTAAGACCCTGAACTTTCCTTTAAGTCTTAAAATCAAAATTGAGATCCTTGTTAATGAAAGGGGTTTCTGGAAGTTTTTTCCATAATTAGGGTCTGAATTGATTTACATACTCGTCACCCTGCCGCTCCTCCCAACGCTTACTTTCTTATGAGCAAAACAGGTTCTAAATAATCAGCCCTTTGAATAAGCAAAGCTTTCCCGATAGAAATATTTGCATGTGACAGGGATCCCAATTCCGTGTATCCGGTTAAGCAAGCCCTGCCGCCAGCGTCCTAAACTCCTAATAAAAATTTAGTTCATTAGCTCACTGTTCATGTTTACAAAACTCTATGTAAACTGTGTCGGTCAGAAAGTGCACTTTTTGATAGTAATGCTTGGCATTTTAAGCAATTGTTTCTGTTTCGTATTTTCAGCATAAGACTTGGTTCTCCAAACAGTGACAGTGAAAGAAATTGACCTCCAACCTCTTGGAATCTTCAATACGTATTCAATTTTATGCATTAATTATTGTGAAGCCTTCCATTAATTAGAATACTTTCGAGTATCGATTGAAGGGCATGGTGCCTACTCTGTGAATAGCAGAAACCTTCTTTCTTGCCTATATCTTATGGGAATCACTTCGTAGATTTAGTTTATCATGCTGGGATGACGGAGGCTGTTCTTCCACTTAGACAAATGTGGTTGATTCTGAAACTTGTGATTAGCTGGACACAAAACTCTTGTTTTACTCCATTACAGCCCATCTATGTTGAATGGATCCCTGATTGTGGGGGAAGTACTCCTGTCGTGTTGCTCCATTACAGCCCATCTATGTTATGTGGATCCCCGATTTTGGGGGAAGTACCGTGTCGTGTCTATACAACACAGGTACGGGTGTGGGATACACACCGGATTCGCCCAAATCTGGACGCGGGAAGGGGAAGAGGAATGTGGTTGGGCCATTTAAGTGGGCTTGAGTCATTACTAATCCTTCCATTTTTTAAGCCTTCATTCTCTATTTTAATGGCTTGGGCCATTAAATGTAAGGCTGAGTTTCTCTTACAAATATAAATATACTAGAAGTATTATAAATCAGGTGGCTGCGTCCATATTCAAATTTGGATACATGTCTACGAATCTTTAATTTTTAGCTTGAAGTGTCTGACCCTTAGAAAAACACCCATGTCCGATTCACATACCCGTGTGCGCGTAACATAGCACCCCATCTCCAATCAGAGGTTATAACAATAGTGAACAATTGAAAGGGTAAAGTATAACCATAGGTAATGCATTTTCTGCATGTTATGTTTATTCTAGTGTCCAATTTTGGGACTTTTCCGTGCAACGCCCAGTAATGCTGTATTTTGAAACAAGGATTTGGATGAATTAAAGGAAAATTTGAAGGATTTAACCGTTGAGCAGTTAGATCCTACACAGTTTCTATTCCTTCTTACCCAAATTCTTGATCCAAGCAGAATCGCTGAATGATTCATCATTCCATGCTCATCTAATGCATGATGCTTTCTATCTGGTTCTTTAATTTTTACGCCTACTTCACCCCATTTTCCTTAAACCTTCTTCCATCTCTTTCTTCTGGACGATTGCATTTCCTAACCATCTGAATCTTGCTTCTTTTGTGCAGGTAAGCATGTCAACCACGGCACTCGCCTCTCTGTGCATGTTTGCAACTGCACCCCGTCCACGATGTTCCAATGCCTTTGTCAAGACCCCATCATCTCTAGCAATCCTAAAGTGCGACTCCAACAAATCCTTGGGTTTGAAATCTTCTTCTGGTTTCAGAACACATGCAATGTACAAGATCAAGCTAATTAACCCAGAAGGTGAAGAGCACGAGTTTGAAGCCCCCGACGATGCTTATGTATTGGACTCCGCAGAAAACGCTGGAATTGAGCTGCCATATTCGTGCAGGGCAGGCGCTTGCTCCACCTGCGCGGGCCAATTGGTGTCGGGATCAGTGGATCAGTCCGACGGGTCATTCCTCGATGACAACCAAATGAAGCAGGGTTATTTGCTCACTTGCATTGCATACCCTACCTCAGATTGCGTCATTCAGACTCACAAGGAGACTGATCTCTACTGAATGTGTGTCGTATCAGTCTGAATCAGTGTAGGGAAAGGGTATTTGGTGAGGTTTGAAACTTGCTATTGCAGTCTGAAGATGTTTTACGGATTAGGATGTTTGGGACCTCTTTGGTGCTCACTATTTTTAAGCAAATCGAATGTGTTTGATGTGACAATGCCCGTCTCTTTATTTGTTTTTCTTCTCTACCTTCCCCCCCCCCCCCCCCCCCCCCCCCCCCCCCCCCCCCCCCCCCAACCAAGAATGGTTGAGTGATGTTGCCACTAGCGGCCGCAGTATTAGGCTATGGAAAAAAAAGGATCAGATCACCATATCTGGAGATGAAAAGAGCTGAGAGGAGCTGGTATCACGTCCAGTTGGAGATCAGAAAACCACAGGCTTTCAAAGCCTCTGTGCTAATCAAGTTATTCTTTGGACTCTGTGCTTAGTCCAGTGAAAAGCTCGTATGAGATTGACTCGTCTTGTCAAGATAAAAAGCTAGTATGAGATTGACTCGTCTTGTCAAGGAGCTAAGCGTAATTTTTTTTTTGACTTCATAGTAATGTTTTTGGAGCTGCTGCGAATTTGGCTCGTAGGCCTAAATGGATGTAAGCATATAGCCACTTCATGGCGAGTTTGGTTTATCGTTGGTTATATGTTAAACTCGTTCAAGATCAGCTCGAGTCAATCTTGATTTCTCGACACTCAAAATAACCAGTGAAGCCTTGTGCACAGAGCTGTGCACAGCAGCTGTGCACCATTTTGTTCAAAATACTTCGTTTAAGGTCCCTGTAAAAAATCATCACAATCCGATATCGGGAAAAGTATTTACGAATCATCCAACTTTGTTTAAAAATTTAGCCTAAATTTTTAAGCAAAGTTGGATGATTCGTAAACACCCTTTCCGATATCAGATTGAAGTGATTTTTTACAGGGACCTTAAACGAAGTATTTTGAATAAAATGAGCGACTCCGATCATCTTTACGGGACCCGTGAGGGGAGCAAAAAGAATCTGTACGCAGCTGCTGTACAGCAGCCGCTGTACCAGTAGCATTTTTGATAACCTTAATGAAACCAAATTTAAACAATCAACTACTTCAACCGTTTTTCATTTGGTACCAGGGCCGGGCCTCAGTGCGTTATGCTTAAGCCGTGTTCGAATTTTGAACCCTTGATATCTCTTGCAGTTAAAATTTTAAGTCTGGGTTTTTGCCAAAACGACCAAATATATGCTATACATATGCTTATACACATTCACAATCCACACAAAATTAAGACCACCAAATGGCTCCAAAACCACAACCACCCATCCTTATTCCACTCCCTCAAGTGCTGATGAGGGATGGCTAACCCAACAAAACAAAACAGCATCCCTAATAAATCTCAACTTCTCTTTGACTTGACTTCACCCACAACCCATGCTCATCTCGTGCATCTCTCTCTCTCTCTCTCACTCTCTCTCCACCCATATTTAATCCCTATTCTGTAATCATCACCACCCAACAGGGCACCAACAAAGAAAACAAAAGGAGAAAACAGAGCATCAGAGAGCCAAACCATGGCTGCCTGTGGAAGCCTTCAACACATCTTCAAAAAGCCTTTGTCTGAAAACCCAACCCTCCTCGAGTCCCTATCTCCATGGAATCAGATTAAATCCCCTAGACCCAGCGAAGCTTCCTCCTTCACCGAAATCTTTGGCGAATTACATTTCAAAGATAATGAAGAATCCCCTCTTCCTCTCTCCTCCTCGTCCTCGTCGTCCTCCTCCTCATCATTATCACAGATACATCAAAACCCGCAGCCTGCTTTTGAGAAAAATGACAACAGAAAGTCACCAGATTATTTTTCAAGAACACAATACGTGGGTTCTCATAAACACAGTGATAGCTTCTCGTCTATGAATTCAGAAAGCCTACAACATTGCACGGAGGGTCTCGGATTCGAAAGCTCAGACGAAGTCGAGGATTTGAATGACGAAATGGGTTCTTATTGGCAAAACAAGATAAGAATTACAAGGCATCCAACAGGAGAATTAAGGAGATCAAGGTCAACTGGAAGAACCTTTCCTCCGCCAATCTCTAGCATTGGGAAGGGTGGAAAGCCGTGGGTGTGCTTCAAGTCATACCGGAACGAGGGAAGGTTTGTGTTGAAGGAAATAAGAATACCAACTCAAGAATTCCTACGTGCCAAGAGAGAGAATGGTAGATTGAAGCTGCAGCTTTGTATGTCAGATGAGGAAATATACGAGGACGACGACGAAGAAGAAGAAGAAGAAGAAGAACAAGATGAAGAAAATAATGGTGATGATGATTGTGATAATGACATTGATGTAAGAAGTGAAAAAGAAGGAGAAAATGGCGATGGCAAGAATTTGAAGCTTAATAACGATGGAGGTGGGGACTGTTGATAGGTAGGGAAGGGTAAAGATCAAGGTTTGAATTTGATTGCTTTTTTGTGTTCCAAAGCTTAGGTTTATGGTCTCATATCCATGAAAAGGTGCAAATAAGAAAAATGGATAAGAGGATGCATCTGATTTTTTCTTCTTTTTTTGGTTTGGACTTTGTGTTCTTGATGCAGTTCCTAAATTTTTGTCAATTTTTTTTTTCAGCGAAGAGTTTGCTTTTGGAATGTCTAATTTACTGGAAAGGGTGAAAAGGTAGACAAATATGTATGGGGATGAGGGAACACTTTTCGAAGACAATTTGGTTTATGGTTTTAGAAACTTGTTTCCTGATTATTTCAACAAAATAACAATTTGGAGAAACATTATAGTAATCGTTTCTATTCTGTTAAGATTTTTATTTTTTTAGTATTTATTTTTCGTTTTACAAAAAATATCATTTTTTCATAATGCATCATCTTTAATTTAAAAATAACTGAGCCTATGGAAAAAAATATTTCGCCCATGAGTTCACAACAATATGAAAACAACGAGAATTTTATTTCATACGAATAATTTCCGACCGCAAAATCAATCCAGATAACGACAGCCAAGCAAGGGTCCGATTTAAGACAAAATGCCAGGGATCTATTTTTCATTGCTTAAACTATCGATTTCGTCTGAGAGAGTTATTTAGTCGTCTCAGGTGGTGCCCCCATTTTCTTCGCCACCACAAATTTATGTGAGGTCTATTACCACACGACAGTGCCCCATGAACAGCCATGAGGCAGAAAAAATTATCGATGTTGGTGATAATGGCGGTAATGTTTGGACACAGTTGTATCCGGTACCATTAGATGTATGTGATTCCATGTGTATCTAATGGTTTTGAACACAATTGTGTCAAAAATTGTGTTTTGAAAGTGCGTTTATGGCCATTGCTTAAGTCCAAATCCTCAAGAAACTTGCGGAAATGAAGGAGAGAATTGTTTTTTCATGCTGAAGGCTAGAAAATGGGGTAAACTGTGAAACTGGGCTCTATTCCGCTAAGAAAAATAAGTACTTAATTTTGAATTAAAAATAATATATTTGAAAGAAAGATCTGTCTTGTAAAATAAAAAATGAGCTCTTATAAAATAAGAATCTTAACGAAAAAAATTCCAGCAGGTTGAGGACAGATACGGCGGCGGAAATATATTCTATAATGCAAATACAATAACAAAATCATATTGCGTAATCCAACACCCTGGCAACCTTCCTAGATTGACAACTCAGCATAGAAATCTGAGTGAAATTTGGTCCCCATGACATGTGACCTCGAAATCCCACCCAAGTTTTGACCTTGGTTTTGCCACATGTAGTCCCGACCTCCACATATGGGTGTGTCCCTGTAAGTATTTTGGAACCACAAAAAAAAGGGTCTAGAAGTATCTCTCACTAAATACTACCAGGAACCCGACAACAACAGATGCAAGGACTAAGGTCACTCAATGGAAAGGCCATGGGACAGAACGACAACAGATACTTCCTTTATTACATTCTTTCACCAAAATCATGCAGATATTATGCACAATGACAACTACCACGACACGTGGCGAAATACGAGTCCCAGGTCTTCTAAAGATCATCTTAGGCAGTATGTGTGCAAGGATCAACCAAGAACATGTGATTCACTTAAGGAAAAGTACCAGAACAACTTTCTGTAACACCCGTATAAACATGATTTGCCACATCGTATCGAAGATCCGAACACGGTAATTCTCGTATTTATTCGGTTCAAGTGTCAGCGAAATGGTCAAAGTACTATATGTGTCTGGCATATCTCCCAAACCAGCTGAGCAACAACATGAGTGTCTAATATTCCAAAGTACCAAAAAAACAACAAGAGTGTCAAAAATACGAGAAGGGAGAAAGAAAGCTAAAGAAAAAGTGTGGGCATAAGGATGCCACAGAGACGGCAGAATAAAATCTTGGATATTGAGCATACAACTCAAATAGGATAACAGTAACATGAGTTAAGTTCAGAGTTGGGGGTTGCTGCCATCTAATGTCAGAAGCACCTTGTATAAATCAGGACGCCGATCTCGAAATACTCCCCAACTGTGTCTTTTGGACTTTATCACGTCGAGATCAAAATGGGTTACGAGAACAGCTTCCTCTTTATCATCAGCAGTTTCGATGATTTCTCCAGTGGGTCCTGTTCATCAAGTTATAAGTGTTCAACCATCGATCAACTATAGAACCCTCAAATACAGCAATATCATACTTTCACCTCTAAAATTGGCGCAAATAAAAAAGGTGGAAACTGTTGAATACTTACCTGCTATAAAAGAGTTCCCATAGAATGTGATCTCACTCTTTCCATGCTCAGTCTCGATTATCTCTTTACCAACGCGGTTTGAAGCGACTAGAGGTACCTGAATTTATCCAAATTGATTGGTCCCATGTGAGTGGTAGCATTTCATGATGCAATAACATATCATGGAAATGTCAAAGCAATACTTTTGGCCACAATATTACTGGTCCTGTGGTCAATCTTTCCATTTAGATGTCCCAAATTGGTATTCCTTCTTGAAAGACAAGTATAGGGAGGAAGTACTTTCGATCACGTCTAGGGAGGTAAGCTACAAAGTAAATAAGGGTATTCGGCAACTCTTCATAGGAACTAGAAAGAGTAAGCAGACAGGATGAAGATGCACATATCCTAGCCTAATAAGTATTGACTTGCCAGAATATGGAACTAACCAAATTGGCTCCGGCATGCCCTTGCATGACTCGCTTCCAGTGATCACGAGAATCAAGTCCAGTATCTTGAGGTTCAGAACCAATAGCAGTTGGGTAAAATAATATTTCTGCACCTTGGAGTACCATAGCTCGAGCTGCCTCTGGAAACCATTGATCCCAGCAAATTGCTGACAAACACTATGCAAAAGTTCGATTAGAGATCTACTACTTTTTTAGCTTCTCATATTTGAGAACATACTAAACAGCCGTATCTGAAAAAGTTTACAAGCACGTATAAATTACCACAAACTATTGACCAAACAGAGAGCCAAAACAATGAATGGAAAAGGAAAAAATTTCTTACCAACTCCAATTTTTGCAAATTTAGTATGGAAAACCTGTATACAAAAACCAGAACCGCAAAAAGAAGTTCCATTAAGACACAAGCCATCATCAAACTTTGTAAACACCACTACGTTTCAACTATATTAAACAGCCACCTTAAAGCCAGTGTCTCCTGGATTAAAGTAGAACTTTTCCTGGTAGCCTGACAAGAGGAACTATTCATTTCAGCGAAAAAATGAAAACACCAACTTAGAAGCTTCAAGGTTAGTTGGTCATCCACAAACCTGGTCCATCTGGAATATGGGACTTCCTATAGAGTCCAAGATCTGCCCCATCAGCATCAATTATGGCTATTGAATTGTAATGAGCATTGTTTGCCTCTTCAAAAAAGCTAACCGGTATAACTACCCCCAACTCTTTTGCAAGCTTTTGCATCCTACATAGCATGCCAGATGGAAGTGTTGTTTTATTATATGGCAATAATAGCAAGGGCCTCAATAGCATAAATCATTCAATCAGCTGACCACAGTTGATAACCAACCACAACCTTAGTTATCTACCTTAGAATCGTGGGGTGGCCCTTATAAGGCTTGGCTCGCCGAAAGAAATCCTCCCTTTGTGCTTGACAGAAGTAATAACCTTCAAATAGTTCCTGCATGCACCCACATGGAAATGAAAATGAACTTCAGATATATCAAGACTCAGAATCTCCAAAGATATAAGATACAGAAACAAGGGAGTTTAGCGATCAGTCAACTGAAGAAAGACGTAGAAAACCACCGGTCCACAAGACGATTGGAATCAAAGCGTAAATTTTGTGTGTGTGTGTGTGTGTGAGAGAGAGAGAGAGAGAGAGAGAGAGAGAGAGAGAGAGAGAGAGAGAGAGAGAGAGAGAGAGAGAGAGAGAGGCATGTCATGACTCATGAGTTCATAACTACATCAATATGGGCATCATTATGCATGTAAACTGTTTGCAATAAACTCTCATTACAACTCTTTCCAAGGTAAAAACAAAATGCCAAAGGAAACTTTAAGTTACACAATACCGACTGGACCATCTAGTGTTTGGAGTTTCAGGTTAAAACTTAGAAGAGTAATGGTCAGGTTAAACCTTAGAAGAGTAATGCTCTCTATGGCTATGTTACGCCCTGAATAATTGGCTCATAACCCTATAACCAAGAGAAACCATCAACCAATAAGCTTGCCCCAGCCATGAGAAATGAGTAAGTATTTCATAGTAGCCAGTGGTCAAGATTTGCAGTTATCATTCTTTGCTTTGTGGTCCATCAAAAGACAAAAGTACATCATTCAATTAGTGAATTCTAATTTCCTCAGACTCTTATATTTCGTCAATTCCAACCAAATAACGTCTCTCAACGCAACTACTCGGATCTACAATGCTGTCATAATTGAAGCGATCAAATAATAGGGGCTTTATTGTTGGAACATTTCCAAAATATTTAATGGATATTAAATGTAAATATTGGTGAGCGGTTTTAATCCAAGAGGCGTGACTATTCAGGTTAAATGAATAGACGTGAACATTGGATTTAAGCACAAAAGGTGTGTCTATTCAGGTTAAATGAATAGACATTACCAGATCAAAAGGTGTGACCATTGGGGTGGAATGAATAGACATGACTATTATAAATAGACATGACTATTGTATTTAATCAAAGAGGTGTAATCTTTGGCCAACAGTCATGATCTATGCCTATAAATAGGCAAAGGTTTCTACCAATTCGAGGATGAAGAAAATCATAATCATTCTGATTGTTGTTTCTCTCTAGAATTATCTCCTACGATTATACTTAAGGGACTCGCAAAATCCAAATGTATTCGGATCTCTCTTCGTTTGTGCATAACGCAGTTAGACAACAGTAGGAGACTGAGCTTCATTTTATCTTGGAGGCGGCTTTGCTGTAACCCGGTGCACACCAGATTCTCTCGAATTGGTAGGGGCGAATACCGTCTTAAGGACAGCGACATAGTAACGTGACTTGAAGCATCTCTGTTTATCCACTTTCATCGGCTACGACAACTTTTGCACCAACATTTATGAGTTACATGGACTGAAGAAAAGAGTAAAGAAATTGAATATTCTGAAATTCTCTTCGTATTGGTTTCAAAGGTCTTCAATTCCACAAATATGAATCAATAACTTGCAGTTTAAAATTTCTGACAGTTAAAATAGAGAAGAGGGTCAAGGGATTTCTGCATTGAGATCAAAATGTGAGTTGAATAATATGTAAGCTTCTTATAAACAAATAAACTAAAAAGCCATCAAATAGCATAAGGATAAATTCAGCACAACATTGCACCTATTGAAGAAATTGTCGTCAAGAACAGAAAGCAACATTAAGGCCATGTTTTGATCGTGGATTTGTGGATAACCAATGAAAAAGAATAACTATGGCTTATTCTCTCCGATAGGGCACATCCATCCCTTGCTCAAATCTTGACCAATCTTAAATTCAAGTGAACAATCATCTTGCTAAACTCCCGCCCACCAGGCGGAGGATAGTATGCCAATAATTCCAAACAAATTCAAATATCAATATACATGTCACGGATATTAATATTTTTCCACAAATATCTATACACATTTCCTCGGATATCAATGCACATTTTCCCCTCCTCCCTTTGGACAGAGGTTAGCATTTTCCTAATACCAAATGAAGCTTTTACTCGCCGTGCACAAAAAAAAAAATGAAGCTTTTACTCAACTAGTAATCCAAGATCCGGATAGAGCCTAACAAATTAAACAGAGCTACACATATCCATTGAAATGAAAAATATCAGTTACCTGAATAAGAATGATGTTGGCACCCTTTCCATGAGCAGCTCTAACCAGCCTGCCGAAAAAAGATCACTTAGAATTTGTTGGAATCGATGTTGGCAAATTAAAGAACGAGTGAAGTATTTCGTTGTACGGAAACCATACTTAGAATCGGAGATAAACGGTGAAGGAAAGGGAAACTAGTGCTGCTACAGTGTATTACATGGGGAAGGCTAGGAATGACTCTATTTTTAGTAACAAGCAATACATTCCGGGTCTCGTTTATGAGCAGATTGTCAAGGACATGCGGGATAGGGTGTTCTCTTGGAGAAACTAAGGCCGTAGCCCTGTGAATAGAGCTTTATGTAGAGCTTGGCCATCTCTGAGAAAATTTTGTAGCTAGAAGTAGTTAGGCCTGTTCTTTGTATTTGTTTCTGTTTTGTCTCCAGTTTTTGACGGACTGTTTGTTTTGATGGGGGTATGCCCCTAAGTTTTTGCGTTTCTTGTTTCCTTTTTGGTAATAAAATCTCTCTTTATCAAAAAAAAACTAGTGCTGCTTTTTTCTGAGTTTCGTGACCTAGAATTTTGACATAACCAGTATACAAATAGGAGGGAGAAGGAGGAGAGACCTTTCGGCGGTGTTGACATTAGTGGAGACGTCGTCGGTGCAAGCGAATTGCAGGGCTGAGACCACTACTCTCCTTCCCTCCATTCTCTCTCTCTCTCTCTCTCTCTCTCTCTCTCTCTCTCTCTCTCCAGTAGAGCCGTAGAGGCAGTAGAAGGAGACCGCGGAAGGTAACAGCCGTTTGTCGTAAACGAGCCTCTCATTTATTTAGGCTCTGTTTGCAGCCCACAGAGAGGAAAGGAAAAGAAAGAAAAATAAAAGAGAAAGAAAATGATCGAGAAAATTTACTATTTACTATATTTAAAATTTTTATTTTTTTCACTCTTTTTCTTCCAACCAAATAATGGAAGGGAAATTGTTTTAATTTTTTTTTTCTTTTCCTTTTCTTTCCATGGCTTCCGAACAGTCGAATCCCCACTTGTATATATATCAATTAAACGAGTCTCGTTTAAAGTTTATTGTGACGCACCAATTAGTATTTTTTGTTCTAATTCTGGGTTTTACCAAAATCGACCTAGGTAGGTCCAACCTTTAGTACCAACCAAAGAACTCCAGTATAAGACTATTTTCGTTGGTTGAGAGTCCAAAATAATGATTTAAGATCACAAAACTTGGTCAAAACACAAAGTAGTAATAAAATTATTCAGCTGTTTGCATGGTTTATTTCAGGTACGAACCATGGCTAAAATATGTTCTAAGTTTTTTGTTTTTCAATTAATAATTTGATCTCATCAACACCAAATTAAGAAGTTTACCCAAGCCAGAGAGAGAGAGAGAGAGAGAGAGAGAGAGAGAGAGAGAATTCTATCTATCGAACATAAATTGTAACCCGGATCGAAACAGATTGGTTCAACTCTGATAGAACAGTGGATAAACAAAAAAAAAAAAAAACTCTCTGATCTCCAGCTAAAACCAGATGATGTAATTGAGGGAGAAAGACAGTGTCACTGTCTCCAACAGATGCTATTTACTTATTTATAACTACCATAAGGAAGCCATGATATGGAAGCAACCATATCAGGCACCACAAAAGTCAGATTGTCAACATTAGTTATGCACTTCTTCGGTCTTCTTCTTCCTTGATGAGAGGTACCAGCCCAGAGAACCCAAGCCAGTCACCAAGGCTGCTGCAACTGCAAAGTTTCTGTACTTGTCGATTGATACCCCAGATGTTGAGGAAGCTGGATCGCTAGTCTTAACATCAGTTGCCTTGGTCTTAACATCATTTGCCGTCGGTGGCTTATCCTCTGGTTTAGGCCCCTGATACCGTTTAACCCACAAGTTATCAAATCAATATGAGAATTTTGAATCCAATCATGCATCACAACACACGGTAACACTATCTAAAACAGGTAAGAAAACATAAAATGTAAGATCTAATTGTAGATCTGGATGATCAGATATATATTAACATTAAAATGGCTGTGAGCGGTGACAACTGACATGTTGCTGAGTAGGAGGGATTTCCTTCATGTCAAAAGATGTGTTGGAGCTCTGTGAATTACATGTGACTGTGCATTAATCTACTTGCAAGAAAACAATTAGCTAACTGAAAAGTATAGGAAAGAACCATTCAAGGTCATTATCCAAAACCTAAAGATCTCTTTGCATGTTGGGCTTTGTGAATAGACAAACTTTTTTATTTTTGATTATGTAAATGAATGAAAAAATGTCTTTTTGGTCACTTAAAAGGAGGGATATAGAACACCTTTAGTAAAAGTAGGGGAAAGCGGGACTACTAGATACAAGCTTAAACACCTCAAAATGTCTTCAATGATTATTTAAAGAAGGAAAAACCTGTAAAAACAGGAGATCTAACATTTTTGAAAAAGTCATGAATAGCATCCTCAGTCATGATTCATGAAGCATACGATTCCCAATATGACATTGGCCACTAGATTTGTATTATAAAGGGTCAAACTGCATTTGACTAAATAATAGTACTAACAACTAGTATTCCACCATATCAAAACAAGCGTTGCATCGCAACAACCCCAAGCAAACTATAGGCATCATGAACTATTGCAAAGCTGGAAAACCTAGGTGACCAAAGCCAACAACAATATAAATATAACTATTTGAGTGTTCGGTCCATAAGTTGCTATTAGATACTTGAACATACAGTGATGTATAACAAGTAATACTTGTATTCAGCACCAGTCGTTCACCTGTTATAGCAGTTAGTGGTGAAACATTCTAGCAAACTCAGTATGTAACAACTAACAAGTAATACTTTTACTTTTACGTGGTCCAAATGCACTTGTCTAAGCAAATCTGCAGAGCTTTTATCTTGCCTAAGCAAATCTGCAGAGCTATTTTATCTTGCCCAAGCAAATCTGCAGAGCTATTTTATCTTGTATGAGAAGTGTAATATTGAAGGAAACCTTTGCATTTAAAGAATAAAGTAATTGAGTGCTAGTTCGACAAAAATATCAGTATAGAATACTAAGTAGCATCTAGGTCCATCAGTTCATGTCAGGAAAGGCCAACCAGATGAATAAACTACTAACTTATTTTTCTTCAGTTAGAGTCTTTCTAAGTACTCTTGATCGTACCTTGCGAGCAAGCTTCTCCATCTTCTCTTGCTCGATTTTCTGCAAAAGAACACATAGTTTTAGAAGACATCACAAAATATTGGACAAAACACATAATAAGCAGATATACCTCCCGTAATATGGATATCCATCTCAAAGTTGAGGGCAGAATGCTGGTTAAAATCACAGATATGTGAAGGAAAACCACCAATGAAAAGTCACTTGCATCTATTGTTCATAGGAAAACAATACCCCAATCCACCACAAATTCACAGCCGTGACTTAGGTTTGTTCCTTATTCATAATAGCATGGAAACACATAATGTCCATGCTTCATATATGCAGCTAAATTATATGAGACATCTGGTCCTTTTCCCCAAATTCACAACACCTACCATGGAGAAAGTAGAGTATACTAATGTTCACACTCGCATGAAAAGATGCAACTAGTCTAGGAAACATAGACGAAAACTCATGGCAGTGACATACAATCAAGCAATTGCAAATATCAACAGCAAATTGCTTGAAGAAATTAGTTAGGTACTCTCTGGAAAATAAATTATTGCATGCTAAAGCTTATAAATTCCGCGTGTGAAATCACAAGAAACAAATACTCCCATGGGACTTCCTGTCTCTCCATATAAGATGGCAATATAACCAGCTCGCAAAGATAAAACAAGACGCGCATCGCAGAATTACAATAAACTAGCATATGAACAGAGAGACAGCAGACCTTAATGTAGACATTCTCTGCAGCCTTTTCCTCCTCACCAAGAACATTACCTTTGCTCATGAGCCTACGGGGTACATATCTTGCAGCAAGCCTTGTCGCCATTGCAGCTAGTAATCGGATACAGTAATTTTGCTGTAAAAAGACAAAATATGAATATCTAGAGATATGTCGATCAAAAGCTACCCGAATTGACTGACAACATTCCTTTCTCACACCTTGATATCACAGAACAAACATGAATACTAAGTATCTAGTTACATAAGAGCAGCGGTTCGTCCAAGAACCAGGCTACTAAAAACAGTAGGGAAGCATTTCAACAAGGTCTCTTGTGTCATCCATAGCTCATACACAATCCGTCAAATATTGAAAATTCCATCACCCCTTAGATCAAGGTTCTTGGCGGAAGCTATAGTGAACAATCAAATTCGAATACCAGAAAATTGTAAAATTCAATCCAATTTCAGAGCCACTGGGGACCAGAAAACTGTGATATCCAATTCCATTTCAGATCCAGATCCAGAATGAATAGTCAGATGAATTCCACAAGGGGTACCAGTAAGAACATCTAGCTCTCTCTGTTACTTTGTCCTCCTTAATTTTCTTTCATACATGCTCCTTTCAAATGGCCAAGAAAAGGAAATTTTAGGAATGAGTACTATCATGGTCCAAGCTTTCGTGTTGTCGCATTTGATTTCTAGAATTCCAACATCACATTGTTTTGCAGGTTCAGCTCTAAAACCACAGTAAAAACTTCGAGGGTGGTTATTTTTGGAGTCCAACAAGAAAACCTTCCCAGGAAAAGCAGTAAAATCACATGTAGGTTCATCTAAGTTTGAAGACACGCACAAAACCCTTCAAACACACACACACACACAAATATTAATACAGATATCAGACACAACACACACACACACAAATATGAATACAGATATCAGACACACACACACACACACACACACACACAAATATGAATACAGATATCACACACACACACACACACAAATATGAATACAGATATACACGTAATGTAACGCAAAATATAGGCACAAGAGAAAACATTACCAGTTTGAATAAGCACATTTTACGGACATTTGTAAGAAGATGAAAAACAAACTATGAACTACTAATAATCGCAATATACTGGTAAAATACTCCATAATAACAAGAACAACATGGTGATAAATCAGAATAAGATCATTTTACGAACGAATCTACCTGCTCAATCAAACCGAACTCAGAGAACAGTAAGATCGATACGAAAACAAATAGCAATAAAACATGTTTCTATGTGTATAAGCGGAATTAATCTTGTAGTTGAGTGAACTTGCTTACCAAGCAATTGGAGGTCGTAGTTAGAGAGAGAGCGAGAGAGAGAGAGAGAGAGAGAGAGAGAGAGAATATTGTTTTGCTTCGTTTGCAGGGTTTTGGGGGTTTTAAAAGGATGATCAATTCTCGTGTTGAGAGAAGGAAAGCTAATAGCCGTCGGATTGAAGAAACGGGTTGATTCTGCGGACCAGATGCAACGGTGCGATAGGTTCAAACCAAATCTGGCCTGCTGACACTTGTGAGACGGGTCTTGAGTTTGGGCTCCGATGTGGGTCGAGTTGGGCTACGAATTGGGCCACTCAGATCTGGCCTTAACCAAACAAAACAAGGCGGTTATATGATTTATTTATTTTTCACTAAAGGCCCCATTTGTTTCGATGTAAATATTTTCTATGTAAAATGTTTTTTTAGAAAATAAATTTTAAATTTTTATTTTTCGGTGTTTGGTTGGCACTTGAAAAATATTTTTAGAAATCGAAAAAATAGTGTACACAGAGAGAGAGAGAGAGAGAGAGAGAGGCTTAAACGGTGGAGAAATATGAGAATATTGAAATTGAACATGGGTCAGTACTGACGATTGAGGAAACTGGGTAATGAGAATTGCAGTAGAAGGTAACAGGCTCATTTCGAAAAATAACTTACGAAAGATGAAGGATAAGTCATTTTCATCCAATTAATAGAAAATATTTTACATGTAGAATGTAAAATATTTTCCTATTTTTTATACAACCAAAAACCGAAAAATAGGTAAAACATTTTATAGAAAAAAAATTTACGTCCAAACAAACGGAGCGTTAGTTTATCTGTCTAATGATAGTATTTGTTTTTTAGTACGTTGTAACAGCTAAATTTTTTCCCCGTTGTACACTACTAACAAAATCCCAACACAGAAACACGTAATAGGCAATGGAATCTACATGTAATGTGAGTGTTTGTGCACCTAGAAATGCCGAGCCTAATTAATTAACTCCGTACATTATTTTAGAGAAAAAAAACATAAAAAAGTAGGCAGCATCAGATGATGTAAAAGGAAGGTAAAAAGGATTTATGCATAGTAGTTTAGTACTTTTAACTAAGCACTGTTCAAAAGCCCGCCTTTTTTTTTTTATTGTTTCTTTCTCTCACTCCTCCCTCCTCTCTCTCTCTCTGTTCTTGATTTGTGGGGTTTTTAGTTTAAAAATGAAGGATAAAGAAAAAGAGTGAAAAATGTATATTTTAATAGGTGCTAAGTAAAATAGATAGTGTTGATGTAGTTGTGAAAGAAAAAGTTGATAGGTAAATTAAAATTGTGAACTATTCACAAAATAGTTTAGCTACCTATTGGTGTACATGCTCTAATAGTCCAACCCTCTTCGGGGCACTTCACCTAATGGAGAAGAGGACTCCGGTCACTAGTACCATCAATTCACTAGAGCTTTACATAATTTTTTTACAAATATACTTAGGCATCGGAGTGGTGTTGGTCGTCACCACACTAGTATCAAGTTCTAACTTGCACCTGGGGTTTACCAGAATCACGACGTCGGAAAACGCCTCATCAAGCGATATTGCCAAAGTTTTAGATTGGATTCGCCACTTGGGTGGCGAAGATTTTGCCATTCTTATACAAAATTTTAACTTTGACATGAAATTTGTCACAAAGATGGACTTGATCTAATTTGCTTCATTTTTTGCAGCTTGGATTTTCCATGTTCCAACCACTTTGAAAAAAACAACAAAGTGAACCACCGCAACTACAGTGACACATTCCATCGAACAGTTAGCGTGCATAACCACGCGATATGCTATTGTTCTGTTTTGTTATTTTTATTGTTGTTATATTTTGTTTTCGTTTGAATATAACCGAGATGAACTTTTGCTATAAAAAAACCACGCAATATGTGCAAACAGCCGTTTTTTTTTTTGTTGTCTTTATAAATCAGCGGGATTAAAATGTTAGTAGTTAGTATGCTAGCACACAAAAAAATTATCCATAGCCCTGGACACCAGTCGTGCCCTCCGTGTGGCTCGAACTCACGTGTTCACTGGGAGGCAGGTAAAACAACCATCTTGACAAAACTAAAATTTCTCACAAACAACAGCTGTTTAAATGTTGCACTGAGGTGACAATCCATACATAAATGGAGAAGAGATAATCTCTGTCAAGTTATAACGAGTTCGATATAACTTGCGTTTTCTTTTCCGGTCAAAAAAAAGTTATAACGAGTCCACACAAATTACACTCCGGTTTACACTAGAAACCATATAGTATTAGCCATTAGGAGTACGAGTACATTCTTCTTAACCCGCGAACACTTCCACCTCCGTCTTGTTTTCCTGATCAACCACATCGAGAAACACAGGATCGACGACCACATGGCTATCCACGTGGACCCTGAACTTGTGGTCCCACCACAACACCTTCGCAGCCCCGTCAATATCCACCTCCGCGTCCAGAACCATCTCCCGCCGCCCGACATCGGCGGCGAACTTCGCGGCGTGGTGGGCCAGCTCGAGGCCGCTGAGCCGCGCCGGGAGCCGGAGGTGCCGGCAGGACTTGGGCGGCTGGGAGCCGGCGTCGATGTGGGCGGAGCCGAGGAAGGAGCCGGCGTAGAAGATGGACATCTCGGTGGAGGAGTAGTGGACGGTGACTATGTTGGGGTTGGTGACGTGGACGGTCAGGATTAGCTCGGCGTCGAGGACGGGGATTGGGAGGTTGAGCTTGAGGGAGTTGAGACTAATGGAGATTAGGTGGAAAGTTGGGTCTCTTGGCCTGGCCGTGAATATTGCCGCCGCGGCGGTGGCGGATGCTGCTCCGAGGAGGGCGGTGGTCCAGCCCCATTTCACCTTTTTGTTTTTGCCCATGGTTTTAGGGGGATAAACGCGATTATTGTGCGTGTGTGCGCGCGAGAGAGAGGAGGGAGACAAGGAGAAATTCAAGGGTTAAGGTGGGTTTCAGCTGGTTGAAAATTGATGATTTTGTTCCCAGGCGGAGGCACCAAGGTTCTGTTTTTTTTGTGATTACACTAGCCTGTTTGGATGGAGGATTTATTTTAGATGAATATAGAGTGAAAATGGATTTAAAATGAGGGGTGATATGTTAAGAAGTGTGATTCCATCTCTTAATGAATTTGTAATAAGGTATTTAGATGATTTTGTAAGAAAAGAGATTTGGACGATGAATTTGTTGGGATAAGATGTCAAATGATTTAATTGCCCTTGTGTATAGATTTAATATTTATACTATAATTACAATATAATTATACGATTAGGCATTAAATCAAAATTGTATTTATGAAAATATTTATTTTCTTACTATTGAACTTTTAAGGTATAATAATTTATTTTTTAATATAATTAATTCAACTTATTTGATAATTCTACTCTTATATTATAAAGTGTAAGGAGCTTTAATGTTGGGGATTTTTTTTTGTCCCAATCTGGATTATTTTTGACTTTTGAATTAATTTCAATCATTCTAGACCCTTGGATTGGGACATTGTAGTTTCTAAGAACCAAACCACTAGATTATTTTTTCCCCACTTTGGAAATATTTCCTCTGTCCCGGTTTGTTCGTCCATTTTTTGACTTTGACTTTGTCTTGTCCCAATTTGTTTGTCCGTTTGACTTTTAAATGAATAAAATTCCCTTTTTGTCCCTACTTTGTTTTAAAAATAAAGTAAATTTTTTAAAAAGTTGAAGGATAAATATTGAAAGTAAACTACTTTTAAGTGTAATTATATGCTTCTTAAAAAAATTGGATTCCCAAAATTAGACAAACAAATTGGGACGGAGGGAATAGTGAGGAAGAGATAAGTTCAACCATTTCTCTTTTCTGGTTTGTCTCACTCCATAGTCCCCTCTCTCACCGATCTCTCTCTCTCTCTCAAAAATCACTGATCTCTCTGCCCTCTCTCACCGATATCTTATCTCAAAGATATCCGGCAAAGATTTCTCTTGTAGTAATTTGGTGAGTAGACCGACAAATTTCGCACAGCGATGGAGTCATCAGAAATTTCGATCGGCAGCCTCCTCCACCTCCTCCTCCTCCTCCTCTCTCTCCCTCATGTTTCATTCTCAACAGAACGCCCACAAAAATGGGTAGATGAGGTGTCAAAAGCCTGTCCCATTTGTGGTGAACACGAGGAGTCCATTGAGCACCTTCTTTTCTCTTGTAGTTGGGTTCGCGTGGTGTGGTTTGGATGTAATGTGCAGTGGACGGGGGCTCATGGACCTCCACAATCGGTGAGCAAGTGGACTTCCCAAGTGGTGGAGGATGTGCAGAGTAAGGATTTGAACTGCTATTTGAGTAGAGTGGCTGTCATAGCATGGTATATTTGGAAGTCTCGTAACGAGTTTGTTTTCAATTCGGATCCAATCAATCCCTAGAGAACTGTGAGGAGAGTCCTTGAAGCGCTAAAGGAGACTCGGGAGGTAAGGGTTCCTCTAATGATTCGTATGGATAACCCTGCTGGTGTGGATAACTCTCAGTGGCGGGCTCCGGATCATGGCAGGTTTAAGATCAATTGTGATGTAGCTATAAAGAAGAATGGGCAAGAGGCAGCGTTTGCTGCTGTGGTGCGTAATTGGAAAGGCATGTTGATTGATGGCCATGTAATTTATGCTAAAGTCACAAGCTCTCTTCAAGGAGAACTTCTAGCCATTCGGCTTGCTTGTGGGTGGCGAGTTTTTTAGGCCTGTTTGAAGTAGAGATTAAATTGGATAATCAATTGGCTATAAAGCTAGGTGTTTCAGAGCTGGTTCCTCTGTGGGAAGTCGAAGTGGTGGTTCAAGACATCAGGCGTTTGAAGCAGAGTGGTGGTTTTTCTTTCAAGTGCGTGAAGAGGGAAGCCAATGGGTTGGCTCATTTGGTTGCTTCCAAATCCATTAGGAGCCTTCTGCCTAGAGACTGGGAGGCTAGTCCCCCATCTTTTGTTGCTTCTATTTTAATACGTGATTGTAATTCGCCTTTGTAGCCCTGTGGGCAAGGTTTTAATGATAAAAAAAAAAAAAAAGGGTGGACGAGTTGGTAGGGTTGTGAGGGGCACGATCGTCAAGTTTCACCCCGCTTAAGCAACAACAAGGGTACCTCTGTCGTTAGTAAATTCGGCAACATCTGGATGTCGTTAGTAAATTCGGCAACATCTGGATTACAAATCCAGGAGGCACAAAATCCACCTACTGTTTTTCTCTTCCCAAAGACTTGGTTTACGTGGGGCGAGGAGTACAAATTGGGGCAGCTCCAAATCCACCATCCAAACTGGGGGCCGCAGATGCTCAGAAAAAGCACCCTAGCTAGCAAAATCAGATGAAAACAAAAAATACCCTCACAAATTTTTCCAAATAACAGGAGTAATTATTGCATGGTCTTGGGCACGCCGCAAAAATATTTTCTAGAGAAAATGACGGCTAAAGACATTTTTTTATAATTAATACCTGCTAAGAACATGTTGAGAATATTTGTTAATGCTAAAAATGCCCTTAGCGGGTATTAATTATCAAAACACGTTCTGGGCCGTCATTTTTCCTATTTTCTACCACAGATTCTTGCATAGTCCATACACTTAGTCCATACACTTGGTATTGGGCTTCATAGAGGTGAATAAGAGTGTTCGACTCGGATCAAAAAAAAGAAAAAAAAAAAAAGTGTGTTGGACACTGCCATAGGACGTCACATGGTGATGCCCAATTTTTCCTCCCCTAGACCTTTTGAGAAGCACAACTAAAATCACAAATAATTTTTCCTCCCTTGGACCTTTTGAGAAGCACAATTGTAAGGGGATATTTTAACATCAAAGCAATTCTGGGAATGGGTGATTACAATGTCTGTCTGAACTACTAAAAGAATTATTTCAAAATATTGTGGTGTCCCGTGTTATGTCCAATTCCCATTTTTGTAGAATCGTCTTTGTCCCATATCCATGTCCCTCATTGTATGTGTCCATATCCGCATTCATGCTACATCGCCTATCGTCATGAATTCCCCCCGCTAATTCCCCTACCCAAAACCATACCCTATCCCCAATGTCTATGAAAACTAAATTCTCATCAAGGATCAAGAATTAGCTAATCCCTTTGCAAAGAAAAGAATATATTCTCATAAACATAGAGGGAAAATAATATACCTGAAGACAAAATGAGGCCACGCATGAAGCCTAATAGAGAATATGGTTCACTCATTTTCTGAAGGTAAGATCACAGACAAGTGATTCCATGGAAGGTATAAGACGAAACATGTTGAGGTGAATATCAAAATTAAACCAGGAAATCAACCATATATAGTTATATATATTTGTCAGCATGTCATACGTCTTGCCTTTTCATCCAATTTTATGGATAGCAATCCAATTTTGACATCATCCCAAAGGGAAAAAAGTTTATTACTTTACCAAATATTTATCTACACAAATCTCTATGAGTAAAGCTGCAATTTCTGTTATAAATACCAGAGGGTATGAATAAATCTAAACTCAATTCAAATCGCAATAATCCAGAACCTTCGTTAACTACTCATGAAGCTTCTCTTGAAAAATCCTTTGATCTGCTACCACTCAAAGGAGAAAGAGGAAACGAAAACAAAGAGAGAAGATCCAAATACTAGCATCAGTACTACCATCATCAATCAGAACTAGAACCAAGGTGAGTAACAAAAACAAGAAATAGATCGAGTAAGTACAATACAAAGTATTGAGTAGACGAGGAATCTTTCCTAGTAAGTACGTTAATTTATTGGTTTCTTCTTGTATTTCCTCTACACGTCCTCCATTTCCATGGTAAAATTCTTGTGCAGCGAGAAGCGAACAACTAAATTTCCATTGTTAACATTTTATCGAACACTTCATGTGCGTGAACAAGTATACTCTCAAGTTCATTCAATAATTCAAATGCAGTAAAAGACGGTTGTGTGCGAATTAACGATTCCACACAACTCACACTAACAGGACTTCCATCTCCGCCTTGTTTTCCTGATCAATCACATCGAGAAACACAGGATCAACCACCACATGACTATCAACGTGCACCTTAAACTTATGGTCCCACCACAAAACCTTAGCCGCCCCCTGAATATCCACCGCCGCGTCCAGAACCATCTCCCGCTGCCTAACGTCCGCGAAAAACTTTGCGGCGTGGTGGGCCAGCTCGAGCCCGTTGAGCCGAGCCGGGAGCCGGAGGATCCGGCCGGACTTGGCCGGCTGGGAGCCGGCGTCGATGTGGGCGGAGCCGAGGAGGGAGCCGTCGTAGAAGATGGACATCTCGGTGGAGGAGTAGTGGATGGGAACGATGTTGGGGTTGGTGATGTGGATGGTCAGGATTAGCTCGGCGTCGAGGACGGGGAAGTTGAGCTTGAGGGAGTTGAGAGTGATGGAGATTACGTGGAAAGTGGGGTCTCTTGGCTTGGCCGAGATTATCGCCACCGCGGCTGTGGCGGATGCTGCTCCGACGAGGGCGGAGGTCCAGCTCCACATGATAATTTCGCGATTATTGTGGGGGAGAGACAAGGAGAGAGAGAGAGGGGGTTAGCTGGATCCTCTCTCCAGGTTTTCTCTGTCCACATCGCCTGGAGCTTTTAACTTCAGAGTGCCACGACATTGATGACTTCATCTAAAGGCTGGGAATAAGCCACCACAGAAATGAGTAGTAAATCTTACACGTGGAACGACGTCGATTTGTGTTCACACCGAAACTAGCCCGCCCATTGACGTTAACGGAGGCTTGAAACATCCAATTGGACCAATTCTGCTACGAAACCGACAGTGGCCTTGCGTGCCGTAAGTGCGCACGATCGATCTTCTCCGGTCGGTTTCTTTAGATTTTTTGAAAAACATTCCTTCTTCTTCTTCTTCTTCATTTTGCTCTCTCTATTTCTTTCCCTGATTTGATGTGTGGATTTAAACATCAAGAATTCGTGACTTTATTGAGAGAATACAAGACGACTCATTCAAGCCCTAATCGTCATTTCCACAACCTCGAAGAACAAGCAAACCCGGCGATAAATGGCAGGACTAATGCTAAACTAAGGACATCATCTTAACACAAGTAAATTCTGTAATTGGATGAATCTATGCAAAGATTATGCGCATACTGTATTATGTAGAATACTAGTACTTGTCCGTGTCTACGGCACTACATATCCCGATTGGAATTGTCCGTGCATAAGGCACTTGCTAGCTAGTGGCTCAAACACTAAATCGATTCATTAGTGTGTAATATGTGATCATTTTCTTAGTAGCACGAAAGAAAATTACTTTTGCTTACGACACTCCCCAACTAAACTTTTAAGCTTGCTACAAAGAATTATCAATTTGCGTATAGAGTTTTGGAATTGGATGATCGGTGACATTTGTGCAATTACTAAAAAGAATGTGGGCACATTTGCAAAGTTCCTTTGCACAATTGGTACAAAGTAAGGGTCATCATCGGGCCGGGCCGGCCTAGTCCGCCAAATCACTACCTTCTTGGGCCGGGCCGATCGGGCTTTTATTTTTTTGCGGGCCGGGAGGGCCGGGCTACCTACCATAAATTGAAGCCCAAGCCCGGCCCACGGGCTAGTCCAATTGAGGGGCTAGTGGGCCAAAAACCGGACGGGCCACCGGGCAGGCCAACAAGCGGGCCAAAAGCCGGGCGGGCAGGCTAACGGGTGGGCTTAAATTTCTTTGAACAAGGGAAAAAAGAAAGGATTTTGTGGGATTTTAGGCTATGGGTGGGGCTCGTGGGCAGGCTATTAGGCGGGAACCACAGGCGGGCTACTGGGCGGGCTCACGAACCGGGCTTACAGGCGGGCCGAGTAAAAATTCATAGGCCCAAATCCGCCCATTACAATCTACGTGCCGGGCTGGCCCGCCCATTTCAAGGGCTCGGACTAGGTAAAAGGCCGATAGGCCGGGCGGGCCGCGGGCCTTCGAGCTAAATGATGACTCTTAGTACAAAGAATGCCCTTGGATCAATGAATCTCAGCCATTCGATCTTTCAACTTGTGTTCGTGTGATCTCCACACCCTTGTGTTTTATTAGGTAGAAAGAATGCTTTTGGATCAAATAAATATCAGCCATTCTTTCAACTTGTATTTGTGCGGTTTCCAAACCCTTGTATTTTATTAGGTAGATGTGTGTCCTATATATTTTGTAAAATTAATTCCTCTATCAATTGTTGCATTTCAAATATCGAAAACGATTTTCCAAGCACATACAGTACTTCATAACCCAGTACCATATGTAATCTGATCTGCTCGAAGGCCCTGTACGAGTGTTCCTGCATATGCCCCGTAAAATGGTATCCACACCCACCTTTTAGCACACATTATCACTTGCAAAATATTAGTACTTGCTAGAGAGAAAGTGAGAGTGAATTTTTTTACCAAGTGCATTAATTTATCTAGGAGAAACTTACCTCCGGTCCATTAATATGTGAATTTTTCTAGGTTCTTGTACCAATTATTGCATTCAACTGAAACGTTGAAATCCTTGTGAGGAGATCATGAAGAAAGACATGACAAGTGTGAGATATTGGTGTGTAGATATTCAATGTGGTGCAATGCGGTAGGAAGGAGACCATCTACCTTCACGCATACAAATTTAATGTAGTACTTTGGAATTGTTTTTGGTCTTTTGGATTAATTATTTTGTACACTACATAGTTGTACAAATCTTGATAAGGAGAGCTTGTGGTTGGGAGCTAATCTGCAACTCATGAATCTCTCTCTCGCTCTCTCTCTCATCAACCTCAGTTTGGTATTAGACATTCCAACCACAGCTTGATAGTGCAAGTTTTGTGCCTGGAAATGGCTTCATCAGTTCTTGATTTCTTTCATCGTTCACCAACCATTCGAGATTGGATTAAATGGCCTCAACAATAAGCTGCGGCTGGATCTACATTCTCATGAATACCCCAAATTAAAAGTTGGGAAAGGCTATTTTACAAGTGCGCGCACACCGTGTGATTTGTTTTTGTAAATACACAGCAATAGTTCGTAATAGATCAACATATATGATCAGCTTACCAAACATGTCCCAAAAACTCATTTTGCTTACCACAAAGTCTACTACAAAATCACTTCATGAGACCGCTTTAAAAATAAACTTGCGGGATATGCGCAACATTTAGTGGCATAAAAGACTCAAATATTGAAATCATTCAAAATGGTAATTGATTTTAGGATCTAGAGATGGTCATGAAACTTGCTTCATCCTGTAAGAGCTAGTCAGCATGACACAAAATGGGTTGCTCTCTATGCACTCAAGAAGGCTCGTATCACTCAATTTACAGGAAAACATACTTCTGAGAATACAATATCTACAAGTAAGGATGCGTATGAGGTGCCGTTTTGGTTTTTTTTTAAACTTCTTTTTAAAAAGAATGTAATTTCAAGTTGAAATATAATGAAAATAAAAATTAAAAATAAATTTTTAATTATTTTTTTACCGTTTAAAAGATCTCAATGAGATCTATCAAATAAGATCCATATTGGTGGGAAAATCGTTTGTATAAACACATGATTTTTGAGCTTGAAATTACCTTGCTTTTCTTAAATTTAAAAAAAAAAAAATACCAGAACGCCCCCTGAATCATTTCTTGTGTTCTGCCAATTGATATATATATATAAGTAACTCAAGCGGTATATATGGTTCTATGGTTGTCTATACTCGAGAGACTTAATTTATTCTAGTAAAATAGATGAAAATGAAACCATAGTGGGAGGAGCGATGGCATATACAAAATTTCCAACTTGGAGGGCTAAACCATGTGTATTTTATGAGTTTCTGACTTGGAGGGCCAACCCACACGTATTTACGAAATTCTTACAATAAAATTCTCATCCTTGTGTATATTAGGGTAGACAAGAAGACATGTATATCAAGAGGTAACAATAAAACTTCATATGAACGCTATAGCCTATAGGTTGAGAGACCACTTGTGGGTATATATTGCTATTCTATATAGGTTATGATTTACATGCCCACTCGTCATGAACCCTGCCGCCCGACTGTTTACATCCTAAAATATGCGACCCAATGAGAAAATTACACGTAGCACCAAATAACGCGTTGACCAATCAGAACACGTCTAGATTAAACCTGAGATGCAGAGGATTACGGGGTTTAATGATGATGTTATTTTAGTACTAAACGGTATCGTTTTGATTGGAACCGACGACGTTTTGTTATCAAATAGGGATGATTTTAGAAATGGTTGAGTTTAACCATTGACTAATCCTAGGGATTATCGGACGGTGCCACTACTGCCTTGATTTATAACGGAAGTTAAGACGCGATTGCAGGGAATCATTTAGGCCAATCGTATGACATTAATCTATATTGCATAAAAACAGGAGTACCACGATCCAGGAAGCAGCCACGAACACCACTATCAAGCCTGAAGAGAGAGAAGAATTCTGGGAGTATCAAAATAACCGTTCGAAGGCCCCTCTTAATTGATTTGAGGGGGAAATGGGCAGTTCGAGCAAAACGTGGGAATTAATGTGGGAAATGGAGATCGAAGGCAGACCCATCGTCTATAAATAGAAGAAGCAAGTGAAGAGAGAGGCCCCCGACAAAAATTCATATCATCTGACAATTCATACAAAATGATTGCTCAGAGATTTCTCATAGATTAGTGCTTAGATTAGTTTAGAATAGGATATTTTGTAAGTTGAAGGCTTATTTGCATGTAAGACCACTTTTGATTAAATTCAAGTTCTCTTATTTTCCTTTAAGCTTTTTCTTACCACAGAATAGTTGTTTGTAAGTTCACTTTTGATTAGATTCAGTGTGCTTATATTTCTGCATTATTCTTGATAAAATCTCAAGAGTGTTTACATACAAACTTACCTTTGATTAAATTCAGGTTTGTTTGTGTTCAATCGTCTTTTTTGATTTGAAGAGCATCAATCTTTTATTTGGTTGATACCTTAAGGAATAATCCTTTTAGTTGAGGTAATCGAACGGATAACACAGTTGCCTGATTTAAATTAGTTGTTTTAAATCAATTTGAAAAGAATAATTTCTTTTCTGGCACGCCCGCACACAATCATTTGCCATTTGATTGAGCTAATTCAGCCCAAACAATTTTTTGGCACGCCCGGTGGGACACAAAGGTGTCAAAATGCCAAGGCTTCGAAAACAAATAGGGACAACCATTGGTGATCTAGTGCCAGAGGAACAGGTTGTGCTAGAACAGGCTGCAGAATTAGGAACGCCTATCATTCCTGCTTTTCCCCAATTGGCTTTGGGAATGGAAGAGCCCTTTTATGAAGAGTCTTCTTATGAAATACCTCCTAGTGAAGTGCATCCAAATTTTCAAGAGGGACAAGCTAGTAGAAAAAACCACGATAAGGGGGAAATGTTTAGAGAAATGATGATAGCTTTTAGAGAGATGACTCAAACCCAAACAGCCATGATCAAAAGCATAAGAAATATATTTCCTAACCCAGAGCCAACAAGAAATAGTCCAGGGAATATTGGGCTAGATAATCATGCTAGGGAATGACTTCGGTGTCCCCGGTCATTTTGGGGACACCGTAACTTTTGGCATAACAAGACCATTATAAGCATAACCAAATTCATTACAAGTATAACCAAAACCATTATAAGCATAACCAAAATCATAACAAGGCATAACTTGGTTGGTTATGCCTTGGTTGATTTTTGGTTATGCCTTGATTAGTTTTTGGTTATACCTTGGTTATGCCATGTTATGGTTCTATTATACTTGTAATGATTTTTGTTATGCTTGTACGAGTTATGTTATACCAAAAATTACGGTGTCCCCAAAATGATCGGGGACACCATAGCATCAAGTCCCATCGAAGGAAGGCTTGGAGAGGATGTGGGTCAGGGAAAGATGAGGTCTAGGACAGGTAAAGAAAAGATGTACCCAGAAGGAATACCACAATCTTGGTATGAGCCAGTAAAACCTACAAAGCCTGTTTTGGAAGTTCCAAAGCAATCTCATGGTATTACTATTGGGGTTCCAAGAAATGCTAGAGATAGGTAGAGTGTCAACCTTCTCTTCGAACCCACACTTGGGGAATGGGAGGATGACATAGAACTGGAACGGGGTTATAGACTCGAGAAAAGAAGTGATAACCCATAACACTCTCGACAAAATTTTCCAACTACCAAAAATCCCTTCACAGCAGCTTATGGAAGGCATAGGCCTGCTCGAGTTAATGCTGCAGTTGACAAAATACAGCAACCACCGTATGGGAGTTTTCCCAGAGAAAACCAAGTGGATTTTGACATGATAAAGGGAGTTTACGAAGATGATTTTGTAGAACCAGAGCCACCCATTGAAAATCAAGAACAAAATTTCCTCGTAGGCAACCCAATACTAAGAGACCAGGTTATGGGTCTCATACAAGAAGTTTGTGGACCTCAAACTCGGGGGGTACAACCTCAGATCTATAGAAAACCATATCCAGAATGGGTAGACACCACATTTCAGATCCCTAGAGAATTTAAAATCCCAGATTTTACTCTGTTTTATGGGGATGAGAGACAGTCTTCTATAGAACATATTGCTAGATTTTCTGCCCAATGTAAGAACTTGGCTCAAAATGGCTTCATGAAGTTGAAGCTATTTCCAAATTCCTTATCTGAGCCAGCTTTTGCATGGTACACCAATTTACCACCAGGATCGATAACTAATTGGTTTCAAATGGAAGAGGCGTTCCATGCACAGTTCTTTAATGCTGAGCCTGAAGTCTCTATGGCAGACTTGGCTAGGCTAAGGCCGAAACCAGATGAAAAAGTAGCAGACTTCATATCTAGGTTCAAGAGGGCAAAAACCAAGTGCAAACTCCATCTGCCAGAGGCAAAATTTGTAAAGATTAGCACAGGATGGTTTAGAAAAGGAACTTCGAAAGAGGTTTGACTCTACGGAGTTTAGAGACTTTGCAGATTTAACCTATAAAGTTGCTAGATATGAATCACTGCTAGAGGAGGATTCAGACAGACATAATTCTTCTTACCCAACATATTATAGAGACCTCAATTATGACATAGATGCTGCAGAAATTCTAGAACACGATCCTTGTGTTTGTGAGCCCTTGATTCAAAAGAATGTTTCCCTAGGGCAGAAGTTTAAGCAGAAAGAAATCACTAAAGTATACTCTTTTGATATATCTAAAGCTGATGAGGATTCAGACAGACATAATTCTTCTTACCCAACATATTATAGAGACCTCAATTATGACATAGATGCTGCAGAAATTCTAGAACACGATCCTTGTGTTTGTGAGCCCTTGATTCAAAAGAATGTTTCCCTAGGGCAGAAGTTTAAGCAGAAAGAAATCACTAAAGTATACTCTTTTGATATATCTAAAGCTGATGAGATCTTTGACTTTTTGTTGAGAAAGAAAATCATTAAGCTGCCTTCGAATGTTAAACTGCCCACAATAGAAGAAAGGAATGGAAAGACCTATTGCAAATGGCATGACTCTTGGTCTCATTCGACTAAATCTTGTAATATTTTTCGTGACAGGATTCAGGAGCAAATCAAGAAAGTAAGAGGCAAAATTAAACTATTCACCTCTAGATAATGCCAATGCTAACGGTATGAATTCACTCATTACTCTTTTTCCGGAATGGCAAAAAATGTGTTTGCAGAGGGTATAGAGTATGTAAGCAAAAAATTCTGTATCGGACACCTCTCCTGATAATTTCTTTTCCCTAGCATAGAAATGGGAAAAAGCCCTATTTGTAGCATTTAAACAGGTAAAACCCTCTGGGGGAGTGTATTCTTTGGTGGGGTCGAATTAAGAGCCATACGAAATGAGCCCCAGCATTTGGGTAACATCCAAAACTGTGGGCGCCATCATGCCACAGTTAAATCTGAAGAAATTGAAAGACGGGTCCCAAAAGGCCAAGGCGGCTTGGATTAAGGGTGGATTCTGGGGAATTCCCCTTCGAAGGAGAGTGATGATGTTCTTCAACCCCACCTTTTCAAGGTCATCTGATTTTTCGGCCAACATTCGAGTGTTCCAGATTTTCTAATCCCTATCTAAGGTAGGCCAACAGGGGAAAAATTTTCTTGGGAAGTTTTGCCAGTCAAGGGCCGAACATGCTCGAATGTTAGCATTTCCCAATCGAGGGTAATAGAGAGAGAGGGAGGCAGGTATTTCTCCTACGAATTGAGCACCCAAAATGAAAGTACCTTTTTCTCTAGGGTTTGGAATGAAAACTCGGGTGTCGAGATAGGAATCTTTAGTCGATCCCTGGGTTTTCCCTGATACGAACCGCCTCAATGCCAGAGAAGGAGTGGGGTGTTCCACGATTGGTTGACTAGAAGAAGCCATAGATTTGGGTCGAGTTCAACATTTTCCAGGAGGGAAGAGGAGGTTTAGTTCTTGGGAAAATTTGAATGTGCAGAGCGTAAGGGGTGATTTTGAATTATTTTTGCTTTTATACCTCCATAGGTGGGTCAGGCCCCTAATAAGCCCACATTTTTGGGGTTCGCTAGAATGTTTCGTTAATTCTAGGGGGAGTTGTGTTATTAAAGTAGTTATTACTTTTAACACATAAACTAGAAATAATTCCGAGTCAAATATACATTGTTACAAAAAGAAATTTCATTGAAAACTGCTAGGTTACAGAAATGAAATTTGTGTATTTACAAAGAAAGAAAAGCAAAACAAAAGCAAAATGCTAATTCCTACTAGCGGCAAGGAACAAGAACAAATCAGGCCTTCGAAGAGCCCGGATGCTGAGAGGTGGCTCTCTTATTTTCAAAATAGTGAGGAAAAGACCAAGTGACAAGACTGTGAAACCTGTTCCAGGCAAATTGGAGGAATTTCAGCTCCGTTTTCCTCATATCTTCTTTAGTATCTGACTCCAGCTTTTTCTTCAAAAGAGACCTGACACGGAGCACCAAAGTTTTGGCTTTCCTTTGGAGTCGAGCTTCCCTTGTTGGGCGCTTCATCTGTTTCTTTTTGAAGCACCTTCGAAGTTTCTTGTCAGCATAACCAGGCACTATTTCGAAGGATTCAGCTTTGAAGCTTTGGATTTGGTCGTTTAGCTTTTCAATCCTTTCTTTGGCAAGAGCATAGTCTTGAAGATTTTGATCAAAGCAATACGCTGTAGCGTTGGTTTCGAGCCATGACCAGATCACTGGCAGAAAATCCAGAAAGCAGTGGATTTGGTAAGAGACCGTGGAAGGAATGGTGCATAGCACAAGTGTCTCACAAGTCCATTTGAAGTTGGTTAATGGAACTTAGTCTTCCAAGATAGAGACATCCAGGAAGGAAAAGGCTGCAAGAAGTTGCAAAGCTTTGTCCTTATCAGAAGGGAAGATAGAGTAACCATAGTGCCATTGAAAGTGGGGGGGGGGGGGGGGGGGGGGGGTGTGGTTGGTTAACAGCAAGGTTAGTCAGATCACCAAACCAATCAGGTTCTTCTGGGAGAGGAGTTAGTTTGTTTGTCTCTTCGAAGTCGGCTGGATAGTGTGGGGTTTGAACCTCTGTGAGCCAGAGGGATCTTTGGGTTTGGGTCAAGCGTTTGAAGTTACAGTAAAGGGCAGGCCCAAGGTAGTTTTCCTCTTGTTTCAAGAAAGGAGTAAATTTAAGAGAAGAATAAATTGACTCCAGCATCCCCATGTGAATGGTGTCATTGCCAGATAGGGGCAGGAATTGACTCACGAAAAGGGTTCGAAAGTGGTGGAATTTGTTGGGAGTAGGGTTAGGCTGATCAAATTTAACCAGGATAATATCAGTATTGATGTTAGTAGATTTTTCCTCCCATGTACTCCAGTCGGACCCATCTATCGAATTCGAACGGGTCAAAGAAGAATCTCAACCCGTGGGCGATGGGTTAGAATTGCAGTATGTTCGGTCTGAAAGAATTTTTCCTGCCAACATTCGAGAAGAATTTGGAGGAGAAGTTTGAAGTGAGTGGGATCGATGATCGAGGTTTTCTTGGATTAGGTTGATTTCTGGAAGAGAGTCCATAGTTGAAAGGTTGCTTAGCAGAGAAAGCTTAATTTCGAAGTGGCTTATTCTAAGTGGGGTGATTCATTTAAAACTCTATCATTGATTGCCATTTATAGGAAAATAATTGCATCTATTTTTGGGAAGTTCAATAGACGTGCATGAAACAAATCTCTCTTAAGTACCATGCATCCGTATTTGAAGGGACATGGGCAGAATACGTGTGCCATTAACATTTATTTATCTTAAATAAGATGTTAATACGGGGGTGTGTTTACATCCTAAAATATGCGACCCAATGAGAAAATTACACGTGGCACCAAATAACGCGTTGACCAATCAGAACACGTCTAGATTAAACCCGAGATGCAGAGGATTACGGGGTTTAATGATGATGTTATTTTAGTACTAAACGGTATCATTTTGATTAGAACCGACGACGTTTTGTCATCAAATAGGGATGATTTTAGAAATGGTTGAGTTTAACCATTGACTAATCCTAAGGATCATCGAACGGTGCCACTACTGCCTTGATTTATAACGGAAGTTAGACGCGATTGCAGGGAATCATTTAGGCCAATCGTTTGACATTAATCCATATTGCATAAAAACAGGAGTATCACGATCCAGGAAGCAGCCACAAACACTACTATCAAGCCTGAAGAGAGAAAAGAATTTTGGGAGTATCAAAGTAACCGTTCGAAGGCCCCTCTTAATTGATTTGAGGGGGAAATGGGCAGTTCGAGCAAAACGTGGAGATTAACGTGGGAAATGGAGATCGAAGGCAGACCCATCATCTATAAATAGAAGAAGCAAGTGAAGAGAGAGGCCCCCGACAAAAATTCATATCATCTGACAATTCATACAAAATGATTGCTCAGAGATTTATCATAGATTAGTGCTTAGATTAGTTTAGAATATGATCTTTTGTAAGTTGAAGGCTTATTTGCATGTAAGACCACTTTTGATTAAATTCAAGTTCTCTTATTTTCCTTTAAGCTTTTTCTTACCACAGAATAGTCGTTTGTAAGTTCATTTTTGATTAGATTCAGTGTGCTTATATTTCTGCGTTATTCTTGATAAAATCTCAAGAGTGTTTGCATACAAACTTACCTTTGATTAGATTCAGGTTTGTTTGTGTTCAATCATCTTTTTTGATTTGAAGAGCATCAATCTTTTATTTGGTTGATACTTTAAGGAAAAATCCTCTTAGTTGAGGTAATCGAACGGATAACACAGTTGCCTGATTTAAATTAGTTGTTTCAAATCAATTTGAAAAGAATAATTTCTTTTCTGGTACGCCCGCACACAATCATTTGCCATTTGATTGAGCTAATTCAGCCAAACACCATGCATTAGACAATGGACACTTTTCATTTATTCCGATTCTTTTCACCTATATGCAATACCGGCGGGTGGTTGGGATTGAAACCTACCTGATCATGAATAGAGTGTGAAGTTCCTTTTCTGCTGGAGCACCCAGGTGATCAATTCAAGTCTCACCAAGGAGGAAAAAAAGATTGGCGACAAAACCATGAACTCTTTAAGTGGGGTGGGGAGCAAAATTCACATGGTGTCACTGGTTATAACTAGGAGTGGTAAATGGGCGGGTTTGGGTCAAAATTGACAAGTTGCAAGTGGATTGGGTCTTTAATGGGTCATTGACCTATTTAGATCTATTAATTATGAATCTAATTACCCATACACGACCCGACCCATTTATTTAAAAGCAAACATGACTCGTACATTAGCCCAATTACATACTCTATACTAAAATTAAAAATGACTAAAATATCAATGTACACTAAAATGACTATATTACCCTTGTAAATTTAAATGACTAAAATTACCGTACTATCCCTCTACTACTAAAATGACCAAATTACCCTTGTGCACTTAATTTTTCCGATACGTAGCGGGAGTAGCATGTCGCTAGCTACCGTGAATTTTTTTTAGAACGCCTGAAACGACTATATAGGAAGGGAGCTAAAAATTGGATAAAAAACGATTCATCATAGAAATCGACCGATATGGATGAATTCTTGCTAGCGCCGTAATAACGGGGTGCAAGTATACCGCATGACGGGAAAATCGCTACGTAGCTGCCAATAATTAAATCCTTGGCTATATATGTCTCATGTTTTAACCCTTACTTGTATTTACGTTTTCACTTAGTGTAGTATTTTATTTATGTGCTACTCGTGCATGTCAGGTTCGGAAACCCGACAGTTCGTCGCTGAACCAAAATCGAAGCCGAAGCTCAATTAGTTCTGTTTTTCAAGAGGGTAATTTAGTTAAATAATTAGACAAGAATATGTATTAATTAATGAAACAGATTATTATTATTTGGAAATAATTAAGGTTAGGGGTTCAAAAATCAAAGTAAGTAAAATGTGTATGAGTTTCGATAAAGCTAGTTGAAGCTATCTTTGGTGTGGTTAGACAAAAAAAAGACAGGTGTTTGATACTTTTTCGTCTTTCAATTTTTTTTTTTTGGCTTTTGTCATAAGTTTTTTTACTTTTTAAACTCCTTTTGTTTAGATGAATGATTGATCCAAAAAATATAACGAAATCTAACTAAAATTCAAAATAGACGAACAAAGCAGACAAAACGAAGAAACAAAATAAGTTTACAAGAACCCACTCTTAGTGCCAACTCCGGTTGCATTCTTGTGAATTTTGTTGTCCATAAATTTTTTCGGCATTTTTTATTTTTCGTAATTGTTTGGATGATTAGGATTGAAAACCAATTTTTACAAGTCAATCTCAACAATTGATTGCGTGAATAGACGGACAAGATTGTGCAGAGCCGCGTGAAAAACTTATTCATGACTCCTCCGTGATTAAATTTCTGTCATCCGATATTACCCCTCTATTAGCTGAGCACTCTTGTCGCTATATATAGTTTTTTTTTTTTGTCAACACGCTACATACCCAAATTATATCAGTTTAATTATATATACTGTATTCCATAAGATTCCCTTCACCTCTTCTTTTTCCCGACTTACGAAATTTTCTATTAATACTGGAAACAGTAGTAAAAAAGTATTACGAGCTGATCTTGTATGCATTTGTTAGCATTACATACCTGTTGTTCTACTATTTTTTTTTGGGTCATATTCATGACTTATTTGGTTATTTTAGTTGACCCAATTAATAAATGGGTTAGATGGGTTGGACCCATTTTAACCCAATTATTAAATGGATTGGGTCTATTTTCTAGAGAATGAGTTTGGGTTGATTAATGAGTTTGAGTTCAATTTGCCGCCCCTACTTATAACCAAGTATACATGTGTGCAGACCCTGTCTTTCATCCAGTCCGTGCCAGAAATATTATTTCTTACTCCCATGAAATTGTTGAAGCTTTTAAGTCCTCCCTCATTGTGGGCTTTCAACTGGCATGCTTAATCTCTTGGTCTAACCCAACTGAAGGTAACATCAAACTTAATACGGATGGCTAGCTGTTGGTGTGAGGTTAATGGGAGAGGAGGATTTGGAGGCTTGTTCAGAGATCGCAAGGGTGACTGGATTATGAGTTTTTACAGTATGAGAACATTTACCTCAAGCTTGGAAGCAGAGATCTGGAGCATTTATAAGGGACTCGAAATCATTCTGGAAAGGAAGCTAGCCAATGTGACAATCGAATCGGACTCCCTTAAAGCAATAAACCTGATTACGTAAGGCAACCTAAGTTATCATCCACAAAGTGTGTTGATAAATGAAGCCCACCACATCATGGCTCATACCAACACCTCGATTGGCCATACCTACCGCTCGGCCAAACAATGTGCAAATCATCTTGCCAAAATGGGAGTTGAACACATAGATCATAGATGAGCTTGTAAATGTTATGGACATACTAGCTATGAGAGAGTTTGTTATAAAGGATAGCCTGAACATCAGGCAAGTGCTAGACTAGTGCTCAGTTTTATTATGTCTCTGTAAGACTAATGACTATGTGGACATCTTGAGGTCCTTACGGAGTTTTGGGCTTTGTCCCAATAGGTGTTTTCTTCCAACTTTTTGTTGGATTCCCCTTCCCCTCTCCCAACTTGATGTACCCATTGTCAAGTTTCTTAATAAAACTTTATTGCCTATCAAAAAAACAAAAAAGACTGATGACTATGTGTGTACTCTTTATGAGTACTCTGTTTCGTAATCTTTAATGAATTTTCGTTTGATCAAAAAATATATATATATATATAGGGTAGTCCGAATAGCACACGTACAAGGTCTACGAACCAGTTTTGGACTCGTGAAGTCTGATTCAATTGGGTTTGTGCTTCTCTGAGGTTTCAAGGTTTGACATATATGCTCGTTGAAATCGCGGGGGCCATGGGGAAGCACCTTTCGAAAGCTAAACAGAATAAATGTAATTGGCGATGTAAGCTAACCATAGAATATAAATACTTGCGTACACACAGGAGCTGATGTAACTTTTTCTCTTTGTTAATTCGAAAAAATTGTGGAAACTGGTGTCAAACATGGATGTACCAAACGAGCTGTTGCGGAACCACGTAAAAATCTTCGTCTCTCGCGTGCTTGTTTTCGGTTTTTGATCGTTCTTCGTGCTCGTGTATTTGTTAGTTTGACGATATACTAATTCGCAGCAGCGACAACCACTGTCATTAATCTGTGTTAGTGAAATTCCATTTAATTTGATGCACATGGAACTCCTTAGCTGTTCTACAGACAAAACATTAACTGTTAGCAGTACTTCGTAGTAAATAAAAACCGTATATGTACCTGTGCAGGCTTTAATTCAATGCCAAGTTTTGATGAATACCAACTACCAATTTCAGGCTCGTGGGGCCTTTCATTAACTGTATCCATACCACCACAATACTTCCCAATATTTATACCCCATTGCTTTGCCATCTTCTCTTCTCAACTCATAACTGTGTATCTCTTTCCACTGTAACATTTGGTTCAATCCAATGGCGATTCACCATCTTCATCAGGTTGTCACAGCTCTTCTCCTGCTTGCTTTGGTTTTTGCAGGGGTTGAGTTCTCGGCATGCCATGTCTTGAAAGGCTCTGTCACCTGCCTTGACTGCAACTCCCTCTCTGATCTTTCTGGTTTTTCCCCAACTCTTCTTTTCTTTTGTCTTGACCAGGGACACGGGGATTCTGTAGTGTGGGGTGCACTAGGGATGTAGTGCAACATTCCATCCGTCCATCCCTGTGATTAATGGTCCAGATTGTAAAAAGTTTGCTACATGTAAAATACTTTTTTTTTATCTGGATAATTGAAAATACGTTTAGACGGTTGGGATGGTAGATTACATCATTGTAGAGTCCCCGAATCCATGGACCAGTACTGTAGTCCTAGTTTGTCTCTCGCTTGTGCCTTTTTTTTTGGTAATGTATGATTTTCCGGACTAGCTTACGCGCACTTAGACTAATCTCTACCGTCCTTTCATAACCGTTTTACATGCTTATTCGTGGGGTGCAGTGGCTCCAAGGATTGCATCCTATCTTTTTGTTCGTTTATTTTTCTCTTTTAGAAAAAGAAGAAATCGAAAAAAAAAGAAGCAGCTTATCTTTCATTTCTTACCATTTTAGGTAAGGGAATAGGCTAATGTTTTTGTGAACAGAATTGCACATGATTTTCATACAGTATTCTATGGCTTTTTTAGGTCCTCTCATTTCTGACCATAGCACCTGTTATTGGCTAATAAGTTTAAAAATGTACGACCGATTAATTGTTTTAGATGTAAAACTTTTCTGGATGCAAGTTTTGTTGGTAATTATTTTCCCAATTACTTATGCTTAAAATTTTGTCCGTACTATTTCCAAATAGAATTTCTAAGAGATGGCCGGGTGGTCTAGATTTGAGACTTAGGAGTTTATTTCCTCTTAAGATCTTAGGTTTGATTCTTCCCGTTAGTAACTCTTGGACTTACCTCATCGATCTCCACGCGTAAAAGTGAGAAACAGATGTGAGAGAGGTGGTAAGAATTAGTCCGAGGTCTGTCCAAGTTGGCTCGAAACACCATGCATTACCCAAAAAAAGAGAAGAAAATTAACTACCGATTCCTTCTAATTTCTTTCACCACATGCATTTTGGTTTCAGACATCAAGGTTGTAGTGAAGTGCAGCCAAGTGAAAAAGCTGGCTGTGGCAACCACAACAGAAGATGGAGCCTTCGAGACCGAGCTTCCCTCGGACACTGCTACAGCACCTTCTTCTCCTCTCAATTGCCACACCAAAATCCTTGGCGGTCCAACCCAGCTCTACGCCTCAAGAAAAAACATGGTCTCCGAAACTGTGAAGAAAGCCCACGACTCTGCAGATTCCTACACCATCTCCACTCCCCTGAGTTTCTACACATCGTGCCCCGTGTCAGAGAAGGAGGGGAACGCGAAGTGTGGGGCCCACAACGGGGACCTCGGCTCGTCCAAGACCGTCAACGTGCCTCTGCCGCGGGAGTGGGGCCTGGCCCCGTCGAGCTTCTATGTTCCGTTTATGCCCATCATCGGAATACCTTAATTAGTTAATTAATTAAGTACTGTTGTTGCTAATTAATTAAGCTAGTACTGTAGCATGTTGCGATGGGGTTTGTTAAGTAAGTAAGTAAGTAAGTCGTGTGCTGATCGAGTGCTAGGAAGAGAAGATGATGTAGTCTTGCTCTTATATACACTATATATGGTTTTGGTTGTTGGTTTGTTGTGTGGAATTAGGTTATTTTCCTTTATATATATATATATATGCTACGTACCTTGTTTATTATGGTAATTAGTTGAAGTATCTTCCCTCCCTTTGTGAAAAAATCCATATAAAAATCTATTTGTTGTAATTAACTCTCTCGAATATTTCCATTTAACCAAACACTCGATCGTAAGAAATACACTTTTCCTTATCATTCTTCTTCTCTGCGTAGTTGCTTATGCCGATAGAAAAAGCACCCATTCCTTTAGTAAAAGTAGTAATAAGTAAGAGAATAAATTCTTTACACCGCCGGTGTAAACATTTGTTTCTTTCAAATCAATTGCACTGCGACACATGTCAAAATAGTGGTCCCAATTAGTAAAATACGACGATGTGGCATAATGCAATTGATTTGGAAGAAAAAAATATTTACACTGACGATGTAAAAAATTTATTCTCAATAAGTAATTACGTTTCTTCACGGCATGTTTTTCTTTTCTTCCATTATTTCATGATCTAATTCGTAATTAATTTTAATAGCTAAAATGCACATATTATACTAGGGCACATTAGTTGCGTGCATCATTAATTGTAGTTCTTGCATGCATATGTAATTCTGGACCATGTGTCAGACGGTCCAAAACACATGCATCTGTATCCGGTTGCTTTTGCATCAGGCCGGCCAGTAACTCCTTGACCTAAATATAGGATTAAAGAAGAGATATGATCTCAATACTCTAATCAGCCTCCAAACTTGTCCCGGTCATCGAAATATTCAAAAATTGCTCTAAACCATTGATTTTAGATTAAACAACCAAGAGTATATATTCAATTCGAAACCTTAATTATTTTACTATCAGAAATGCTCTGCGTACAAATCAGGTTTGTGCACATAGCATTTTGTTTTATAATATAGTTTGTGCAACTAGTATTTGACAAGAATTGCCGATTAAAAAAAAAAAGTATTACTAATTTCACTAGAATTAATTTGTATTTTGAAACAAGAAACTCGCGAGGTTACTTAACAATTAAGCCAGTTTTACCCATTGGGCCATTACTCCTAAGACTTATTGGCAAAAGATTATATACAATCTAATTGCAGATTAAATCATCCCATTATATATTTCCTTCGAAGACCATACAATGTTTTAAAACAACTAGTTGCATCCCAACGTGCAAGGCACGTCTGTCATGCCTATTGTGAAAAATAGAGTCATGCCTATTGTGAAAAATAGAGTTATGCCCGTTGTGGAGATCGATTTTGCTGTCCGTTGGAATATCCATTCTTGGGCAAAAGGCTGAGGAACTTGGGTTGTGGTCTCCGTTTTTGCCTTTCTTATTTGGAGTACTTGGAGGTAGAGTGAGAAGTTTTTATGAACGGTTTGTTGTTTCTATGATGTCTTCACCGCAGATGGAATGAATGTTGAACTTTAGTTGGTTGAAATCTGCATAGGTGTACATGTATGCTTTGCTAAGTACATACAGATGATAACATGATCTTGGTGTTCCTTTGTCCTTAACCTGAGTGAATGCAGTGTTTCCAATAGGAAAAATCATAATAGGGACTGGTAGAGTACAGATACAAATTTTTCTTGTGAAAAATTGTTTAAAAAAAAGGTGTTTCATATTTGCGAAGACGATGTCTCCGTTTTTGCCTTTCTTTTTTTTGAAATGAATCTCTTTTTATGTTATTTTATAGTTACGCAGAACTTCGCTGACCTTACATTGTGGACTTTTTCAGTGAACTCCTCTTTGACAGATAAGCCATTGATTCTAGCGTTCAAAAAGTTAGGCACCTAAGAAATAAGATAACAAAACACATTAATCAAAGCACAAAGGCACATAAACATGCCATCTCCACTTGCAATCTTGTGGGACAGAGTAGGAGTAATCACATACCGTCTCATCAGCTTCTCTAGGTAATGTGATTGTTCATCCATTTTGCATGTCCTTCTCCACAATAACTTCCAGCAGCTTCTTGCCTTGCATTGAGGGCAACAGTCTTTGTCGTTAATGCTCTCGCTAGTACCATTGCATTTGTAACAAAGGTGTTGCATATGTTGAATCATAAAGGGTCCCAATTGTGACCATTCCTCATTTCCTTGGCAGCTAGCACATTTCCTTGAAGCTCTATATTTTGAACATTTTTTGTCACTAACATAGCATAAGACTACATAAGCATCATTTATATCTAGATTTATAAATTAGTGTCAACATTGAATGTCAAAGAAATTACTCATTGTACTTTGAGTGAATGATATTTCAAGAGAGAGAGAGAGAGAGAGAGAGAGAGAGAGAGATCTTCTTAGATGTCCCAATGTACAAGTCCTCGAGATAGATCAAGGGGCAAACTACATCTTCTCCCCTCCTCTGCCATCGTTCTCTGCTGCTACGTACCACCACCTGATATGTTTACTCTTACTTTTTTCCTAAATATGTTACTCTTATTTTCTCCATAGATCCCAAGGCAGCTTATGGGTTGCAGATAAATTTTCTCTCTTAAGAACTGTTATATCTTAGCTACCACAGATTTTCACTCTTAAAACCAAAGAAATCCAATTCCATATAACCCAACCAGAGTGTTATCCTTCCGGATACATTCATTACAGAGTTAATGGACATGTGTAACCAACCAACAGAAATTCATGTAGTAGTATTTTATTACTAGCTAAACATGCCATCATAAACTCTACTTCATAAATGTAACTAATTATAGCTTAACACGTGATCAATCGTTTTGCATTCACACGATCCCAAACCTGAAAACATCATTAACCTTCCATGTTCATATAGACTAAATAAACTATAAAAAGTTTTAACTCTCCTAATCAGAGGCGATTTATCCCAACAAAAGAAAATTTACATTTAAAAAAATCTACACATTCCTGCCAACCCTAACACACATCCTCAATCCCAATAGTCCCAATTTTGAAGCAATTATAACATCAAAATAAAATATTAGAAACCACACCCAACAAGTCAACGCTTCTCCAATTTCTATACTAAAACTCCTGACAATATTAGTGATGTTGATTACATAAAAACCGCCAATATCACAAAAATATCCTATTTGTTTCACCACCATAAAGACCTTAAGCGAGAAAGCTGAATATAAAATTATAAAGCTTACCATATGTGTCACTGCAACCCCCATTGGATTCTCAGAAAAGTGGATGATCCCTCTTTTCCCATAGTTTCTCAACTATCGATTTCTCGTCCCCAACACCACCAAGTCTTACCATCATCACTACCATAATGATCCCCATCAAAATCAAACACTAATTAAGTGTAATAAAATCATTCATTTATACAGAGCTTTAATCTTAGTGTCGGTTTAGTAACAAAATCACCACCCAAGGTATAAGATTTCAAGTTTATAAGGGCAAAAACGAAATAAAAAAAACAAAACCAAGAACCAACAAAAAAAAAACTCTTAAAAAGAAGAAGAAGAAGAAGAAGAATCAGAGATAACTTAAAGAGAGATAGAAATCCAATGGACTTAATCAAAGAGTTAAGTTAAGTATGGACTAATAACCAATTGGAAGAATATTATTAAAGGTGGAATCATGGATTTGAACATGAAGATAAATATGACACCACCTACTAACACATGAAGATAAACACGAAGGCTTTATTCTGTAACCGTGTTAAGCAAATGCTTACCTATTCCATTTGTTTGGATGACAAGCTCATGGCTGAAGTTGATTTTATGAGTATGATGATGTTCGGAGTTAACAGTCGTATCTTGAAAACATTTCAGCAAAGTTTTTTAGCCGTCATTGAATGTATTTTGACTCTTTAAATTTGAGTAATTGAAAAAAGGGCAAATTTTCGTAGTCGTCCCTCTAGTTTTACGATTGTTTCAATTTCGTTCCTCTAGTTTCAATTGCACTAATGGAAAAAATATGATTAAAAATTAAGTACTCTAATTTTTAATCCGGTTGAACCAATGCCAAGATTTTATTTTTTTTATCATTTTATCCTAGATGGTCGTAATGAATTTTTGGCTCTAAGACCTTTCAACGAGCACCCGAAGACTCATTATTTAGTTTTAAGGCTCTCTTAGGGCGCTCATTGAAAGGTTTTAGAGCTAAAAATTCATTACTACCATTTAAGATAAAATAATCAGAAAAATAAGATCTTCGTATCGGTTCAACCGGATTGAAAATTGGAGCACTTAATTTTTTAATCATATTTTTTCCGTTAATGAAATTAACGGAGTTAACGATTTTACCAATTTGGAACATAAAACAAACTATAAGGACGAAATTGAGACAATTGAAACTAGAAGAATGAAATTGAGAAACCGTAAAACTAGAGGGACGACTACGAAAATAACCAACAAAAATTATTAAAAAACCACATAAGAATATGAAGAAAAAAAATAGGACAACTTAGTATTTTCAACTTTAACCTAACACCAATATTGCTTTTTCTCAACAAGTTTTTTTTAAGGGAATTAGCTTAGCTTCTCATAGGCTCTTCCAAACTCCACCTTCCTCCTCTGTTTTTGACAAAACAAAACAAAAAACCCACAATTTCGAGAGAGAGAGAGAGAGAGAGAGAGAGAGAGAGAGAGAGAGAGAGAGAGATGGGTAGTACCATAGATATGGAAAAGGAGAGATTAACAGTAGAGGTGGTGTTTAAGGACGACTCATTGTTAGTCGTTATCAAAATTCGGCAAAAACATAACAAAATCAAATCCTTAAGAATCTGCGTACATAATAAACCCTAAGTGCAAATCACAAACATATACATCCAACCCATAGAAATTAGTACTAACAAGCACATGCAAAGCGGGAAAATCAGATATATAGAAACAAAATTCAAAGAAAACCCTAGATCTATCACCTATAGAAAAAGTGTATACCTTATGCAATTTCTGGCCTAGGGTTTAAGATTTGACGGTGGGATAGTCCAATGAGCGTGAGTTGACTGTTTTTCCTTGCTATGCTTGTCCTCTCTCTCTGTACCGAAGGAGCTTATGGCTGGTGGGCTAGATGATTGGCGTCAGTGACGAGGAGGCTATGGCTGATGGCCAAGAGACCGGTGTCTCTTTGTTTTTCTCTAAACCCGAGGAAGAAAAAAAGAGTGGGAGGTGGAAGAAAAGAAGACTCAAGTAAGCTTCTCTCTCTTTTTCTCTTCTGATATATCCTCCTTCTCTATAAGAAGAGAGAGTTTCGGCACGTAGCCCACTAAAATCCACCTGTCCAACCCCTTTCGCCACGTAGCCCACTAAATGGCACAAGTGAAATGACCAATTGCCCCAACATGTCAAAAACACAATCGTCCAAATCAAGGGTTAAATTCGTCCAAATGAGAAAAGTGGCAAGCGGAAAATTGGCCGAAACTCTCTCTTCTTATGGAGGAGGAGAAAATTGTGTATATTTCATCTAGATCAAGCTTACAATTGCATTATAATGTATCTTTTATTTTGCTCCTAATTTTTTTTCCCTCACTCCTTCACCCACCCAGAGAGAAGCAAAGAAAAATGACTAAAAGAAAGCTAAAGTTTCTGAGAAAAAACTCCCCAAGGTTGAAAGTATTGACAAAAGTAGCACTCTATGTCGGGAGGATAAGGTTTTTTGGAATAATGAAGAAGAAATGATAAGAGGTGAATATATTACATTGGAGCTGTAGTTAAAAAAGAGGGCTTTAATTAAGAAATGACTTGTTTGGTAGTTGAAATGGACAGATAAAAGGGGGAAGATGTAACACCCGTTCCGAGCATGCACGTGCATCGCATGTGTTATTTAACTTTATGTTGCATAGGTCATGCTATATGTTACACGTGTTGTGTTATCATTCGCATATCATTCATTAATTATTTAGCAATACTTGATTAAATTTGAGGGTTTAATTAAGTTAATTAAAAGAGATTGACTTGGTAGGTGGAATGAAGGGTAAAGATGAGACATGGCTCATTTGAACCCATGCATCCAACCTCATGGGATAATTCTTCTCTAATTAACCTAGCTTCTACGGTATTCTACAGCATTCCACACCCCTCCACCGTTTTCTTTGTATCACGTAGAGAGAGAGAGAGAGAGAGAGAGAGAGAGAGAGAGAGAGAGAGAGAGAGAGAGAGAGAGAGAGAGAGAGAGAGAGAGAGAGAGAGAGAGAGAGAGAGAGAAGAAGAAGAAGAAGAAGAAGAAGAAGAAGAAAAGAGGAAGGAGAAGGTGAAAGAATTAGGAAAAGATAATTGAAGGTAAACCCTATATTATACCAATTTCTATTTTGGGTTTTGATCAAACTTGTATATACCTACATATACTTGTAGTTTTAATCCTAATTAGGTCATAAGCGAGTGGATTTTGTGTAGTTAAAGTAGTTTAGAACAGAAATTACTTGATTGAGAATTCTGCAGAATTGGAAAATTCATGTCTGTCTGATTTTGGGGAATTTTATTGAGATAGTTCGAAATTTCTGAAATTTCTGGGAATTTTTCTGAGGGTTCCTCTAGGGGTCTTTTATCTACAGTAAAAATTGCAAGATCTAGTTCAAAGTATTGAACTCTATAGAAAATTTTAACCTAGCATCACTCAAATTCGGAATTGAGCAGTCAGCACTGACACAAGTTGGGAAAACAGTCATATCTCCTAGCTCGAGACTCGAAATCACATTCCGCTTTCTTTGCTGAAAACTAGACTTGTAGGGCTTTCCAACGGTGCAACCCGTGCACTGTGGTTATGCCCGAGGAATAACAGATTTGCTGTTAAATTTACCCAAAATCTGTCTCTGCACCAGTTTTAATATTACGTTAAGTTATAGTCGCGAGGCCGTAGTAAGGTTACCGAACTCCGTTTTTGATGAATGACCTGTCGATTCGAAGAGGAAGAAGCTAACTTTTCAACGGATAAAGTGAAATTCTTAGAATTCATGATTATGTATCGGATATGGTCGGAACTGTACATGTTGGTCACGGACTAATCCTCATCTTTGGGAATTCTTGTATCAAATCTCATTGATTCATCTTTGGAGTATTGTAGCACATCATCCATCATTTTACTTGCATTATAACATAAGTTGGAGCATGAGTTATTCTAAGTGTAGTCTCATTCATATTTTAGGATCGAGGTCGAGTCTCTACCTCAAGGTTGAGAAGGAGGCTTTTCGCTTTTGTCTTTTGGAACTCTAAGGTGAGTGTGCTATTTCATTGAAGTTGGCTTGCTAAAAATAAACTTATACTTTTTCTGCGAATGTTGGGAATTTTTGACGGTTGTGGATATGGATCAAGTTGCTTGAAATATGATTTTATTTCAAGAGCATGTCATAGCTGTATTGTTTGTTAGAATTGTCTTCTTCTTGGTGTACACAAGAAGGGTATAAATTGTCTGTTTGCTATACACAAACAGGGTATAAATTGGAAGTACCCTGTTCACAGGGTCACGGTACCGTCATAACTCCTGGTTGCGAGGGAAGCAACCCTATGGCTTCTTAAAATATTGTGCTTACTTAATGGTTTGTGAAAGATGAATTGTTTCTTGCTAAATATGATTGAAGCATTACTTGATCCATGTTTGCTCGTGTAAACTGTTTTATGCTTTCCGCTTGAATGAAGTAGTAACACTCACAATCTTTTCAAGTATCTGAAGTAGAGTTTTGGTCCACTACTGGTCTGGCAGGCTGTAGGAGCGGGGTCGAGGGTTGGCTCGGAGTCCTTTTGGCGTAGTACTTTTTGTGATATCAATTTTTGGAGAGTTGTCGTATCATATGTGGATGCAACTCATTTTGTAATGCTCTTGTAAATTTTACTTTGGAAACCAAATGTAATCTATTTAGTCTGTTTTGCTTTGAGTTTATGGAATGAATCTTATTAAAGTTGTTGCTTAACTTTCTTTAAGGCAATTTATGCTAATTCCCTAGAACGGGTCGTTGCAGAAGATAAGGAAATAATATGAAAGTTTACTAGTTTTTCCTTGTAACGAGAATGCAAAAAGGGTTTGAAAAGATTTGAGGGGCGCACCAATTATTAATATTATGCCCACCCAGATAAGCTTATCCTAGGGGTGGGATGGGTTTCATACAAGAACCCTAACAAGGTTTTTGCTTATCCATGAATAAGCAGTTTGGGTGCAATGATGGGAACCAAACCGAATTAGAGAGGGTTTGGATTACGTTGTCTCCAAGGCCCTCATCCTCTTCTCCTTTCTGCCTTTCACACGGGCCGTAAGATTTCTAACAAACATACATTGTGAGAGCCCGAAAGTTCTAAAATACTCCATTCGTCTCAATTTACTTGTCATTTTTTATAGTTCGTGAAACTTTTCAATTAATTATATCTTATAATTTATAATATTTTAAGTGATTTCGAAAACATTGAATTATAGAATAAATCGACATCTATTAAATAAGATCCATATTGGATATAAAATTCATTACCACTTTAAAAATATAACTAATTTTTTAATTCAATTAGAATAGGACTGGAACAAGTAAATTAGAACGGAGGGAGTACTATTGAACTTGAGGTATAGACTTTCATGACACTTGCCCACGAATCAAACATTTGTTTAGAGAAAAAAATTTGGTGACATCATTAAATGTTAAAACGAAATGTTAAATTTTTAGTTGTGTGATGAATATTCTAGTGGTGAGGACATTAGGCAATTTTACAATGCCGGTTGTAATATCTAATCATTAGGACTTTAATGAAATTATCATAATCCCAAGGGAAGGTGGTTGTAAATTACAGAAATATCACGAAAAAACTCGACGTCCTTAATTATCGTGGGCTTCCCGGTGACGTAGCGGCCTTTGCCGTCTCTTCTCCCCCAACCTCTCTCTCTCTCTCTCTCTCTCTCTCTCTCTCTCTCTTCGATCGGTTCGATAAACATCATCTCTCTCTACAAAACCCTGCATAGACATCGAGAAACCCCAAAATTGACCACGATCCCTTCATGTCTACCCCTCATCGATCAAACTAGAGAGGGATAGAGAGAGAGTGCAATCTGAGAATCGCGAGGGAATGGCGATTCTATACGCGGTGGTGGCGAGGGGGACGACGGTGCTGGCGGAGTTCAGCGCCGTGTCGGGGAACACCGGCGCCGTGGCGCGGAGGATACTGGAGAAGCTGCCGTCGGAGGCCGATTCGAGGCTCTGTTTCTCCCAGGACCGGTACATATTCCACATACTCAGATCCGACGGCCTCACCTTCCTCTGTATGGCCAACGACACCTTTGGAAGTCCGTAATTCTCTCCGTCTTCCTCAGTCCATATGTATCTGTACGCGTATGTCTGTCTGTCTGTATCTATGTGCTGACATGCCTTTCACGTTGTGTAAGTTTGTGTTTTATGTTCCCATCTTGTGATCGTATGACCTAGGGCTGCAAACAAGCCGAGCTCTTTGCGAGTAGATTGAGGCTTGGATCGTTAGTAAACGAGTTGAGCTCGAGTTTTAAGCTCGTTTGGTGAACGGGACGAGCTCCAGTTTTGAGCTCATTTGGTAAACAAATTGAGCTCGAGTTAGTTGTACCTCTGCTTGTACGTAGAGGCTCATGTAGTAGACAGACTGAGCTCGAACACGTTGATAATGAACGAGCCGAGCTCAAACAGATAAAAACTCTACTCGTTTGCAACCCTGATGAGTATCTAGCTACTATATATCTCTGCTTGTGAGGGCCGACGGGTATTGTTGAATTTTGAGGATGGTAGTAAACTAAGCCTAGGTTTTGTTAGAATTAGAAAAGTGAACACAGTTGAATTGAGTAGTTTCTAAGGTTGAAGTGATTCAGGAGTATGTTTCATGTCTTTCCAGTTTATGGGTTATGGAGGGGATATTTGAGGTAGACAGATAGTTGGTTTTGATGGTATGTTTTGCATATCAAATGCTTCTTGATGAGGTTATTGGGTTTGTGGCCCTCTACTTGAGGGCTTGGGAAGTCCAATTATGATTGTTGCAGGTAAGAATGGAGTTTCTTCATGTATGGAAGAATCTAGTGCTATTTACAGTTGGAAAACTTGGAGTAGTTTAGATCCTAGATTTTTTGTGTGTACATGCTGATACATGGAAATCTGAGCTTCATGTATTGAATGGTATGTTTTACTACTAGATCTTGAATGATGCACGATCAGTTAGTGACTGTCTTCTGGATGTTGGTGTTAAAGTTTCGGAAAGTGTCTTCAAAACTTAGTGAAAATGGGAAAAGGCGCTTGGCAAAAGAATGGGCAAGGAAGATCCAGTTGGATTACAATTTGGTCATTTCCACCAAACTACTGCTTTAGCAAAAGCATTCCTAAAATTCATGTAAGGTATAATGAACAACCACTCGAAAGGTACTTCATAACAGAGAGCTAAAGTCTCTTTTATTGGGGTTGCATTGGAGAATAATTCGTAGTTGAAAGGTTTGCCTACTTGGTTTCACAATATGCTCTTTCCACTTGGCATTGGCAGTGACTCCACATTTTTATTAGATCCAAATTATCAAAACATCTATTTGATCTTGAGATCTATGAATGGTGGCAATAACAATAATTTAAAACCACCTAATGGCATTACAAAAGATGATGTAATCAACTGGGATGGTGATGTCTGTAGACTATGATATTTCAATCTTTCTCCATCCATTCTCCGACCAAGAATTCTCATTTTTGGTGACTTGCAGCAGATTTGACAAATACTAAGATTGCCACACTGGAGAAGAACCAATCAGCTCTAATGAGTCATGATTGTGTTGTGTCGTCCTCCTTTTTCTTTGAGTTGTTTTCAACAACTCAAGTAGATAGAATGTTTAGTTGCTGATGATTTTCTACTTGTTTACTGTGTTTGAGAATGGACTTCACCTCATTCGCCTCTATTGTGGTTGGTTTGTTTCTTTATCTGGGATGTCCTCGTGTTTTGTCTTTATTCATGTAGTCTTTCTAGTCTATATCATATTCTCCCCAACATATAGTAATAATTACTTCTAGCTTTGCTCATAACTAGGCTAGCACTCGATTTCTAGCTCTCATTTGCTGGACTGCTTACTGTTCTTATGATTGTATAACCAGGGAGAATCCCATTTTCGTACTTGGAGGATATTCATATGAGGTTCATGAAAAATTATGGCAAAGTGGCACCCTATGCTCCTGCTTATGCCATGAATGATGAATTTTCTAGGGTCTTGCATCAGCAAATGGAATTTTTCTCCAGTAACCCAAGTGCTGATACTCTCAATCGTGTGAGAGGCGAAGTTAATGAGGTAGTGTCTGGTTCTTCATTTACTGGAAGTTTGGAACTGTCTTCTGTAGGAGTTTCTCCTAGTTTTTTCTTTTTACCTTGGATTACCCAATTTTTATTGTCTTATGGTGACATGAGAGGATGCATGAATGACCAAGATACTTATGACTAAGTTCCAAAATCCGAATTGGTTCTTATGTCAATATAAATGATGACACTTTTGGTCCTTCCATATGTTACTGACCTTACCGCTCGTGTTCTTATTTTAGCTAATTTGCAATTGGAATTCTGTCTGGGCTTTACGGAACTATCATTCTAGGTATCAGGAAAACTTGAGATTAGAAATTATCATTCTGATGCTATGAAGCATGGGCATGTCTGAAACTGTATTGTATCCGGTAGTAGTTGTTTGCATAATTCTTCTGCCTATGTACATATGATTTTCCATCTCAACATGTCCCATCTTACCTGTACCATTAATCATACATTCATACCCATACACTAGCTCTGAAGTTCTGATGTTTCTGGATATTGGCCCATGTAACTAAATTTCCTCAAGCAGTTATATCAATAATGAACTGAACAGGTTCTTGACCCTGTTTCTGTTTTTTAGTGCCATGCATCGTAACTGTCATCCGAAAAATGCATCAAAGGGAGTGCCGGAGTGCTACTCTTTTTTCTTTTGGTTAAATACGATGGCAATTTGTAACCATTTTCTAGATTCTTTTTTTCTTTCAAGTCTTTTTTTGTTTCCCTTTATGTTAGTCATTATGTTTGTTTTATGATCACAACTGGTAAAATTAAATGAAGGTACGCACTATCATGGTGGATAACATTGAGAAGATACTGGAAAGGGGTGACCGAATTGAGCTTCTTGTCGACAAAACTGCAACAATGCAAGACGGTGCTTTTCATTTTAAGAAACAGTCTAAGCGTCTCAGACGTGCTCTTTGGATGAAAAATGCCAAACTCTTGTAAGTCCTAGTCTCCTGCTATAAAGTTACATTGCTATCTTGTTAAATTTGTCATTCCTGTTCCATGAACTGCAGAAAAGGTGAAAATGGTGAGGGAGGTTTCCTAGGGTGAATGAGTTACAGAGTTTGTAATAGAAATTCTCACATTAGAATCCCTTTTGAAGCAAATACTTGGCATGATTAAAATATTAAAGTCCGTTCATAAATAATGCAACTAGAGCAAATTCATTTTATTCTATTGAAGTTTAAAAGCAACAAGGGCAAGAGGATTTCCCTAGCATCCGCCTGCCTCTGGTAGCATTTGCATCTGTGTATTGTTGGGTTTTTCAAAGGAAATGCATATGTGATATGTAGATGGTATAGCTTTAGATGGAGTTGAAGCAAAATAGGGGAAAACTTACATTCAAGCTCTGGGTGCAAATAGTCCTGTCGAGCTGAATTTGCTTAAGATGCATGAGCATGACATATTCTGTGTATTTAATTTTGTGTTTTTGTTAGTCCGTTAACCATATAGTTGTCTGAATCTCGAAGCAGTTAAAATTTGGAAGCCAGGGCTTTTTCTTATTTCATGTGGAGAAACTTTAGCCTTTGTTTTATGACAGGGCCGTGTTGACATGCGTGATTGTCGTGCTTCTGTACATAATAATTGCTGCTTGTTGTGGGGGAATCACTCTACCATCCTGCCGATCATGATTTCCAACTTTGCCACTGTTCATTTCTGCTGAGACATGCATGTTGGACTTGAGAAATGATGTGCGCCTGATTACTTTGTCCCTTGGCTGTCTCATGGTCCAAGGTGTGTTTGATCTATATTCTTTCCATCTTTCAAAGGTCCCCTCAAGTTATTTCGTCGATTTTCTTATTCTTGTTGCAGTAGTTGTGCGGTTATTGTGGGAAGCCTGATGAGGGTTTATGATAGTATCGTATATCATCTCTGTATTCTGTAGGTACTAGAAATTTTCTTTTTGTTTTATTGATTATGGTCTAAGCTCATATTCTGCCTTCTGTAATTCGATATCATATGTATGGCCATATAAGAGCAGCGAGAATAACAAGATTTGATTCAATTTGTTGCCAACTCAATCTGTTCCATCTGTGATACGCAGGTGCATGAAAGCTTCTCTGGTTCTATACTATTTTCCAAACATGTTTTCGTTACTCGCACTCCTTTTTGTCATTTGTTGATAATCCTTTCTGGTTGAACATAGATTGAAGGGCATAATTTTAGGGGTGTAATCGATCCTGGTCGGAATCGAAGATTGGGCTTGTGTAGATTTCCGAACAACCTGCATAGTTTCCTGATTATGTAGGTGAGACCTCTATGTTTGCTGTGAACCCTCCACTGATAAAAATAGTTTTTTTTTTTGTGTGTAGATTTGCAAAATTTAAAACCAAAGCAAATGAGACCAATAGAACACAAAACAAGACTCTTTTCTTTTCTTCTGTTTTTGGATCGGCTCAGAGTGTTACCAAAGATTATGGAAGAACTTAATACTGTCGTCCATATACTAGGATGAATTTCGAGAACCTAAACAATTAGGTCGAGTGTTTGTCGGAGGTAAGTGTCTCACGAGAGCGAGTCAATTCAACCCTTAATAAGAGCAAAATCCTTCATATGACTCATGCACTGCCTGTAAGCGAAAGCTTGTGCAATAGTGAGATCGGTTCGAGTTACCAAAAATAACGAAGGACGAATTTGCAAACATGAATAAAAAAAACATCCTTGCCGGAAAAATATGTCGAACTAAACAAATTGCGAGCATGAATATTACTTCAACAATGTAAACTTACAACCTTTAGATTCTGGGCAAACTGAACAGTCTATTCACTGTACTGAGACAAATTTGGCAATACGTTCAAAAAATTCTGCAACGCGAACTTGTAATACTGTCTGCAACGCCATCACCTGATATAGTCCCAAGTTAATTGCTATAAATCTTGATCATAAAGCAATCTCGTCTTCTCGAATTCTTCATGGACACAGCAGCTCTTCTCGTCCTTCGAGATCGCTTCGAACTTGCTTGTCGGGCATGAAGGTATGGTTAAAGGCCCCGCTGCTTGGATTTCCTCCTCGTACTCTTCAAGCAATCCCTTGAAATTTAACGACGAGGACAAGGTTATCGGAACTACATACTTATTGTGTTCTTCACCCACGTACACGAAAAAAGAACCCTTGGGGGCTCTCTCGTCAGCTATATTATGCATGGCTTTCTTTGTGCGGCTGCTCTTGCAAATCTTGTTTAGGAGTGAGGGAATTAGTTTTCTTCCCGATACCGCCATCTTACTAGAGAAGCTAAAAGCTAGGGTTTGGGGGGAAACCTTCGAGTGCGAATGGGAAATTGACCACGATACAATAAGGCCGGAGAACAATGAAGGTTTCTGGTTCTGGGTGTTGTTCGAAGACGAGAAGTGAAAGAGGCTAGGGTTTGGAAAAAAGCTTATGAGAGGATTTGATGAATGAACGATTAATGAAGAGACAGATTACGAGATTTATAATCTATTAGTACTTGTAATCCACGGAAGTTAACTCAAGGCTATCCAGAAGCTTAATTGGTTCTAGACTTCTAGTAAAGTTAAGTTGAGTGTTAGTCACGCTAAAATCCCAGAAAGCCTAGGAAACCATGTTGTTCTGATGAGATAACAATGAACAAATCCGTGTTTTGATCGTATTTTATTACACTTAGGAAAAATACGAGTTGTTTGTTAAACTACTTAGAAAGTGGTGGATGTTACTCAACACGTTGGATCTCACGTTCACGATCGGAGTCGTTTATTTTACATTGTTATTTTTTAAACCATGTGTGCAGAAACTAGGTTCGATTGGACATCAACAAATGTTTGATTGAATGATGGAATTCTTTGTTCATGATTTTTAGAGGGAAATGATTTTGCTACTCCATTTCTTGATAATGCCACTTCCCTGCAAATGTATTTTTGCACCAAAAATACACTTGCAGGTGAGTGGAGTTGACAAAAAAAGGGAATAACAAAATCAACAGTCTTTTTTTTTTATACCAAAGTTATGAAGTATGACAAGTGTTATTCGATCAAATACTTGCCCATTATGAAAGTAGGTTGGTAGGGTACAAGTAGGAATTTTTTATGTTTTGGACCTTTGGTTGAGAACTTAACAGGGAATTAATGTGGTAATCCAAATAGACCGATTTTAGGATTATTGTCTTTATTCAAAAAAAAAGTTTAGTTTTGGGCATTATATTTTCCTTTTTGGATTTCTTTCGTCAAGACGAATCAATGATCAGTAAAAAATTGACTAAAAATTAACAAAAAAATTTTAAAAAATAAAGATAAAAATAACCCACAAAAATTATTAAGCCAAACCACCCCTAACCTGGGAGGAGTTCGGGCTGGTTGAACTATGAAGACACCTACCCCATGGGTCTGGGTCTGCCCTTCTTATTGGAGGTTTCAAAGTTCGAACAGACTAATAGTTGTAGGTGCGGTCAGAGTTGTTAGCTTGCCGTTCGAGACGACTATTTGACCCTACAATAGCGAACAAACACGTGGCGGTGGGACCCACGTGAGAAGAATGGTTGACCACCCTATAGAACAATGACGCGTGTACAGACAAAGCCAACAGTTGCCTCCGCGGAAAAGTCTCCGTGGAAAGGCGTCCGCGGAAAGATGGGACCATCCGCGGACCACCTCCGCGGACCCCACACGTTGATATCGAAGGCGGGATTTATGCTAATATTCCACGAGTCTCCCCGATCTCGCGATTACGGGGAGGCCCTCCCTTGGAAGCCAAACCATGGGGTCTCCGTCCTAGGCCTAGAGGCAGGGTCCAGATGGAACCTCGCGGAAAGAAGCGATCGTTGCAGGTCGCGACCTCGCTCCAGCCGAAATTGGGGGTTGCTTGCGGCTTGGTGGTTTGGAGTTGGAGGAGTCGCCGCGGGAAAACGAGCCTTCCCCGGAAGGGCAGGTTTTCTCAAGGCCAGGAGGTATATATAGGAGGGACACGTGTCAGGAATTGATAGGAGCGCTGTCCTGGGCCTAACCTAGGCCCAAGTGCCCTATAAATACCCCTGACATTCCCAATGATTGATGATGACCGTTTTCTGGGAAAAAAGTGAGTGAGCACTGAATTTGAGGTAGGAGAACATTCTTCCTCAGAGAGACGGGGTGACCTCACTCGCTTAAGCCCAGAAAAGGTTGAGTACCGCGCGGGAAACAAAAGGGACACGCTGCCTCTGTTCTTCCCGTACCTCTTGCTCCCACTCCTTCTCCCCGTAAGACCTCCTCTCTTTCCCTTTTGACTAGTCATCGACCAATCGCACCTCTCCAACTCACGGATAATTACACGTAATCAGTCCTACGCGTAACCCATCTTCTACAATAGTCTTCCCTCAAAATAGCAATCCATTTTCCACAACTTTTTTTTGTTATTACAAGCGAACTGGACATAAGTCTATAATCACATTAAGCCAAATTGGTAGCCCCATTAAGGAGGACCAATAGGAAAATTTTTCAATGACAGGTGGATACCACGTGGTGTCCGCTCGGCACATCAAAACCGTTCATTACATTTTTAGACGGCTCGGATTTGGAAAGAGAAAAATAAAGAGAAAGTGTTGAGGTGAGAGGAGAAAGACGGTTTCAATCCGAGCCGTCCAAAAGTTAAGTGGACTGCCCGGATATGCCGAGCGGACAGTACGTTGGATAAACCCACCCGGCACCAAAAAATTTCTCGGACCAATAAGTATACAAAGAACTCTCATTTGGGAGAATGAAAATTTTAGACCTCCAAGTTAAAAAGTGTACAAGGGTGATCAACTGAGCTAATCCCGTCAGTTTATTCCCACAGCCTTGGCATATACAAATGGAGCAATTTCTATGGGCCTGGCTTATCATAGTAATGGGCCTGTGGCCCAATATGATACCCTTAGCAGTAGACCATTGGAACCTGGTTGAGCCCAGGTTTAGTAATATTAGACCTCTATATGTTAACTGGGAGTCTGGGAGCCCTAAGCTAACAAGAACGGTTTTTGTGGGTGTTTGGAATTGAATTGTGGACTTTTGTAGATTTACAATTAAAAAAAAAACAAAAAACGATAATTTGTTTTTTTTAATCGGCAGAGACGGTGTAAGGGTTAGGAGTTGGATTCTCTCTGGGCCACTTGATGCATGCACGTTTCTCTTTTGAACCATTTGTAGGCAACCTTCTCATGTCCGATCGATGATTGAAATCGTTTAGTTTGTGTTTGATATGATTCCAGAACACATGTTCAGAAATTAGATCATACGATATTTGATGTCTTTAACATGTACTCAAAGAGCTTCAAAAAACAAAAAACAAAAAACGAACAGTTCAGATCATCAGAGTCAAAGAAATATCCACAAATTAACGTCTGAAAGGATTAGTTTTTGATTGACATCCTTCCCGTCCGTAAGCAAACACTTATGAGGAGATCGGTTCCGAACTATGAAAACATGAATAAAGAAACGTCCGTCCATGCCGGAAAAAAAAAATGTTGAACGCAATTATCTAATTGAATATTACTGTATTCAACAAGCTGGTGAATATAATTTCAACCCAAAGATTATGGACAAATTCAACCCAAAGATCATGGACAAATTCAACCCAAAGATTATGTACAAATTCAATAGTCCGTTCACTATGCTAAGATAAATTCGGCAATACGAAAACAATATCCGAATTGAAATCCAGAGCACCAACGTATATACGTACTGTCTGCAAGTCATCATCTTATATGCAGTTCCAATCAATCTTGATCACAAAGCAAACTCATCTTCTCAAATTCTTCATGGACACAGCATCTTCTATCAGCCTTCAAGATCGCTTCGAACTTGCTTGTTGAGCATGAAGGGAGCGTTAATGGCCCCGCGGCTTGGATCTCCTCCTCATACTCTTCGAGCAATCCCTTGAAATTCGAGGAAGATGACAAGGTTACCGGAACCACGTACTTCTTGTGTTCTTCGCCCACAAATACGAAGAAAGAACCCTTTGGGGCTCTCTTGTCGGCTGTATGCATCACGATATTCTTTGCGTTGCGCTTGCAAATCTTGTTTATGAGTGAGGGAAGCTTTCTTCCTGATACTGCCATCGATCGTAGTAGAGAAACTAAAAGGTGGGGAGTGGGGACTAGGGGTTTGGGAAATTAGTTCTTTGAGATTGAGGGAATGGCCTGATCACCGAGATCGATCGAATAAGCTAGGCCAGAGAACAATGAAGGTTTCTTGTCTTGTATGGATGTTGTTTGAAGACGATCGAGAGGTATAGTAGCCTAGGGTTTGGACTGCTTTAAGAGAGAGAGAGATGATGATGAATGAACAATTACTGAAGAGACTATTACGAGATTTATATATCTATTTGTAAGGGTAGACCAAAGGGACGGTTGAACTCAAGGTTATCCAGAAGAGAAGCTTTGGTTTTCGCAAATTAGAAACCAAAAGTGCTACACACATAACGGTTGTGTAAAACACAATACATAATCAATCTTTAGCCACCCATTACTGTAATGAATGGTCAGGATTTGCTCAAACACTTCTCCATAAAAGTTAAAACTTATCATTGGAAGAGTTTTTTAAAATTTAGACCGTCCAAATACATCTGGATGGTCAGAATTACAAACACAACCAACACAACGGTTGTGCAAATAGCATTTTTTTATTAGAAACCCAGAAAGCCTAGTAAACCATGTTGGTTTGAGGAGAATTTTTGGATGCTGAGCGGTGTCACGTGTCGGTATCTGTCGGTGATCACAGCCATCCAAACGTGTTTTGGATGGCCTAGATCTATTCCCTCTCTCTCTCCTCACCCCACCACACCACTCTCTCTTCTTTTTCTCTTTCGAAAATCCGAACCGTCTAAAACACGTTTGGACTACTAGAATTGCCGATCACCCAAAAACAAATCCGTGTGTTGATCTTATTATTACAAGTGAAAAAATATGAATTGTTGTTTTGTGGAAACACCCAAAATGTTTATTTGCTTTGCATGGGGATCTACCTGGAATCTGACTTTAATGATGAGAGCCGTTTATTTAATTTATTCAAAAAGTATTTGATCTAATGATTCAATTCTTCGTTACATATTTTATTCAAAAAGATATATACTTAGTACTTAAAATGATTTCATGGAAACGATCAAACAAATCAATTACCAAAGAAAAGTAGTAAAACTTACAACCCGAATGCATGCCTTATGTGGAACATGTGGAAACTGAAAAGGGCAATGAAGAGCAAGTCTAAAATTTTTTCCTTACTTTGTTTGGTTTGAGAGGAAAGATGAGAGAAAAGGGCAAAATAATGTTATAAGGATAATAACATTTCCCCCCTCTTTTTCTCCCATTTTTCTTCTTAATTATTTTCTCTCTCTCTTTTTTCACTTTTCACAAATTCCAAACAGAGCAAAAGATTCTAAAGATATATTTTGCCAATGTACACTAATAGTGAGTTTGGCTTAAATTAGCTAAGTATCTTTTTATTTGTTTCGATTTTTGAATATTTGTTACACTCACGTTAAAAGATTTTTTAATTTTTGTATTCACCACTTGCCTTAATGTGAAGAATCTGTAAAATAAAAAATTATGACTGAAAAAAGGAATCTATGGACCATGTAGACTGTAGTAAACTATCTGAGCCATTTGCATGTATTCATCACTTGCCTTTGTAAATTTGAGCCCATTTGTTGTCAAGTTGAAATCTGGAGCATTGACTGCTGAGACAGACGACTCGGATGATGCACTACAGCCCTAGTGCACCCATGCTCCCCAAATCAAAAATATGTTGAAACGAAGTATATATGTCATCAACAACATTAAGTTATTAACATATATAGGATCGATCTCAATATTATTTCACTAAAGTAGTAAAGATTACAACCCAAAAGATTTTGAGCAACTTGGTTGGATAGTGTAATCACTATAGTACTGTACAAATTAAAATCCAAAGCACCAACTTAATTATATATATAGCCATACGGCCCATACGTTGCTGAGTAATTAATAATCTTGATAATTACTAATAAATTAGCAAACCCATCTTCTCAATTTCTTCACGGACACCGTTCTTCTGATCATCAGCCTTCACGCAGTTCGATGATCTCAATATCGCCTCGAACTCGCCTGTCGAGCATGAAGGCAGGGTTAACGGCCCCGTCGACGCCTGCATTTCCTCCTCGTATTCTTCGAGCAATCCCTTGAAGCTTAACGATGATGACAACCATATCGGAACCACGTACCTCTTGTGTTCTTCACCCACGTACACAAAGAACGAACCCTTGGGAGCTATAATACTATGCATGGTTTTCTTTGTGCGGCGCCTGCAGCTCTTCCAAATCTTGTTCAGGAGTGAGGAAATTAGTTTTCTTCCTAGTAGTACTGCCATATAGAGAAACTAAAAGGAAGGTAGGGTTTGGGGAAAGATTTCGAGAGAGAATGGAAATTAATCGCCAAGAATATCTAATAAAGCCGGAGAAATTCGACGATTAATTTCTGGTTGTGCATGTTGTTTCTGAGGACCAGAGGTGTACTAGGAGGCTAGGGTTTGGGAAAAGATTATGATAGTGGGGGAGTTGATGAACAAACAATGATCAAGAGACCGACCGATAACGAGATTTATATGTATTTGTAAAGATTAATGCAGAACTTGGCAGTACATAATTAAGGTGATTAGAGCGCTATAAGGTACACGCGATGTGTATGCAGACGGTCAGAGAATATTTTGGAGTTTAAAAAGCACCACTGATCTGTATTGAACAATTCAATTGCCTAAAAGGTTAGAAAAAAAAAAAAAAAAAGAAGAAGTCCTGAATACAAATTCCAAGTTAATACCTCGTCCAACTTTATCCACAGCAATTATTGGGGGCCGGCCATGTATAGAAGACCAGTTCAATTGCCTAAAAAAGTGAGCATGTTATGAACCGAAGAAGTTCTATCTCTTTTAGTTGGTTAACCCTCTCAGTTGAGAGGGGAGTTGGTGAGTCTGTTAGGGCCAGTTGAGCTGGCACGTTAGTTTGTTAATTCTGTTACGTTAGAGGTTAATTCTGTTTTGTTGTAACTGGCTATAAGTAGTGGAACGGAGGAGGGGAGAGGCATGTAATCTTTTGAGTTGTAACTTCCTGAGGAAATAAGAGGAACCCGTTGCTTCTTCTTCATTTCATTTTCAGCTTTCTTCTTCTTAGTCATTACATTGGTATCAGAGCCGGCGATTCTTCGCCTGTGAGAACCATTGCAATGGCCGATGGAACTAGGGGCCAAGAGTTCAAGAAATTGGAGGAATCTATTCGTCTGCTCAAAGAAGGGTTTGCGGGGCATACTTCCGAAATGGGGGAAATCAGGAATACGTTGAAGACTACTGGTACAACAATGGGGGAAATCAAGAATTCTTTGCAAGCCTTGGGTGACATTAAAGAGATGTTTACTGCGATTACAATGAAGTATGATCAGATGGCTGCCCATGTTTACGGGAAACACCATCAAGAATCATTCCGGACTTCGGAAAATCAGTTGGAAATTGCTACGTCTTCTCATTCTATTCCACCTTTTGGCACCAGGTATGCCAAGATTGATTTTCCTAAATTTTTTGGAGATGATCCAACTGGGTGGGTTTATAAGTGTGAACGTTTTTTTGAATATAATTCGATTGATAATGGTAATAAGGTCAAATTGGCAATTCTACATTTGGAAGATCGGGCAATCCAGTGGTACCAATGGTTTGAGAAAACCCATTGTATAGTGAATTGGGAAACCTTTAAGCAAGGGATTCTTGCACGATTTGGTCCTGATGAGTATGAAGATGCCGTGGGGGCCTTAACCAAACTTCAACAGCATTCTACTGTTAAAGAATATCAAGAACAATTCGAGATACTAGCCAACAAAACCTTAAATCTGCCAGAATCTTTCTTTACTAGTTGTTTTGTCAGTGGGCTCAAAGAGGAAATACGGGCCAACGTGTTGATGTTCCGACCTACAACTACTACTCAAGCCATTAGCTTGGCCAAATTACAGGAGTATAGTATTGCAGCTATCACCAAAAAGGCCAAACAAGGAGTTCAAATGGGGGAAACCAATTCCTCTAACAGGTTTAGAACTAGTTCTTACCCTAATCCTGTGAAGAGAGAGCTTCCCAAGGAATTGGAAGAGCGAAAAGCCAAAGGATTATGTTTCACGTGTAATGAAAAATATACTAGAGGGCACCAGTGCAGGAAGAGACAGTTGTATGCTCTGGATGGGGAGGAAGAGGAGCAAGTACAGGAACAGTTGCAAGAGGACGAAGAAGAGGACCCAGATATTCAAGAACCCAATGGGGAATTACAGATTTCAATTAATGCTTTAACTGGCTCAGTTTCCTATAGAACTATGAGGATTCAGGGAAATGTAAAGAAGAAGCTGATAATTATCTTGATTGACTCAGGTAGCACCCACAACTTCTTGAATTTGGATGTGGCTAAGAGGGCAGGAGTGAACATTACAGAAACAGATCCATTACCTGTTTCAGTTGCTGATGGCACTAAGTTGATAAGCACAGCAGTTTGTTTGGGGTTCAAATGGGAAATGCAAGGGACTAGTTTTCAAGCTGACATGAGGGTATTGCAGCTCAAGGGTTGTGATATGGTTTTGGGCATCCAATGGCTAGCAACTTTGGGGCCGGTTGCATGGGATTTCAAGCACTTGAGTATGGAGTTCACTCTCAATGGGAGAAGACATGTGTTAAGAGGGGGAAAGCCAGAGAGATTGCAAGTAGTTGGGCCAGAGCAAATGCACAAGTTACTCCAGAAACAACCACAAGGGTTGGTGGCACAGGTTTTTTCCTTGCAAATTGAAGAACAACCAGAACCTCCTGCTCTTGAAATACAGCAGTTGTTATCCAGATTTGAGGAAGTGTTCCACGAGCCCAAGGATTTACCCCCTTCAAGGGCACATGATCACCATATTCCAATAAAGTCTGGAGTGGAGCCAACTAACACAAGGCCTTACAGGTATCCATATTTCCAAAAAACAGAAATAGAAAAACAGGTGAGAGATATGCTTAAGTCTGGGGTAATACAAACCAGTGTAAGCCCCTATTCTTCCCCTGTGTTATTGGTTAAGAAAAAAGATGGAACTTGGCGGATGTGTGTGGACTATAGGGCATTAAATAATGTCACTATCAAAGACAAATTTCCTATTCCAGCTATCGATGAATTATTAGATGAATTGTGTGGTGCCCAATACTTTTCTAAACTGGATCTTAGGGCTGGCTATCACCAAATCAGAGTTCACCCCTTGGACATTCCCAAGACAGCTTTTAGAACACATGAAGGACATTATGAGTTTCTAGTAATGCCTTTTGGATTGACTAATGCCCCTTCTACCTTCCAAAGTCTAATGAATGATGTTTTCAAAGCATACCTCAGGGAATTCATCTTGGTTTTCTTTGATGATATATTGGTATATAGCAGAACTTTGGAGGACCATCTAAAACACTTGGAACAGACCTTACTACTGTTACAGAAACACCAACTCTATGCTAAGAAATCAAAGTGTGTTTTTGCCAAACAAGAAGTGGAGTACTTAGGGCACTTGGTTTCTGATAAAGGGGTGTCTGCAGAAACTACCAAAATATCAGCAATGATGAGTTGGCCAGTGCCACAAACAGTCAAAGAATTGAGGGGTTTCTTGGGTTTGACAGGCTATTATCGAAGGTTTGTTAAAAATTATGGTAAGATCTCAACTCCTTTGAATCAGTTGCTCAAGAAAGATTCATTCCAGTGGACTGTTGCAGCTACTGCAGCTTTTTATGAGTTAAGGGATGCTATGACTTCTTTACCAGTATTGGCATTACCTGATTACACTAAATTGTTCGTGGTTGAAACTGATGCATCTGGCAAAGGTCTGGGAGCTGTGCTCATGCAAGAAGGCCACCCAATTGCTTTTTGGAGCAAGGGCTTATCAGAGAAGAATCAAGCACTGTCTACTTATGAGAAAGAATTGATGGCAGTAGTATTGGCAGTCCTAAAATGGAGGCACTACTTATTAGGAAGGCATTTCCTCATTCGAACTGATCACCAAAGCCTTAAGTTTTTGTTGGAGCAACGGGTTGCTACCCCCTTTCAACAAAAATGGATCACTAAACTCATTGGGTATGATTACGACATTGTCTACAGGAGTGGGTATGAGAATAAAGCTGCAGATGCCTTATCAAGAAGGGAGGATCTCTTCTTACCTACTGCTACCTTGCATGCTTTATCATCTGTTGCTACAACTTGGATGCCTCTTTTACAACAAAGTTGGCAATTAGATGCTCACATACAACAGCTTATGACAGACTTGGCACAAAATGCTGCAACACATCCAGGGTTTCTATTGGAACGAGGGGTGCTTACCTACAAAGGGAGTCTAGTGGTTGGGGATTCAACTGGTTTGCAGAGAAAGATTATTGCAGAATTTCATAACACATCAGTAGGAGGCCACTCAGGAATTGACAAAACCACAAGGCGAATTAAAAGGACATTTTATTGGAAGGGTCTCAAAAAGGATGTGCAGAAGTATATCTTAGAATGTGATGTTTGTCAGAGGTTTAAAGGGGAGAATGTGCACGTACCAGGGTTATTACAGCCTCTACCAATACCAGAAAGGATATGGACAGATATTTCTATGGATTTTATTGAAGGGCTTCCTAAATCACAGGGTAAAACTACTATCTTTGTTGTGGTGGATAGGTTGACCAAATATGCTCATTTTTTGGCTCTCTCTCATCCATACACTGCTAAAGAAGTGGCACAATTATTTCTGGATAACATCTATAAACTGCATGGACTACCTGCTACCATTGTGTCTGATAGGGATGTGATCTTTACTAGCACATTTTGGCAAGAGTTCTTCAAGTTGCAGGGTTGTCAACTCAACCTCAGCACTTCTTATCATCCCCAAACAGATGGTCAAACTGAGATTGTTAACAAGTGTTTGGAAAATTACTTGCGGTGCATGTGTGGGGACTGTCCAAAACATTGGGCTAAGTGGTTGCCCTTGGCAGAGTGGTGGTACAATACCTCTTATCATTCTTCTACTAAGACCACTCCTTTCTACGCTGTGTATGGGCAAGACCCTCCTGACCACACCTTTATGAACATGACGCCTTCTCCTGTGGCAGCAGTAGATAATTGGGTTAGGGAAAGGGCTTCCATTCTAAGGATGCTCAGGGAAAATCTCCATTCAGCCCAGCATAGAATGAAACAAAATGCTGACAAGTTGCGAACTGAAAGGGAGTTCGCTGTGGGAGATTGGGTGTACTTGCGGCTTCAACCATATCGACAGACAACCCTAGCTTTGCAAAGGAACATGAAGTTGGCACCAAGATTTTATGGACCTTTTCAGATTATATCCAGGATTGGTACAGTGGCCTACAAACTGTCATTACCAGATACAGCTCAAATTCATCCTGTCTTTCATGTGTCATTACTTAAAAGGAAGCTGGGACAGACGTGGTGGCTACTCAGACTCTTCCACCGGTCAGTGAAGACGGAGCTTTGCAGATAGAACCAGTGGCTGTGCTGGAAAGAAGAATGGTAAAGCGTAACAACCGTGCCATAGTTCAATGGTTGGTGCAATGGTCTAGATCCTTTCCAGAAGATGCTACTTGGATGGACTATGATGAGCTGGTGTCAAAATTTCCTCATTTCCAGCCTTGAGGACAAGACTGTTTTTAAGGGGAAGGAAATGTTATGAACCGAAGAAGTTCTATCTCTTTTAGTTGGTTAACCCTCTCAGTTGAGAGGGGAGTTGGTGAGTCTGTTAGGGCCAGTTGAGCTGGCACGTTAGTTTGTTAATTCTGTTACGTTAGAGGTTAATTCTGTTTTGTTGTAACTGGCTATAAGTAGTGGAACGGAGGAGGGGAGAGGCATGTAATCTTTTGAGTTGTAACTTCCTGAGGAAATAAGAGGAACCCGTTGCTTCTTCTTCATTTCATTTTCAGCTTTCTTCTTCTTAGTCATTACAGAGCAAAAGAGAACATGATGAAAAAAAAAAACTAGAGCAATAGTCCCGAATGCATCGACATAAATTGAAGAATAATGCAGATCGTGGAAGTACTTTGAACCTGGGCGATCGATCGATGAGATCGCATATCTTGCCCCGTACGTGCAGTTATTCGTATCATGTCTCGATTATTAAACTTTATAGGGTTAGTTTTGGAAATCAGAAATGTATACACAATCTCGATTTTAAAGGACGCCAAAAAAGGGTAGCCTAGGAAACCATCATGTTTTTTGAGAGATTACAATAGGTAACAAAGTGATGGATATGATCTTAGTTAATTTACACGAGATAAGGATAACAAACACTTGATTAATTACTACTAGTATTTGGTATTATCTAACAAATAATAACAAATAATCCGGGTTTTGATGTTATCTAATTTATTTCGGAAACCATGTCGTTTTTAGTAACTGCCTTAAGTATTTAATACTACGTGGTTTTGATGTTATCTAAGTTATTTCGGAGTACTATGATTTCATTAGTATAGATCGAGAAACTTTTGGTTGCAAATTGGGTACCACGTGGTACCCGATCAGCGCATCCGAGCCATTCAGGCCGAGCAACCGACGGTCCAGATCAAAACAGTCTTTTTATTTTCTTTTTCCTTTTTTTTAAAAATCCGTTCGGTACCTTGCATCCGGACCGTCGGTTGCATTTTTGAACAGCTTGAATGTGTTGCACGGATACCATGTTAGCAATACCTTATTTGCACCAAAGAATTTCAAGATCAGGCGATCAATAACTTAGCAAAACTTCATCATTTAATTCAAAAAAGAAAATTGCCATTTAATACGATTTAAACAAGGAAAAAAACTTCCACGTTGGAAAAAAAAAATTCAATCTACATTTGAAACGGGACGGGGGATGGTGCTGCATGTGAGCATTTGGATTGTCCATCATGGCAATTTAATGGTCAGGATTGCCGAAACGGTTGGACGGTTGAAATTACGCACATCACCTATTAGTCCGAACTATTGATTGCTGAGACGGATGATCCAGATGTGTACAGCACCATCTCTCATCTAGACCATTCACATAGTTGTGTTTTGACTTTAATAGGAAGCCCTGCTAATGAATGATGGGATTGATTGCTCAAAATTATGCGAATTGCATGACACCTGAATTATCAAATAATGTAGTCCCAAATAAACCTCTCCAGGGGTGCTTATCATATTTATCTGTAACATCAAGGGCCCAAATTAAGGAGCCCGACTATTGGTTCGGTTGTTTTCTTCATCGAAAATGTACACATGTGATGTGTGGGTGGGTCCCGGATCTTACATAGACACTTACGGCTAAATTAATTTTTAACAAAAGACTTTTGAACAAAAATGTTATAAAATATAAATAGAAGTTTTTAAATATTCATCCTTAGATCTCATCTCACGTAAGTATTCATCCCGGTCATTTTGAACTGTTATGTTTTCATCCTTTCATATTGTGAATTACCTATCTTACCCCTTTTTAACAAGATATCTATAAGTGCATGTATTACCTTCCTAAATTACTGGGAATATTCAAGCATATATTTCCTAATTTAGTAGATTCAATTATTTTCTAATTTAGTGGGAGTGAATCACAATAATTACGGGAGATAATCACAAAAGATAATTTCAAAATTTAAAAAATTTGTACTAATCAAATCCCACCGATTTATTTTTCCTTGGTGGAATCGACCATGTTTTTTATGAATTAGTTTTTGCAAATAATTCATAGAAAATATCTAGAGAAACATGGAATATTACTTACGCAACACGACATATTTCAAAAACATGGAATATAATATTTCGAACTAATCAGAAAAGTGACATATTACGAACTAATCAACTTCAAAAACATGGAATGTTACGTAACCATTACATAATTCAAAAACAATAAAAACATAAACTATTTAGAATATAACATAATTCAGAAACATAGAACATTTTGAACCATGATTGATCAGAAACAAGACATATTTCAAACATAAAATTGGCAAAACGACCAAACAGATCCAATTTAGAACATGAGATATTTTAGAACATCAAATCATGATTCATGGAATCGGCAAAATAACCAAAAAGATCCAATTTCTATTGTATTACGTATTCATTACATAATTCAGACACATGGAATATTTTGAACCATGATTGATCAAAAACATGGCATAGTTTGAACATGAAATCATGAATTCATGGAATCGGCAAAACAATAAAAAAGAACCAATTTAGAACATGAAATCATGAATTTGTAGATTTGGCAAAACAACAAAAAAGAACCAATTTCTGTTGCACCAGTCAGATCTGCCGACAACAAGCCCCGTCCAAATGGGTTTCGCTGCCCGGTCAGATTCATGGAGGTGAGGCTGAAAAGGCAGAATAATCCACCAGAATCCAGAGTAAATTGGGGCTACTCTTCCAATTGCACTCTCGCCGAAATCTGCTACTACAGTATCTGTTTTACGAATTGGGTCATGAAGAACAATACTATTAAACAAAAACCCATTCCTGAGTCCCAGTTTCGTGTTAAATGAGACTAACACGTACAACAACAAAGATTGCCGATCGTCGGTGGACGTGAGACCAATAGAGGTGGCGAAGGCGACGGAATTGATGGCTGCTTTCCAGTCGGCGTCTCCGTCTTTCTCTCGCTACTGCTGCTGCTGCCAACATCACTACTCTGCCGACGTGGATGTGAGTGATGAGGACTGTATGTGGAGGACGTCAATGGGATGTGCGACGGGGATGGATGACGAACTTGCGACGAGGATGGCCATCGAAGGGATGGGAGATGGTTTGTGGAGATAAATCTGTTTTGAATTTGGTGATAATGGAAAGGGGTTTCTCCCCTATGGGAATAGTTGCACCGGATAAGGAGATCCTAGGCAAAATTTTAGGAATTGAATGGTCGCCTGTTCTTTTCCGGGGATGGGAGGTGTTATTTTTCAGTCCCAAATTTTGGTGCAATATATATATATATATATATATATATATATATTGGGCACTTCTGGGATTAAAAAAGAGTGAGGATGAAAACATAAGTGTTAAAATTGAGCAGGATGAAAACCTACGAAAAGTGGGTTCTAAGGATGATTCTTTAAGTACTCCGATCATTTGCACAAGACTTATGGTGGTGGGCCCGCACTTACCCTATGTACAACTTTGGTAGCCAAAATTCTTTACCCTTTAAATAATTAGTGAGTCCAAAGAGTGTATACAAATAATAATGAGTGCAATTTTATCCATTGGCCTAAAATGATCATTTTTTTTTTGATCGGCAAATTTTTTTATTAGAAATGGGGAGTGGGGAAAGAGGAATCCAATCAAAAGTTGGATAATACACCAAATGAGCCGAAGCCCAAACGCCTGAGATCTAACACGGGAGCCCTAAAAATAATCAATCAAGCACAGCCCAAGACCCAAATAAATAAATAAGCCCAAACAAAAACAAACGGGCCCAAAAATGACCCGCCCGACAGAACCAACACACAAACCCTAACTACGCTTCCTAACCGCCGCCGCAAAAAACACCCGGAGACATCACCACCCAGACAAGCACCACCACCCAACCAACCTCGCCGTTAAGTAGATCCAGCCATTCCTAGATGTAGCGACCGGCGGCAGGAAGGACCCAATAAACCCACCAAGATGATGCAACCGGCCTACAACGAAAGAGAGGAAACACAGAGAACGCAATGGGAATGGAGAAATTGCCGCCACAAACACCTGCCTCTCCACAGACGCCTCAGCCACCAAGACCACGATTGAAAACAGCATCTGGAACCACCACTGCCAAGTCAACCCCTTATCCGGTCTACACCTCTGAGTGGTCACCGGCCGAACACAGCACCCAAAGATGACCAGAAAATGCAAACCATTGGGGTCGCATACCCTTCACGACCATGCTTCCAAACTGCTGCCAACAATTACAATCAACCTTCTGCCGATCGAGATGAAAGAACTTGTAGAACACAAAAGGAAAACAAGAAAAAATCTCACCACCACCTGAAACCACCACATTGGCCTCCACACCCACGGATCCAAACAAACCCCTCAGCTAGCTTCCACCACAGAACAGAGCAGCACTAGCGGCGTGCGCCGCCGCGACCCATAACCACCAACGCCACCCACAAACCGCCACACCGAGCAAAATTAAAAACCTCCTTGTCGCCACTAGTCATCACCCAAATCCTCATCGCTAGGAACTGGAAGCCCACGCCGGCCGCCCTTCCCTTGCCGTTAAGCAGAACCGACTACTCCAAGGAAGATGTAGCCAGCGTGGAGGAGCGAACCTCGACAACCCAGCCGCCAACACCCTAGCAATTAGGCAAAAACCAGGTATACTTAGGAGCAATACCGGCAGGCGACGGCAAGCTAACAGGATGTCAAAAACAGAGGGGGAATGAACAGAGAACGAGAGAAAACGAAGGGGAAGGGGATTGGAGGAAAGGGAGAGAAGGGGATCGGAGTCGGAAGAGATGCCCGGGGGGAGGAGGAGGCGCCTCGCCCCAAAGCAAAAAAAACCCTAACCACTATAACCAAAAAAGAGAGAGAGAGAGAGAGGGAGAGAGAGATTGGGTGGGGGGGGTGGGGAAGGGTGTTAGAGAGAGAGAGAGAGAGAAAGAGAGAGAGAGAGAGTTAGCGGAGAGCAAGAAACTTTTATATATACTGGGGATACCAAAGGAGTTGGTATCCTCTTTGGTCCGTTTCGTATTTTTCGGCCATTTGACGATCACATTTTGATGATCGGCCACATTCATTTTGTAGAGTTCGGCGAGAACCTTATTCATATCCAAAATCGTGTTCATCGAACTTTATTTGATATACGATCGGCACACGTGAAAATTGCCAAAAAACCAAAACTGGGTTCTGATTCAGTGTGTTTTTGGACCCAGTTTTAGTTTTCTTCAATTTTCACGTGTGCCGATTGTGTATCAAATAAAATCCGATGAACACGATTTTTGGTACGATTATGGTTCTCATCGAACTCTACAAAATGAAAGTAGCCGATCATCAAAATGTGATCGAAAAATGGCCGAAAAATGTAAAACGGACAAGATGGGATACCAACTCCTTGGTATCCCCGGTATACATAAAAGGTTCTCAGAGTGAGCTCATGGTCGTTTTTCCGAACTTGATTTTGTTGACAAACATGGTTTATCAGCTAAGAAATCATAGCTTTCCAAAATAATTTAAATGCAAAAATTTGCAGCTTGAGTTATCTGTGTGGGACTCATGATAGGCCAACGGGAGTAGTCTCCATGGTGCAGCCTACCGTGATGGGCTGAGCAAAAGATGTTTCGGTTGAAATGTAGGAGTTTGCTAGTTCTTTCTCTTAATTTTAATTAAGTTCTCAGTTCGAAATCTTATTGGTGTTGTCAATAGATGTTTCAGTTGGCATCTTGTCTCCTTTGGGATTGGTTTTTGGGCAGTTTTTTTATCGTTTCCAAAGATTAATAATTTTTTTTTGCTCAGTAAGAAAAAAAAATATAAAGGTGTCAAACAAGTCAGGCTAGCACAGCCGCACATGCGCGACACATTTAAATGTGGTAAAACACGGGCCAGACATGGGCATGATTCGGTTCTAAACGGGCACGAAAGCGCATGACACAACAAATATTAAGTTGTTTGACACCTCTAATAGTTATCAACTCCTTTGGGGCTAATCCATACAAAGTTTTACTTTGGCTTCAAATTTAATTGGACACCCTGCAAGTCGGCGATGAAATTGGGCTGGCTCTGGAATTAATTGAGGTATGCGTAAGCTGACCAAATACTTGAATTATCCAATACACACACACACACAATGAGGATCCAATGAGGGATCCCGCACGGGCTTACCGTGCGGGACTCCCCTTTTCCGATCAAATTGCGACGATCCGAACCGCTCAATATGTTCAGAACGTGATTTTAAGGGTACCCGCGAGGAATCGGCAAAAAAAATTATCAGGAAGGGCTTGATCCGAGCAGTTTTTTACTGAACCGTTCAATAAAAACTGTTCAGATTAAGCCCTTCCTGATCATTTTTTTTGCTGATTTCTCACGATTACCTTTAAAATCACGTTCTGGTCACTTTGAGCGGCTCGGATCATCACAATTTGGTCGGGAAATGGGAGTCCCGCACGGTAAACCCGTGTGGGATCCCTTATGGGAACCGGACTAATATATATAGGGAAATGATATTGCCACACCATTTTTTAATAATGCCACATCCTACAAGTGTATTTTTGTACCAAAAAATACACTTGCAGGATGTGGCATTATCAATAAAGGGTGTGGCAAAATCACTACCTTATATACTCCCTCCGTTTCAAAATGACTGTCCCGTTCGGTCTCCAATGAAAATTTTAAATTGTTAATATCTTTCAATCTACAATGTTTTTAAATATTTTAAGAACTTTGTATAATAGAACTAATTGAGATCTATCAAATAAGATCCATATTGCACACAAAATTTATTATAGATTGAAAGATATTAACAATTTAAAATTTACATTGGAGACCGAACGGGACAGTCATTTTGGAACGGAGGGAGTGTATATATATATATTATTTTTGTCCTTGGATCTATTAAAGTGAAGATGGATTCGGTAATCATATTTGAGAGAACATTACCACGAAAACAGAAACAAAATATAGGTAATGCTCTTCCTTTGGAGTATTCAAATTGTAAAATTCCATTTTCCGCGAAGTGGAGCAAGACAACAACTCCTCTCTTCTATCCACAGCAATAGAGAAGCATGCACCAACTCCTCTCTCTCTCTCTCTCTCTCTCTCTCTCTCTCTCGCTCTCTAACCCCTGTATAAATATAAATAACCACTTCCCCACATTGTCAATCCACAACAAGCTATACCTCACTTTTCTTCAAACAGTTCCATATTCTCTCCTTCCCATCCCCTCTCTCTCCTAAAAAATTCCCATGGACCATCCCAAGGACAGCGATGAAACACCAATCCTGGAGTCGAAGTCCGGTAGGTCCAAAGCAGCAGCCGCCGCTCCTGTAGCTATAGCTGCCACCACAAGAGCTGCTCGATACGCAAGAGGAGGGTGGAAGAGGGGCGTCGCGATTTTCGACTTCATTCTCAGGCTGTGTGCCATTGTTGCTGCTTTAGCTGCCACCACTACTATGGGAACCACTAACCAAACCCTTCCTTTTTTCACTCAGTTCTTCCAGTTCCAAGCTAACTATGATGATCTCCCTGCTTTTACGTGCGTCTTTAAATCTTACTATACTAATTATTTCTCGTTCTACTAATGGGCTAGCGTACAAGATTTAATTAAGAACGTGCTCATTAAATTGTTAAGTTGCTAACTAGCTATCAACTCATCTAAAAACTTTCAACTGTTACAAAAAACGACAACTTCATCATTTATATCCGCGACATGCATATTTCATGTGTAACCAGGCTCTCTTTTATTACAAAAAAAAAAAAAAAACTAATCACACGCAGATAATTCAATTTTTAGGTAGGCTCTCTTTCAATTATTATTTTTTTGCCGAGCAAAAAATAAAAATTGAATGCGGAATATTATTTTGTGTAGTATGGTACAACATCGTATTGTTAACTACAAATTCATCAACTCGTAAAAGTTTAAAGGTTAGATCTACGGTGTGATATTGTTTGATATATATGCATACATGGATGGCAGATTCTTTGTGATAGCAAATGCAATAGCAAGTGGGTACCTGGTCCTCTCCTTGCCCTTTTCCATAGTCTGCATCGTTCGACCCCATGCAGTTGCGATCAGGCTCCTCCTCCTCGTCTTAGACACTGTGAGCGCTCTCTCTCTCTCTCTCTCTCTCTCTCTCCCTCTACATTCATCCACATACATGAGAATGATTTCCCTCCCATTTCTTTTTATCAGCAAAAAGATTTTATTAATCTCCGAATTTGAAAATTACAAAGATTAAAAGGGCAAGGGCAAGGGCAAAATTAAAATTAAAATTATTTAATTTTCACGGCTACCCGAGACCCAAACAGTCGAAGACCGACAAAAACCCAAAAACAAACCCACTGCCAACTAGAACCCTACACCTGAATGAATCCGAGATGCTGCCACCTCCGTAGCGAGGAAACACCCAGAACCCGCCGAATGACGCCGGGCGCCGATCCCTCAAAACGCCCTGAGAGACTATATCCGCGTACTTCTCGCAAACCAACCAGCCCTCACCACCCAAAGACTCCACCGAGCACCTCGAAACAAAAACCAAAACACCATCACCAACTGGGAGCATAAGAATTAAAACTCTCGAGATAGGGATGCACCGTCATCCAAATCTGCAGATTCTCAATCCTCCAAAATATCGAAATCACCATTCTCCTTTTCGGCAAAATTCTCAAGCTGGATTTCAACATATTTCTTAAAATTCAACTCCTCCCCTCCATGATATTTTACTCCCAGAAAAGTACCGGTATCCATCATCTTACGGGCTCTTTTTTTTTCTTAAATATACATTATCATTTATAGTATTTCACTTTGGCCCATTGAATTTAGATTTAGAATACTTTTTTGGGTCTCCTAGCTTAAAAAAATACAGTAATAGAAGATTTATGAATAATATATAATAAAAAATAAAGAAAAAAATTTAGTAGTGGAGAGACTATATAAGTTGGGGTTAAAATTTTTTTTTCCACATATAATAATTGCATTTTCTAAAATTCTTGTCATAGCGGCCATCGTTACTAGACCCCCCTGATCTCATCCTTGAAAGTAAGATAGAGTTCCTATATTTGTTAAGGGAAAGGAAAATGCAATTATTTATGCACGAAATCTTGTATAGCCATTATACTCTAATCAAGAACGGATCGATGGGCAAATCAGCTCAAACGACAATGATTAATGCCCTCTATATATATCCACTTTTCAAATTCCATTTAAAATCATATTAGTTTCTATGATTAAAAAAAAAATTAATTGTAGAACGTTAGTCCATCCAACGTGTTTTTAAAATGTCTAATACTTGCCTGTCTGATTTGTTCTTGGAAAATTCCTAAGTTCCCTCCTATTCGTTTTACAAAAAATTCACTCTACTATCTTGTAGTATTATTTTTAGCGATTTAGTATTATGTTAAGCAATACACTATTTTTCCTTTTGAAGTAGAATTACAAGAGACCAACCTCAAATTGGAACAATCGAGGCCCCGATTTTCTAAATCTCCTAAAGGGTAACGATTTTTGCACTTCACTTTGATATAACACATGCACTCTGAAATTTGTCTTTTAGTGCAGTTATAAAAGAGTAGAGTGCAAATTTTACCTTATCTTTTTAAGTTTTGCTTTAGGCCCCCAAAGGTATTGAGCAAGTCCTAAAATCTGCATAGGTTGATCGAAAATATTTGTCACTACCGTCTATCTAAATAGCTATATACTATTTGTAACATGACAAGTTAAGCATGCAACAAAGTTATAGTACGTACTTCATTTTTTCGAGGGAAAAAAAAAAAATCCACAAGAGAACTTACCAATGTAACGATGTGGTAAGTTGGCCGGCCCGGACGCCTCAGTTTTAAAAAAACAATTGATGTGTGAAAAATACAGGTGATGGTAGCGGTAACCACATCAGCTGCTTCGGCGGCGGCTGCGATCGTGTACTTGGCACACAACGGGAATTCCAACACAAATTGGTTGGCCATTTGTCAACAGTTCAACGACTTTTGCCAACGTGTCAGTGGAGCAGTGGTGGCTTCCTTCATTGGTGCACTCATCTTCATGTTTCTGGTTGTGTTTTCTTCTGTGGCTCTTCGACGTTGAATGCATTTCTACAAAAGGCCCAATGCTATATCGGGGCCAAGATCCTCGGTATCGAAAATTTATGTGTTTTTGTGTCAAGGAATTCTTCGGTTATTTGATTTAAAACATAAAAATAAAAAATAAAAATAAAATCACACAATTCAACAACCGAAAAGTCTTTCAGTATAGAGACACAAAGGTACTTCGGGACAGAGGAGATGGGACCCCAGCTATATCCGGCTTCTTTTGGCTGCCGCCAAACAGGCTGTTACCGTATTTGATTTGTTCCATCACAATTAATTATGTTTTTTTTTTTTTATGTTGGGGTTTTGGGCCTTAATTTGGGTGTGCATAGCAATGGTACCAATTATGTCATTTGGTTTGTACGTTGTGGTATGTCGTATATGTAATGAAAATTAGTGAATTTGTTGTGTCTCAGCTATCCTTTTTGTATTAGATTATTAACCACCAACTCATCTAAAAGTTTAAGTTATTAGAGAGAAGGGCAACTTTATTATTTATATTCTCAACACGCCCCCTCACGTGTAGCCAGACTCTCTTTCTTAAGCGGGCTAAACACGTGTAAGTTTTGATCATTAGGTAGGCGGTGAGTTTCGAACCCAGGATCTATTGCCTGCTTTGATACCTTATTAGATTCTTGGAGGGTTCCAACCTAAAACCAATTGGCAATAGTTGGAGTAACATCTAAAATATATTAACCAAGCTTGAGTGGCTTAGATGAGCGATGTGGGATTAAGTTTAACACTCCCCCTCACGTGCAGCCCGGATGCACATGGAGGTTCGAATTGAAGAAATAAGATATTTAACTCGGGCGATCCCTTACGTGCAGCTCATATGCACGTGGAAGTATGAATTGATGAGATGAGACCACCCAAGACCTAGCTCTAACTAACAACAATGGGTCAAAATAATTTAGCAAAACCCTGCTCTAAGTTTTTTTATCGGCAAAACCCCCTTTAGGTTGTAATATGATTATGATTCTCAATCTCCTCTACGGTAAGGGAAAATGATGTTCAAGGACGTGTTTTGGTAATTAATATCCGCTAATAATATTTTAACATTAATTAACAAATGTTCTTAGCCTGTCCTTGGCGGTTATTAATTATCAAAACACGTCTTAGGCCGTCATTTTCCCCTATGGTAATCGTAGACTTTGGCCTGTACTTCTTACGAGGAATAGAAAACGGTAACATCAATAAATATTTTAAGCCCTAAAAATGAATTTTTTTTTGTGGGTATAAATTTATGGACCAATCAAAATGTATTATGAGGACACGCATCAAATGGAGTCCCTTTTTTTGTTTTTATTTTGAAACGGGAAAATTTTTATTAAGAAAACTCGATAATGGGTACATCGAGGGAGAAAGAAGAGGGAAAAGAAAGAAAGAAGAGAGGGCGGAGGGGGGAAGACTTCCAACGAGAAGCTGAGAAGAGAAAAGAACCAAGGAACATACACCAAAACAAACATCCAAAAGCCTTAAAACATCAACTACTGGCAAAAATTTCCATGTACTTGCGCCCAGTTCATCCATGCATTCATGAGAGCGTCAATCAAATTAAGCAATAACTGAACTTTTCATGAGACCAAAGCCATCAAACCTCATCCTCAATCAGCCATCAAGATCATCAACACGTACTTATCAGCATCATTTGACATCAAAGACGGACAAAACTTCAGCATCAAGATCCTCAGAATCCATATCAGAGATGGGAAAAATAGCAACACCAATAATCTCAGAATTCACAAGCATATCTCAATTTATATCTGCATCTCATAGCCCCAACAAGCGAGGAGCTAGCATCCTCATATATTTTGAACTCGCGCGGAACCATCAGCATATGTCCAGACCCTTAGCCCTCCCATCCCTGTCTACTATCCAACGAAACCACAACCATAGAAACAAGCTTGGCAAATGATCAGCAGGGGCCGGAAACAAAACATTGTTGAGCAATTTTAATCAGTTACGTACTTTCATTGGTGTTTGGACTGATTAAGGTCCAAAACAAGAACTAGTGTGTTCCACTTGATTGTGTAACTAGACAAATTTGCAGTGTCCATTAATATGTTGGTCAGAATGACTTATATATCGATTCTATAAATTCATGAAAGCGTGGCCTAACGATCCTTTAGACCGTAACATTAGAATGGTTTTATTTTTTTTCCGAATGGGAGTGATTTTCACACTAAGCATTTTTGGATATCCACACTCCCCTTTTGTTAATTTTTTAGTATTAAAAGCATATGAATTTCCCTTTTTGAACTAGAAAACAGTTTTTGGATCTATGTAATTGAATTCTTTTTTTCCCCTAAGATTATGGCAATTTGAAAAAGATTAAGGAAATGGACGCGAGATTGAAATCATCAAATGCACTAGTATTGTCTACCTGTTTAACTTGTGCAAAAATACTGATATGCCTTATTTTTTTGCATATGTAGTACTGAAAATGCATATAGAACCATGTCCAAAAGTCACAATACGATATAGATCCAAAAGTCACAACATGATAAACTCAGGGGTTGTTAGGCTAAATAAGCCAAGTGGCTTTTTTTTGTCCTTATTCAATTTTTTTCGCATTTGTTAGTTTTTTTTGTCAATTTTTTCGGGATTATTGTTTCGTCATGACGAGAGGAACCTAAAAAGTAAAAAATTACCATCAAAATCCAATTTTTTTGAAAAAAGACGAAAAAATTGGCTTATTGGTTTAGTTTTGTGTTTATTAGCTTATTTTTGTCTTTATTTTAAAAGGACTAATGGTGGACTAACGGCAGTTAGCAATTGGACCAAATTGAAACAAAATGGAAAGTATAGAGTATAAATCGAGCCAATTACAATTGCAAGGACCCAGTTAACACAAACATTTAATTACATGGACCATTTCGATTTTTTTTCCTTAACTAATTTAACATGTCCAAATACCATTATTATTATTTTCTCATCACTCCAAGTACCATTGTTAACACCCAAACGAGTGAAGCTGAAATTCCAAAAAACAAAATAAAACATTGTTTGGAACTTGAGGAAAGTGAGAGAAAGGAAGAGAAAATTAAAATTATTTCTCTCTCATTGTTTGGTTTGGAGAGAAAGAGGAGAGAAAACACTCCCTCTCTGTTCCAAATCGAGAGTCCATTATTTCATTTTCGGTTGTTCCAAAATGATGGTTATTTTCCAAAAATGAAAAGAAAAATTTGGTAATTTCCAAAAATGTCATTCAAAAGTAAATATAAGTGTTATAAAATAGGTAAAATATAAAGGTAATGGTGAAAATAATAGACATTGTATGTGTAATCATTGAATGTCTCGATCCTTAAATAGTTGAAATCTCTAGAAGGGACTACAATTTGGAAGGGAGGGAGTAGAAAAATCTAGAAGTGTGAATAGTAGAATTTTCCTCTCTTTTTTCTTCCATTTTTCTTTTTCTTTTCTCTATTTTTTTTTTGATAGGCCTTCTTTCTCTAACCTTCCTTAACTTCCAAACAAAGCCTACATGCTAGAAACTATAAATATGCAATGGTTCAATGCAAAAATCAATCTCTCTCTCTCTCTCTCTCTCTCTCTCTCTCTCTCTCTCTCTGTGATATAAACAGAGCAAGCCATCCATGAGATAAATTCTAGGGTTTCTTCTCTCTCTTTAGAGCTTTCGTGCATAGAATAGAATGGCTCAGAATGGGAAATTGATACTGAATCTGGAGCAGTAGAGTACCAAGCTCCTCAATTTGATCGTCCTTCAGCGCATTGATGCCTTCGTTGAAGAAATCCTCATCACTGTTGCGAGCCAAGGCATGATCTTGTGATTACTGGTTGGGGTACTAGTTAAGATGGGGTCCATTACAGGAATGCCCATAATTCTTGGGGTATCCAGTTTGGAGAGGGTGGGTTCGCGCGAATAATGTGAACATAAATGCCTATGAGCGGCCACTGGTGGGCCCCGAAGGCTGTTGTGTTCGTGCATGCATTTCGATCATTTATTAGGTGTCACTCTGCTACAAGAACTTGATTTGTCTAATATGGAAGCTTATATTTTTCTACCTATCTTAGATTGCTAGCTAGCTTATATATTAGGAGTTTGTTCCTAGTTCTTCTCATACTTCACTAACTTTCTACTTTTTCTAACCCTTCACCTACTTCTTTATATTTACATGTGTTGATTAATGGCTTGTATTTTCAGGTGCCTGTTATGCGTATGCGGCGACCACCGCGGTTGAGTATATTCATCAAATAAGAAAGAAGGAATTTGTTGAGGTGTCAGTCAAAGAAATTCTAGATGCGGGTGTGGGTGTGGGTGTGGGTGTGGGCTCTGGTGATGATGGGGAATTTGTTGAGTGCTTTGGATTGAAGTCAGATCTTCAACTCCAAAAAATCATTTTGGAATGTTGTCCGGTAGTGGTTCAGTTTTCTGCCACTGACTATTTCTCCGAGAACAAAGGGGAAATCTACTACACTACGGAGAAGAGCCCGTTAGATCACGATCTTGTTTTCACGGGATGGGGTACAAGTGCAGATGGGATCCATTATTGGAATGCCCAAAACTCTTGGGTTTAAAGTTTGGAGATGTTGGTTTTGCACGGATAATGCGAATGGGCAGCCTTTGGTGGGGGCCTGATCGCTCCCCCTGTCCGTGCATGTGTTCCAGTGATATATTAGGTGTCACTCTCGAACTTGATTTGTCCACAGTAATCCCATACGGAAAAGACAATGATGGTTTTGATGGCCAAATATACATGTTAATTACTATCAGATGCAAGGATCATTTATTTTTTTACATTTGGATCTTTTTGTCTCGTTAGATGTAAAATTTGGAAAACAAAAATTGAATGTGTTAAAGCTATAGTCATAAAAATTCATTAACCAAGAGTTACTTGCAATCAGGTTTCCCATTTCCTCAAAAAGAATACCGGTGGGTTTGGATTGAAGAGCTTCATAACTTATTTTTCTGTTTTGCAACTTATTGATTCGTCTCAACGAGAGAAATCGGAAAAGTATTTTTTTTATTATCGAAACTCATAATTTTTTGAATAAAGACAACTCATTTTACTTTTTTTCTATAAATTTATGAAAGTGTGGCCTAACGATCCTTTAGACGGTAGGAACCCATATGGCCTCAAGAGCCTATGACAAACATGTAAATTAATCATCGCCCCAAAGGAAGCCATTGGATTAATGATTCAATCGTCATGGCCGGCTACATGGACCATTGCAACTCTTCGCCAACGGGTCAGTTTTAGTATGAATTCTCTTCATAATAAAATCACACAAAAGAATCAGTTCATTTCAAACTCTCGCACAGTTTAATATTACCATGCGTAATATTGATTTCTCTTTCCCACTCGCAATATGGGTAATCAACGAACAAGAGATTGGACGTCCTCCAATCTCTTAAGAATTCAGTTTAATCATCCGTGAAAGGGACTAAACAAAAAGAGTCGCGATCTTTCACGAGATTGGTGTTCCAGTTTATCCTCTTAAAAAATAAGTACTTATTTGTAATTTTTAAGCTTAAAAATAATAGACTTACTGAAATCAAAAAAATATGCCATATAAATCTTGTTTAATTTTAATAGATCTCGATGAGATCTATCAAACCCTGCAAAAATCAAACCTTGCAAAAAAAAATTAAAAAATTATTTTCGTAAATCCATTATTTTTAAGTTTGAAAGAAAATTTTTATTTTTTAAGTACTTATTTTAGAACGGGACCTAAAACTACAACAGGAACAAGGTTTCAACAATGAGGAAACTCAGGTACAACTGTAAGCTAGGTAGTCAAATATAGAAATAGTCAATGTGACAACTTGCTTAATTCAGAGAACCTGGGCATGAATTGAATGGCAATTACAATGCAAATGACAAGGCATCAATTAACAATTATGATTCTCAACCTCCTCCACGATGGTAATCGTAGATTTTGGCCTCTACTTCTTACTAGAAGAATAGAAAATGGTAACATCAATAAATATTTAAGCCCTAAAAATGATTTTTCTGTATAGATTTAGGGAAATGATATTGACACTCTAAAAATTGATGCAGACACTCTAAAAAACAAAGGAATGTGGCTTTGGAGTTACACTGAATTTGGAGTGCTTGCATCAATTTTTAGAGCGTCAATATTATTTTCCTAGATTTATGGAGCAATCAAAACGTTTTAACAAGACACGCATCAAATGGAGTCCCTTTCTACTATCCAATGAAACCACAACCATGGAAACGAGTTTGGCAAATCGGGAAAGAAAACATTATTGAGCTTAATCTCAGTTACTTCCATTGGTGTTTGGACTAATTAAGGTCCAGAACAAGAACTAGCGTGTTCCACTTGATTGTGTAACTAGCTAGATAAATCACAGTTTCCATTAATATGTTGGTCAGAAGAGTTATATATTGATTCTCTAAATTCATGAAAGCGTGGCCTAACGATCCGTTAAACGGTAGCATTAGAATATTTTTATTCTTTTTTTTTTTTTTTGAAGGGGAGTGAAAATCTTTTCCCTTTTTGAACTAGAAAACAGTTTTTGGATCTCTGTAATTGAATTCTTTTTTTTTTTTTCCCCCTAAGATTATGCCAGTTTGAAAAAGATTAGAGATATGGACGCGAGATTGAAATCATCAAATGCAGGGTTAGAGCATCTCCAACCCATGGCTTCATATTGGAGATGTCAAACATTTTTTGAAGGCTGATGTGGCATTTTGGCATCTCCAATTTGACATCAAAGCCTTCCTTTCCAACCCTTGATGTCAAATTCTATTTATTTGACATCAAATTATCCCTCTCCAACCCTTATGTCAAAATACAAATGGTCATTTTTTAAAATTTGGCATAGAGGAGGGTGGTTGTCAACTTTGACAACTTTGTCATTCCCTTCAAATCCACGAAGGGATTGGCAACAAGGAAGACAGTTGGGTTGAATTGAATTTTGATGTCAAATGTTACCGTTACCATGTCCACGTAGGATTTGACATCTCCCATTGAAGATACTCTTAGTTGCAAGACTTTCAAATTTAGAATAAAAGTCCAATCCTAGAATCTTTTTGTGTAATTCTCCTAAAATTAACTAATTAATTTGAAATGTCCAAATACCATTATTATTATTTTCTTATCATTCCAAATACGATTATTAACACCCAAATCAAGGAGGGTGCGTTCCACTAACTAAAATAAATACTTAATAGTAAATAATTAGTTTTTGAATTATATGTAATATATTGTGAAAAAATGACATGTCTCGTAAAATAAAAAATAAGTAATTAAATAAGAACCTTAGCGAAAACGAGACCTGAAGAGGGAATTTCATCAAAAAATTCAAAAAAATAAAACAAAACAAATAAATGCTGGAAACTATAAAGGCGCAATCGTTCAATGCAAAAATCAATCTCTCTCTCTCTTCCCCGATATTAACAGAGTAAGCCCATCCACGCGACAGCTCGTGAACCAGGAGACTCTTTTCCCACTTAAACACCTGAGATAACCTCAAATTCTAGGGTTTCTTTTCTCTCTCTAAAGCTTTTCGTGCGTAGAAAAGGATGGCTCAGAACGGGAAATTGATGCCGAATCTGGACCAGCAGAGCACCAAGCTCCTCAATTTGACCGTCCTTCAGCGCATCGATCCCTTCGTTGAAGAAATCCTCATCACTGCAGCTCACGTCACCTTCTACGAGTTCAACATCGACCTCAGCCAATGGGTATGCTATGCGTATCTACGTGTATCTGTATGTATATGTGTATATATAAAGATTGCTGATGTTTATTTTTTGTTCATTCGATTGTAGAGTCGCAAGGATGTAGAAGGATCTCTATTCGTTGTTAAGAGGTGAGATTTATATTGGGGGGAGGGGGGGTGGGGGTTTCGAAAGGTTTAATTTTTAGTCTTTATGTAGCATGGTGTTAACATCCATTGCGGAATTTTGTTCTGAAAAGTTTGTTGATCACTTCAGGAATGCTCAACCCCGTTTCCAGTTTATTGTTATGAACCGGCGGAATACGGGTTAGTAGATTTGTTTTATATTGTTGTTATTATACTGTTGATGCTCAATTTTGTAGGTGAATAAATGCAAGTTTGATTCTCTCTCAGTAGCTTATTCAACTTATATGTTATTTTACATCAGCATGGACTATAGCTCGATGTTAGTTATTAAGTTTCCTAAAACAGTATGGTGGACTGAAATTTGGTGACCAGAGACAAATAACTCAACCCGTTTCCCTGAATTATTATAGATATAGTGGGCTAGGAGGAAGCCAGCACCAGAGAATAGGACGTAAAAGCTGCTAAAATTGATCTTTTGATGGACATTACATGACAGAACTTATAGCGAGTTTGTTATTGATTAACTGGGAGAACGTAGATTTCATTAGTTGCAGTATGCTTGTTCTTTTTTCTTTTTCTTTTTTGATTGGGGGTATTAACGTTTTTTTTTTCCTTTTATGTTTCTCTCAAGCAATATTATGAATTTCGGTTCTTGAGTTTGTGACCATTACAAAGGTCATGTGAATGAACTGTTAAACATTTATGAGCAGAGAATTTGGTGGAGAATCTCTTGGAAGATTTTGAATATGAAGTCCAAGGCCCATATTTGTTATATCGGAATGCTGCCCAAGAAGTAAATGGTATATGGTTTTATAATCGACGGGAATGCGAGGACATTGCTAATCTTTTTAGCAGGTATTGTCGTTTCCTTTGAAGTGCACGTGTATGGAATGTTACTTTTAAATACCTTGTACTCATGGTATATATTCCTAGTACGTTTGAGTGCGAGTGGTTTATTTATTCTTGAGCTGCATTTTTTTTTATTGGCGAGCTTCATATGCTCAGACGTGGGGTCCTAGACATAAATTCGTCAATCTCTCACTCATACTTATGCACACGCAAGTTCTGAGAGTGAAATTCTTTGGGCCTAAATTTTGTCGTGTTGGTTGGTTGACTAGAGGGGGGAGCGTGGTTGTAAAAGTTCTTGAATAGCCTAAAGTTGGTTGCTTATGTTACTACCCTGCTTCCATCTCTAGAAGGCCAGAGAAAGTTCAAAAACGTTCATATCTACGAGAATCTTCAGGTCCCAATAGCCCCCAATCCCATGCTTGGTTGATCTTTGTGATTCATTCAGTTGGTCATCTATGTTCTGTGGAGTGCTTAGTCGTTTTCCAAAAATCTAGTTTTCTTTCACTGTACCTAAGAACTATTTTTTGGTCCTTACAGCATTTCTACATCTTATAATTTATAGGAGAGCCATTTTTCGTCTAGTCTAGCAGAGGTTTCTTGTTCAGCGAAGGAGGTTTCTGTTATGCATTCCTTTGTCCCTTGAGTACTCACCTTCAAGTTAAGACTTAAATGTCTTTGGAGGCATTTGAGTTGAGCGACTATCAAATAATATCTTTATTTTGGTAATTGACCATTTTATTGGAAACCAAAAGAAAGAATTCTCGAGAGGTACAAAGAATCCAACGCATGAGCCTATACCAGAACTGATTAAACTAAAGCCTATCAAAGAGGAACAACTAGAGAGAAATGTGCCAATTATGGCCGAACTGAGAGGATAAAGTGGTAGGCTTCATATTCGTCCTTTGGGAATCTTTTATCCTGACTTCAAAGCTGACCTGCCCAATACAACTGAAGGAGACTTGTGAATTCCTCTAAAAATTCTTCCATTCCTCTCTTGCCATACAAAATAAACTGCGGCAGTTAAAGCAAGCCTCCTTAGAAGATTAGGGAAACCGTTCCCTTTGAAATTAGAGCAGAACTAGGCAATCTTACTCTTTGTGCTTGTGCATGTGCAGGATACTGAATGCATACTCCAAGGTGCCTCCAAAGTCGAAGATACCATCAGCGAAAAGGTAATGATCTCCACTGTTGCTCTGCGATTCTTCTCCTTTTGAGGTGCTCATTCATTGACTTCGTTTTTTGTTAGTCCTTCATTGGAATTCACCCAATTCCACTGAATTCGTCGACCTAGTTCATTAGATTGTCTGGGACCAGGTCTCACAGTTTGAAAGCTACTCTTTTTCTCGTAAAATTATGCCTTAATTCTGTGCTGTCATCTGCTTGAATTTCAGTGTCTTCAATGACATACTTTGCTCTGTGGCTGTAGCCATGACAATCTTACCTTCATTTTGAGATTTGTCAAAATTTTAATATGCAATTGCTGTTTACCCTTTATTTATTTCCATTAATCCCTTGCTGCAGTGAGTTTGAAGAACTGGAAGCAGTCCCCACTATGGCGGTAATGGATGGTCCTCTTGAGCCATCTTCGTCAACTACATCCAATGTCACAGATGTTCCTGACGACCCTTCGTTTGTGAACTTCTTCAGTGTATGCAGTTGCTCTCTTCTTAGTTACAGAACTAAGACCCATCAATTCTCCTTTTTCTTACAATGGTGAATACTGGTTATAGGCATTGTTTTGGTCATGCATAACTTATAAGAGCACAATTTCTTGATAAAAATGTATTCTTCTCACTTTGGGCCCCTTCAAATGAAGATCATTGACGTCCCTATCTGTGTATGAGTGTATCTTACACTGTCTGGATCTTCCAATTATGTGTTTGCAGGCAGCTATGACTATAACAACTGCTTCAAATGCCACCATGACTGCACAACCCTACCAGAATTCTGCAGCAACCCTCCCCTCACATCCACCCAGTGTTCCTCCGTCTGTACCAACCATCCAGATGGCAGCAGCTCCCAAGTCAACAACCATTTCTTTAATGCCGCTCCTTGATGGCCCTGAAATCAGCAACAATAACAATCAAGCCACAAATCTCATAAAGCCATCTTCTTTTTTCAGTTCTCCTCCTTCCTCTTCTGCATTGGTGATGCCATCAGTCCCTTCATCTATGCCTGCTTCTGCTCCTCCACTTAACCCTTCAGGGAGTCTACAACACCCCTACGGTGCTCCTTTGCTTGCTGCTCCTCCTCTTAACCCTTCTGGGAGTCTACAACGCCCCTACGGTGCTCCTTTGCTTCAACCATTTCCTCCACCCGCTCCCCCACCGTCCCTCACTCCAACTTCTGTCCCTGTCCCTGTCCCACACTATGGTCCTGTTATTAGCAGAGACAAAGTCCGCGATGCCCTTCTGGTGCTTGTTCAGGTATGTCTCTTCTGACCTTCATAATTACTTTTGGCGGCACGATTGTTTATAAGTATTACTTGCATCGAGGCAGGACACAGTTTTTCCGGCACAATTTGTTATAGTATTTCTTTCTGCAATTAGGCATGACAGAGAGGCAAATTGTTTGTTAGAAGTTCATTTCTTGTCTATGGATTGGGAGATAAGTACACTTATTGGACGTGATCATATATGGTCAGTAAATGCTTTTCTGACGATAAAAGAAAAATGCTTCTGCTGGTATGCTTTGTGTTTTCTCAGAACAACCATTGGCTAAGAATGGGATGTTGCCATAATGTACAACACGGAGATTTAGAGATGGCTTCCTATGTAACTAGCGAGAAGCTGATCTCCACTCTAAGTTAATATAACATGTTGAAGCACGCATCTAAGAACAGTCCGCAGTTTTCTTGGAAAAAAAATCATTTCTACGGATTATGACGGTTCAGTTGGAAATCAAACATTATGCACTAGGTCTTCCTTCTTATCCTAGGATTTTAGGTGGAAAAAGAAGTAAGACATGATGGACAGGACACAATATGCAAGTAAAAGGGCATTTTGGAGTTGGATGTCTTGGGGATCAGTTCTTTGTTATCTATTGATCCTATAACGTGAATCTCTGTCGTTTGGGGCATTGATTGTCGTACTAGAATGGTTAGAGCTCATGAAGCTTCTCTTGATAGCTAGAATAAAGAAACAAACAGAAGAATCAGATTATTTGAATATCTCAACTCAATCTTATTACCAGTCCACAGTTTTCTTTAATGCGCATTGTATTGTTCTGATTGATCATCAGGTGAGGAATGCGGTAGTTTGGTGTAGATCGCTAAGCTTACATGAATTCATGGTGGTAATCAATTCTCACTTTTCGTATTTCTCCAATCTAATTAGCTGTCTTTTATGTGGTAGGACAATCAATTCATTGACATGGTCTACCGGGCACTGCTGAATGCTCATCACTCCTGAAGACTTTGCAGAATCTATTTATTTGTTTGATTTTCTTCCGGAGAAGGGGAAAGTGGTTTTGTATTGTGTAGTTTTTGAACAAGCTTTCTTAGTAGCTATTAGTTTGTATATGGTTTCACTCACTATCATTGGCTTGGATGATGGGGAAATACCCATTTCTCATATATATAGTTTTGATGGAATTAATTTGTGGAGCTGGAAAATGCAATTGCTTTAGTTCTGCCTGTCTACTCGTCAGTTGTTTTGTAGCTCCTCATTCTGCTGCATTCAGGTTACATCTAATACTGAAGATGTAGGCCATCTTGTTTTGATTTCATCGACATTAAAATTTGTAATTTTCATCTACTCAGTTAAGGCTTTGTTCGTTTGGGATTCCCAGAACCAACCCCCTCTTTCTCAACACGGTTTCCAAAAATCTCACTCCACTTTTATTACTTTCATTTCTCTGTCAATCTCTCACCACTCATTATCTCAAAAATCTCGTTCAAAACATTTACCAAACAACTGTAGTTCCTTACAATTAACTGGAAAAGTAAACTTTCTGCAATTTGACAAGGCATACTTCTTCCTCCAAGAAATCTGTACTCGACATTTAAAGTACCACGAAGTTAAATTTCATGCATCTGAAGTACATACCAAAATGGATAAACATTTGAAACCTCAACGTCCAGTTGTTTCAGACTACCTGAACTTTCTGCATTGGTTTGCCAGTATTCTACTACAAAACATTAGGTCAACATATGTAATCTCAACTGGTGTTACTGCATTACAAAGATGCATAAGTAAATGCGTAAATGATCATACACAACGAAGATTACAATGCCAGCCAAAAAAGAGGGCCCAAAATTACAACGCTAGTGAAGAAATATCTCAACAAAATTTTCCCGGGCGGCTTAATTGTTCTCTTTCCAGGAATGCAATAGAATATCTTCCTAGGGTGAAACACCAAAATAAAAACTGTGAGAATAAATTAACCTGCAGAAGGTAAGAGGGCATGTGGAACTCAGCCAAATACAATCCCAGTATAAGCTACATGGGATATCACTATCGGAACAAGAAAAGGCCTAAATATCCAGTACGGCAACCATCAAGTGCTTTTTACTTTACGCGAGTGAGGGCGGCGGAATAGACTGATAAGATCATCAAGACCCTGTTGAGCAACATGAGCATGTTTATTTTATGTGCACAGAATTGGGGGCCAATTCATCAAAAATTAGTGATTGAACCTGGCAATTTGAAAATTAAAGAAACAACTAATAATGTGCTAGCAAGGTCAGAAGTCATACCCTGGTTGTGATAACAAGAAAACTGAAGAGGATTATCAAGTACGATCCCAACACTAGTAGCAAAAGCAGGTCAAATGTAACACTGGCAACCTGCAACACGCATACAAACAATCAACTCCTTTTACCATGGACAGTTGTCTACTACTTTCTTCCAGTTTTATAGCAATATTTCCAAGGGTGGCTCTAACGCCACAACATTCTTTAGGGCCACGACATCTTCAGCTGGGGGACATTTTTAACATCTATGCAGGTGTTCTTCACTTTCTCTGCCCCTATCTACATTTTCTCTCTCTTCCTTCACACACTCCACTTTCTCTCCATCGTTCTCTCTCCCCCTTGTTGACATAAACTACTTTTTTCTCTTTCTAATCCTTTCCACTTCCACTTCTCTCTCGTCTAATTACCATTTGGTGGAGACTTCTAGAAAAGCCTAGGATCGGGTCTAATTACCATTTCATTTGGTGGAGACTTCTAGAAAAGCCAAGGATCGGGTCTGTTCTTAGGGCCTGGTTTAACTCTCATGACTATATCTGCGTCGCTGATATTAGTCACAAGACTCACAACAGTGACGGTGCTATACTCCATTAAAATCCAAGACCTGATCAATCAATCTTCTTTTATTTGAATCTGGATGTCACTCACATGAAAATGGGGACCTTGCAAAGAGGAAAAGAGAATTAAGATAGAAATGCGTAGTGGTGATGGTGGATTTAGTGAAAATTTATCATTGGAAGAGGTTTGTCGGTCCCAAAATTGAAAAGAGAAATGAGGTTTGCATCTGTCTGTGAGTGCGGATGAATAGATTGTGGTTGAAGAGAAATGGATTGTTGGATGGGTAGCTATGTCTGTCTGCATGACATCTCTGCATCCCGCGAAGTCATGTCTCACTATCACGCCTTTCCCTCTTTTTGCCAGGACTCCATTATCAATCAGTAGCAAGTTGACTTCATCCCCGGCCGCACCAACCGTGTACAGTGCACACAAGAGTTGCTGCCCACTCTGAAACAAGACCTCAAGGTGCCAGCTGCATCGTAACACAAGTCCTCCCACCAGGCCACAATTCATTTGACGGTCTGAACTCTTGACACCATACCCTAATCATAGATTCTCCGGTCTAAACGGGACGATGATGACATATTGGAGAGAGAGAGAGATAGATGCTCTCATTGAGGAGGAAATGGGTTGGTCAGTAGTAGCCGAAACAATAGCGAGAGAAAACAGAGAGAACAGGAAAGCAAATTTGGGGGAGCATGACATGAGGGTAGCATTGTCAGACTGCATAAATTGTCGTGGCAGGATAAAATTGACTCGTGGCATTATCATTAACCTATTTCCAATGATACCCTACGCAGCTAACTATGACACTTCGGTTTTCATTTTTCTGAATGGATGGGTTAATGCCCGATCAGAAGAGAGTAAGTTGAATTGTAAATGGGCGGCATTCCCTTAATGCCTTGTTGGTAATATAATCTTTTACTTATAAAAAAAAGAAGAGAGTAAGTTGTGGAGGGGTTTGGGGGGTTACATAAATAGAAGAACATCTGGATGATTTGGGTAAAATAAACTGAAGAAGTGACTGTTGTCTAGCTCAAGATTTTAAGTTCACAGAATTAAAAATCCAAGAAAGCCAGTTTTGACGTGGATCAGCAAGTTTTGCCTCAGAAAACTGGAAGAGATTAATCTTCCACAACAAAATAAGATGTGCTAAACCAGTCAACATTCTTCAATCGACTATACTCAACTATGACAGACTGTAGACATTATGTCCGTACATCTAGAGAAAAAAGAAGACACTGGAGAAAACAGCAACAGATAATAGAGTATCATTGGCACCTGATAGATGTTAAGCCTGCCTCTTGTCGAATCATAAAACGTGAACATCCCATCAAGCATCTCATTCTGTAAACTCACCTCAACTGTATGTTCGGCTAATTCCTGCCAACAGATTGATCAAACCGTGTCAAAATAATACTACTTTATTCATTTTCTTTCAACTTTTTTGTCTTTTGTCATATAAGTTTTCGCCTGTGTAGATACCACTAATACACAATCATAAAATTATGTTTTAAGGGTCTCTTGGGGCTCACAAATAGTTTCATCCTGCAAATTGTTATGTGAGCAAACAAAGTATGTCGTTCATGGAAAATTTTGAAAAGTCTGTTGGATGCTCTAATAAGCATGAACATGTTATGTCAGTTGCCAGTGTAAAGCAACAATGCAACATTCTCGGATACTCCTAAAACCTTGCCCGACACTTATTCAACTTCTTTTTATCAAACCATCAATTTCACAAGGAAATATTATTTGACAAATATCAGCAAACATTGAATTTTAAGCATGTAACAGGCACATCGTGTCCTGCCACTTTCAAATTTGCTTTGTAGGTGTGTTTGTGTAGTGTTATGTGTCAACTACTAGGATAAAAAATAATTGATCAAGAAAAGAATTGGATAGGCTGCTCCTCTTGGCACTTGGTGAGGTAAGGAATACAGAGTGCTCCCCTGGGCCCTTTTTTGGATTTCCGGATGAAAGAATTGACACCATTTAAGTTATTTTGAAAGTTTTCATCACATATGTTGAATGTACCAAGGCCACCTTCCAAAACCAATCCCGTGGTTGTCTTGGAAAACAAGTGAAAAAACCAACATAAAAGTACCAAGAAATACCCGAAGGAGGACATGACTGTTTGCCAGGCCTTAATAAACAGTAACAGTTTTCCCAAATATGCAATGGATCCATCAAATCCATGAGAAAAGAGTGTATAAAAATACTATAACCTTTCAGTGCGATGATAGTTGTGCCATGCAGAAATACAAGATATAAGCAGCATCACTAGTAACAACTAGTACAAATGATCATTCCACTGAATAAACAAGATACAGGAAATATACAAACACCAGTACCTTTTTCAATGCCGTGATTATTGGGTCATTCTTTGACAAAAATGGTGCCACTCGAGGAGTTCGTGACAAAAGATCCAACCAGGATGTTATGTAAGACGGATTGACAGCATAACTACTGTCGTCGGCAAATATCTTGAAGTTCTTTCCTTGGTGGCCATAGATGTGCCTCTACACATAAGAAAGTGATGCTAACATAAGAGAGTAGCATTTGCAAAATACTAATGGGGATATCTGGCAACAAGTTTTCAGATGCCCGCAATTTCATACTTGTCAAACATCAAAGTTCTTCTTACTATTTACATTTGTGTATTTGGTGCAGCAAATATAGGCACAGAAGTATTCGTGACAATTTCTTTGTAAATGAAAGAAAATGGGTGTGATATCAGGAATAATGACATTTCAGAAGGGGTCTAACAGCACAACTTCATCAAATGCTAGCCTTGTCATGTCCTACCAAGGCTATTACTACTTTCAATGCTAATAAGTATCATAGATTCTTACCCAACAATTAAAAAAGCAAATTCAAATTTTTCTAAAACTAAAAAAGAAGACACATATTAATAATGGATTCAAACTTCCAGATGACATGGAGAAAAAAAACAGCAGCCAAAGAAAGTGTCAAGATCCACAATCCTAAAGAGATCCATATGGACAAGCATGTGCATAATTCTTTCGGTCTTGTGAAGTGTGAACGGAAAATAAATAAATAAAAAGAAGCAGCAAAAAGTCATGAGAATTTCTGTCTCAACAAGATGTCAGAGTAGAACCCTTACCGCTAGACTCTCTGCAACCAACTTGACAGTTCTAGTAATCGCAGCTTCATTCACAAAATGTCTGCAAAAAATAAAAAAAGTGAAGTTCATAAAAACTAGAGAACTGGCAAAAAAGAAGCTCGAGGAGAAGGTAGTGTAGTTCCAAATAACTGACCTGTTATCGAACAGACCACCAGTGCTTTCTAGCAATTCAGGTGCAACAGACAGTTCAGAAAGAGTAGCTGCAGTAACTCTCAGCCTTGAGAACTGTTCGTGCTCCCAGGCTACCTACAGCAGGTTAACATATTTAGCATCTCAGCTAAAGAGTTGAATTTCAATGCACAAAATCATGATTATGGGCTTATAACTACAGAAAGGGTGGCATTTTATATTCATAACTACAATGGTTGTTACAAGCAAAAAGAAATAGTTCAAGGTTGATAAGTTTATAGAAAGAACGTGCGTCGTCTTCCTATATTAATAGTACCAACAATGGAGGAAAACGCCAACCAACCAATAGCAATCTCTTGGTTATCTCCCATGCCAAACAGACCAAATATCAGACAAACTTTTTTTTTTTCTCTCGAGATAAAATTACAGAGAACATGAACTCCAGTTAATGCACCAAGCATTTAGATAGTAGAGGTTTAAAAGTTTATGTTTTGCACAAGTTCCTCCAGAATCCATACCAAAAAAAAAAAAAAAAAATTCATACGAAGAATGCCACTAGACATGATAGGCCGAGAAGGGTGCAATGGCCAAAAGTAGGATAAGACCAAATGACCAATTTATCTGCAACGTTTATGCCTAATTTTTAATTGTTTGAGTGTTAGAATGATGCAAATTTATGTCAATGTGATGATTTACACACTCTATAATTTCAGGCATATCTCCTTACTCGAGGGTTAGAAATATTTATTTTCTTGTGCTTGAGACCAACTTTAAGCCCCAATTCTTCTGCTACGTTCGAGAAACCCTACACAAAATTCCATCTGTTACAACAGAGAACACTGCATTGCAACTTCATAAAATTGAGTAATGCCGCTATTTCTATGTGAAAACAAAATGTGATTACTTCAAATATCTGTTTTATGTAGGCATTTTCCGGAGGCTTAGACACATGAATCCACAAGTCCTTATCCAATGAGCCGACACTATTCAAGCAGATGGCATAATCAATACTCTCACGTAAACGTTGATCGAAACTTCGAAGCCACTGCACAAGGCAAAGTAATCAACAGAGTGGATGGGACAAAAAATCAAAAAATCAAAAAAAATACGAAAATAAAGGTGAAAATTCGAGTTCAACGAAGAAGCAAGCACCTTATGAGTTCCATTATAGTTGTAAGGCCCACCAGATGTAAGACCAAAAAGCAAATTGTATCTTCCTCTTGTCTTAGGATTCGAGTATAGAAGGGAAAATAACCTAGCAATTTCAAGAAGCACCACAACACCACTTCCATTGCTATCGCTTCCCACTGATAAAGCCTGAAAACATTTGAAATTAAAAGAAAAACTCAGATATCTCCACACAAAAAACAAAAATTAGTTTGATATTGAAATAATCGACTTGGATACCGGTGCCGCCCCAAAGGTGTCATATGATGCCACTACGGCAATGGTTGGTAGTTGAGTGGAATCTCCATCTGTTTTCAACCCTGGCAACCATCCCTATCAGCACAACAGGAAAAATTAAACATACAAATAAATTCCAACCCACAATTACCATCATCAATTCTTCCAAAGCAGCATGTGTATCAGTATCCGTGCCACCAATCCCCTAATGTACCTAGCGGCGGCTAACGCGAAGAAATGCTTTCTATGAGCTAAAATTGAGGATTCCCCAATTAAAATAGAAAAAATGAGCTAAAAACAACAGTAATGTGTGCCCAACAGCAAAAAATCAACAATTCCCCAACCTGCATATTTTTGGTGAAAGTTTATCAATGAGAAACCAACTCAAATACTCTGGTCATCTTAACGGGAGACTTGCTGCAAAGAGGCAGTATAACTTAAGTTCTAAAGAACATGATGATAAATGACTAAATCGCACAACTGTTCGCAAAGAACAAACACAACATGTATATTAAATGCTACCTGAACTTTGAGGTGAACAAAGATAAACTTCTTCACTAAAATTCTAACCACTTTGTGTATGTGTGTGGGTGATGGTTGTGGTGGGGGGTGGAATGAGAAGAGCGCACCTGAATATTTGTGATTGTCGGAGATGCAAGTTTCCTTGGTTCCGGTGCTGAAACAACAAGCTTGTATCTGCATCGTTTTAAGAGCAAAGAAATGTCAGAGTGCAACCATCAATAACGATGACCCACGACCCTAACATCTCCACGGGGGAAAACAGACACAAACCCACAACAAAAAAGTATGATGAGTAGGAAGACATCTACATACATGCTTTTTTGGGGTAAGTAGGCAAGTATAACAATATAAAAGATAAACGAGTACAGCTATACAAGGATCATTCCAAAGGCGACTACAACGAAGGATGGAGACCATCTTAATCAAGGATAGATACGCAGCATCCTCACCACCAAATATCTACGTAATGATAATTGCACATAAAAAGGGTAATAATTTGAATACACATCAATAATAGATTTTTTTTTTTTTTGATAAGTAAATAAATATATTAATAAGAAGGCTTCAAGGGAAAGCCACCCAATTACACAAAAAAAGGTCACAAGACAAAATGGCCCTATACACTCCCATGAGCATGAAAAAGCTCAAACCAATCCAAAAATTAGTCAAGAGAAGGAGAACATTCTCTTTTGTCCCAACTATACAAACTATTCACTAAAAAACTCTTGATCCTAGACAAAGGCATTTCAACCCCTTCGAAGAATCTCAAATTCCTTTCTCACCAAATAACCCACATCAAACAAAGCAGAATCAAAGCCCAAGTTTGCTTCCTTCTCTTTTCCCATTCTAACACCCCTCCAAGCAATTAAGAGTTCCATTACATTTTTCGACATGGCCCACATCACACCAAACCACATGAACACTAATGACCAAAGCTCCCCCGCAACCGGGCAATGAAGGAGAAGATGATCCACCGTCTCCGCATCTCTTTTGCACATACAACACCAATTAACAATGATTGCCCGTCTTCGAATCAAATTATCAATGGTAAGAATCTTGCCTTGTGCCGCACACCACAAAAAAACTCACTTTTACCGGCGCCTTGGTCTTCCAAATAGCTCACCAAAGGAGGGAGGGGTTACCAGCTTACAGCCTCCACTAAGTGAGAAATAGTAAAACTTTCCCTGAAAAGCACCATTTTTGGAAAGATTCCATCGCATCTCATCCTCCCATTTCTCCTAAATTACGCGTACCATACACTCTTGCAAGCAAACTCAACAATGCCTCCTCCTCCCACTCATTTACTCCTCTATGCAAACGAAGATCCCACCCCGAAGCCCCATCATGAAAATGGAGATAATGACAGACGGTCGCATCTCTGTCAGAACTTTACCCTTCTCCCATCCCCAACCACCAGATGAGTATTCTTCGCAAAGGTCTCCCACCCCTTCATAATACCCCTCCAAAGTGACACCCCAGGTGGCAGTCTCACGAAAATAGATTAATAGCCATACGACAAAGCAATAATCCTGCTAAGAACATAAAAAAGAAACCCCTTTTTTTTTTTTTTATAGAAAACCAGCAGCTGTTAGTGAAAAACATCACCACAAGCTAACCCACTGATAACCAATCTCTACTAAGGTTTCATAATTTCCATAAAATTCATCAAAATTTCAAGTCAGTCAAACTAGTTAAACTTCTTTGAAAACTCTCAATAGAAGTGGTTCAAATAGGGAAGATTCCAAAAAAAAAATCAGCAAAACTAAGATCCAGAATTTGAAAAGAACAGGCCTCAACATCTATTACTAGTTTGAACGCAATTCAGCTTATTGAAGTCAGTTGGAATACATGGGTACAGTTATAGTTTCCCCTTTTTGAGAGTTACTTTTAACTCTCGGCACAGTTTTCAATAAATTTCTCTCTCTATCTCTCGCCACTCATTACCACTCAACTCTCAAAAATAAGTCTCAAAAAGAGGAACCAAAAAGAGTAAGTGTTTTTCGTTTTCGGGGTGGGGGTTGTTTGTGACATTCAAGAATATTCAACCAGACTTTAAAAAGCTTAAAGCTTCATAATTTTAAGTTTGGCTGCAAGCAGAAAAATGGGATCACAGATCCAGTTGGCAGTCGTAATTGACTGAAACCCGTGACCGTGAGTTATGTACTTAGAAGTCACAAGACTCACAACACTAGGAAACAAATTACTATAAATTCCACACAAATCATTCCCTACAGTGGCACCATATTCATAGCTTACCAATTTCTTCAAGTTTCTTCTCACTTCTATACTTCATAAACTTGATAACTCCAGTAATACTTTTACTCTGCCCCATTGCCCAAACGAGATAGACAGGCTATCAAATTAGGAAATGAACCGGACACTCAAACACCGTAGGACAAATTCCCTATTGTTGATACTTAAGTTCGACTACAAGTTACTTGTGAAAAAGGAACACCAAGATGGGGCAATTTGGAGACTAGGTAGAATGTTAGTATGGTACTTTCTGGGGCAGATTCAGATACTTTTATCTCCAACAATGAGTGACATGTACTACTACTAGTTTAATGAAGATATGTGCATCCGAAACTCTCATCCATCCTGAAAAATGTGAAAAGGGAATCAAATAAAGAGGAGGCACACAGACATATAAAATAGAACTTGAGATTTGATCCCTTGGAAAAAGAATAAACTAGGCAAGGAGGCAAGACGAACCTCCAATTCACAGGAGACATGTCCTACAAATGGAAAACTGGCCGAAATGGAAAAGATTTGAACGAAAGGCTATATTTCCACAAGGACAGAGACCTTCACCTTGACGAATTTTCTCTCAACGGAAGAGCCTTAGGCAAATGTGAGACTATGGGACTCTGGCAACAAAAGTACAAGTGCCCCGTTTTTAATTGAATGATCATGTCAGGAATATGCCATGTTCCCTTGATAAAGTTCGTGTTACCCCACTTTGATGAAACAAGCCAAGATAAGTTGTAATGGAATCACTGAGATATTGCCAAGCTGGAAATTTAAGTTCTATAAAACCAGTACATGGACATACATCTTCCATGCGTGGTTGATGATAATGCCCAATCTCTGTCAAACACCATATAGCTTCATAGAATTTGAAACATAGGAGAACTAAATATTCGGTATCAAAATAATCATCATACTGCATCAAGCTAGCAGATCCTTGTTTTAGATTACTCTAACATGCTGATAAGACTAACCCTCCAGTGGTTGCAGTGGCTGGCTGACCAGTAACATCATTCCTCTTGACATCAGCTAACACAGCGTTGATATTGTCATCCTCGAAAGCGAAATACACAGGATACTGTGACCAAAGATAGCATCATCAAGATGGTTTCCAATACAATCTCTAGAAATATAGAAAGTTCACAAAATAATTTGCCGCATTTCCAAAAGAAAAAGAAAAATTCAAAATTTTGGGCGTGAAAAATATTGACTAATGAGTAGAACAACAAATTGGTACATGAGAGAAAGTTGAATATGTCCTAGACAAGCAACGGATTCCAAGAATGCTAGACCTATGTAACAAATGTCTCCAGAAGGCATCTGGAAGCCAGGAACAAACACAAGAATTTGACGTTGACATTCCGAATTTTTTCCCAAATATGCTTTTCAGATCAAAATGCGGTATCAACCACATACTACTCATTCATTCACAATTATGCAATCCAAGAGTGACAAATTAGATATTCACGTCAGTGGAAAGAATTTGCGCTAGAGGGTGTTTCTTTCTCTTCAACACCACAAAGACAATCTGTACCCTTGGAACTTGAAGACTTGTCCTCTCCCTTGTGGAATATTAGGAAACACAAACTCAAGATTTGACATGCTTCAATCAAATAAAAAATTAATAGAAATTATTTGGAGAAAAATCGAAGAAGAGAAAAGCAAGTAAACAAAAACAAAAACACCAGCAAAAAGAAACTACTGAAGTTCTATGAAAACGAATTTATGCAGTCAGCTAGGACGCCAAGGAGAAAAGTTTTTAGAAAGTAATGATATAATGGTTTTCATAGACATCACTTTTACTCGGTCAAGAGTCAAGAGACAGGAAAGAAGGAAAGTAAGGAATTGTAAAGAAGTCAGTGCTAGTGTTAAAGAGTGACAAATTCGGAATTACCAATCATAACAAATTAATAAACCAATACGAACCAGTAACAGCAGTGGTACAGCATGGGATCTGAAATGGATGGGTTGTTAGGTGGATTACTGGATTGGTTCTTACTATTGACTCAATGAAAACAAAAACGGACGAACAGAAAATAAAGGGGAAAAGAACAAGTAAAGTCCAGATGCAAAAACAGAGAACTAGACAACGGGAAAGGCATAACCAAAAGAGTGCAGAGTAAAAAGACTAATCTTTACTCACAGGAATGTTGGCATATAAAAGAAACCGCTCCAGTTCCACTAATATGTTCTTCATCAGCTCTTTACCGGGATCTTCATCACCTCCATACTTAACGTCCTTGTTTTCAGGACTAAACATTCGAGGGAGTAAAAATATTAAGCCCCCTAATGGCTGTTTCTGTTCAATATACTCTGCGATACCATTGCCACATGCATCAAAATCCTGATCAGGTGCTAAAGAATAACAATAAAACTTAAGGTAGACAGAAAATGGGACATAGTGAAGGAGGATTAGAAGACAATAGGCGCACCCACACGGGCCAAGTGTTATGAACACCGAAGAGTGAAAGAAGAACATAAAATGGCTGTACCATGTGCTCAGGTCTCTGGAAAATGTCATCAGCTAAGAAAGTTTCATGCCATGAACTCTTTTTCTCTGGCTCACATAGGAAGGAGGAGAAGGAAAACATTGTATATCCTTAGATGAATCGAGGATTCGAGTTATTCTACTCCCTCCGTTCCATTTTGAGCGACCTTTTTGGGATAGCGTGTCATTTGCAATTGCATATATCTTTCAATATGAATGTTAAAAAATATGTAATATGGATCTTATTTGATAGATTTTAATTAGTTCTTTCAAACAAAGTTTTCAAAATCACATAAAACTTCATAAATCGAAAGATATTAGCATTTAAAATGACACGTAGTCCCAAAAAGGTCACTCATTTTGAAACGGAAGGAGTAATCAAGTACAGCAATGAAAGAAAGCATATTAAGTTTGCAAAACACTATCTAAAACTAATATCAATATTTTACCTTTCTAAGTAAGGTGTGCCATAATTTACCACACATACTCAACATCAAAGATCTATGCCAAAACTCTCTTCCTGGTGTGGGTCTTGAGAGCATCTCCTGCCCTTACCTTTTTTATTTACTCAAACTCAAAATCTGAGTAAAAACCCTCTTAAAATCCACTCCACTCCTCCACACCAAACCTATACAGCTATAACAAATTGAGGTTTACTCAATCAAGGGAGACCCAAATTTTCATTCAAATTTCACAAGGCTAGTTTTTCCCTTCCAATATTTTTTTTCTGTCGATCGATAGAAGAGATCATTTACATCATGCATGAATATCAAGTGCGATAGTACACGAGATAACGGATAACCAAGTCCAACAACTCAACCAATACAAGAAATAAGCCCATCATAGGAAGAAACAAAGAAAGAAAGAGCCTCTTTAAAGGAAGAACACCCACACGTTGCTAGGGAGATTCGAACTCCTAACCTCCTAGTGAGATACAAGAGTCCAGGCCATTAATGAAGGTTTTACCCAAATTTGTGCTTAGATTTAGGTTTGCCCATTGGAGTCATTCATACCATATAAAACTTTGCTTTGTTTGGAATCTAAGGAAAAAAAATTTCCTCCATTGTTTGGTTTGGAGAGAGAAAAAGAAGAAAATAACAACTTCAAGTTTTGGGAATAGTAAACTTTTCATCCTATTTTCCTCACATTGTCCTCCCATTTTCTTTTCTTTTCTTTTCTCCCATTTTCCCTAGCTTCCAAACATAGCATTACTCAAATTTGAGTAAAATAAGAAAAAGACTAATGAAAGCTCAATGGCACAGTACCCGTTGCCATTTCAATGCTCGCCTGTTCTGCGTCATCTTTCTCGATTGGAGTTTTGGTGTCGTATGCCGGTTGTGCCTGGCTGACAGGCAGGCATGGGGCGAAAATAGAGGTACGGGACGGGGAATCAAGGTATAGGCACGGGTGAAAGTCAGATATGAACGAATGGGCTTTCAAGTATGAAAGGCGAAGGTCTAGAGTAAACTCACGTGGCAAGCTCCTTCCTCATAAGGTTACTACACCAGCTTCCTATGAAAAGAGATTCGTTCTACAAAGGTATCAGAAGATATTGAGCGTAAATGTCTTTCCCACCCCATTCAAGGAAGACTTCTCAATTCTTGCGTACCTACACACGGACATATGCCCCTTGTAACTACAGAAAATCTACCTCGTATTCTTCAGTCAGGCATCTCATCCGGTCATCCCTTACTCAAACTAAATTCCATAAAACTAACTTCATATATCAGATTGAGTTATATACCTCGAATGAAAGTGATGTTGAGTTCAGTGACGGGAATCATGACGACAGTGCGGGAGAGATCGGCGCCGGGAGTGAAGAGAGAGGAGCCGGCGTGGTGGTTGAGGGAGGCGAGGCGAGATCCGAAGGGGACGCCGGCGATGTCGTACTGGATGAGGCGGTAGACGTCGACGACGGCTACGGCGTCGCAGAGCTCGACGCAGGTCACCAGTATGAACAACAAGGCCATCGCCGAGTACACCGACTCGTTCGTCGGAATCGCCATCGAAGCGAGAGAGTGAGAGTGATCTCTAGGGTTTCCGCTGGTAGTTGATTTGATCTTGAGTACTATTATTATATGATGATTATGGAATTAAGATTGAGTTTACGTGATGCCGTTTGTTAGACGGAGTTTCTACGGCGTTTTGGATTTCCATCCTTTTTTCTCGCTCCGCTCAACCAATACCAATAGGAATTTTTTTTTTTAATCCGCTATTAATAGAATCCGTAACTAAAATATTACTCATATATATAACTAGCGTCGTGCCCGCACAGGATAAAAAAATCAATTTGGCCCCGTATATTGAACACAAACAGAATTTGCGCTAGTCACTTAAAAAGATAGATGTACTATTTTTTTCAGTCTCGTGTATAATGCACAATAGTATTGATCTCATTTTATGCACTAAAAGAATACCATATCTTAAAAATACCACGTGACAATGTCCCAGATGCACAGATTGCATCCATATTCAACCCCCTTCCCCCACGTCTCTCCCTCTCTCCCCGTTCCAGAACACCTTCTTAAAAAATAAGTACTTATTTCATATTTTTAAACTCAAAAATAATGTAAATAAAAAATTATTTTTTTATTTTTTTTGCACCGTATAAAGATCTCGATAAAATCTATCAAACAAGATCCATATTGTTAAGAAAATTATTTGCATAAACATATTATTTTTGAACTTAAAATTACCTTTTTAAAAAGTAAGTACTCCCTCCGTCCCTTATTTATAGTCCGTTATTTCATTTTGGGTTGTCCCTTAATAAGTGTCTATTTTGTAAAGTTAGTGGGTAAAAGTTGGTGAATTATCTATTTTGTCTCGAAAAGTAGATTCCATTTTGAAAAGTAAGTGAGTAAAAGTGTAATGATGATGGATAAGTAAGGAAAGTGGAGAAAAAAATTGATGTGAAAGATATAATGATGATGTCTTTTTAATAAGTAGGACACTTAAGAAGGGACGGAGGAAGTACTTATTTCCATTTCCGGAATGGGACAACAGGATTAAAGGTTGAGACTCTTTTGACTTCAACTATTGTTTATAAGATATTGATATTTTTTTTTTTGCTCGGCTATAAGATATTGATATTGATAAATAGATTTGATGAAACGGTAATTATATAGACGAATAAGCAAGGTTACTAACGCTTATTTTTTCTACTCCTATAGTATTTGGGAAAGTAGAAACATATGGATAACTTCATATCTTCGCACACATATTATTTAGTAGTATAAACATATTCGGACACAGACTAACGAGTGGGCTCCGCAGAGTAATGGGGGGCTCAAGTGACTCGTATGATCCCAAAAATCTCTCCTAAATCTGTATACGAATCATCGATCTTTACATTATTATTAAATCATCTCTCACAAATAATGGTATAACCCACATTCTTTAGTAAAAATGTTTGCACAATTCACAGCCATAAAATAACAGCCCTTGATGAGAAAAAGAATTACACGCACACCAACTTAACCTTGTCAGTTACGCACCAGGAGCTTTTATAAAACACACCTGGTTGGCTGGTCGAAACGAAATTGTTTTCTCCAAACTATGACATAACAGCCCTCGATGAGAAAAAATCACATGCGAAAATCAAGCAAGTGGAATGGCTAAAGTGCACACCAGCTTAATCTTGCCAGTTAAACACCAGGAGCATTAAAACACACCTGGTTGGCCGGTCGAAACCAAATTGTTTTCTCCAAACTTTCAAAGCATAGTTTGCAAAAAAATTATTTCACGATTGCACCGAAGAATTTTCTAGCTGATAAGAAATCAAGCACATCTTCTTTGTCGCAAGGACGAGGTTCAACTCTACAGCATAGCAAATGTGAGGCTATTGTTATTCACTTTACATCAGAGTATCTTATAGCAGGCTGACGGGATTGGAGAGACATGGATCTTGTTTAATGCCAAGAAACAGGTACACGGTCTGGACTATGGCGTGAAATCTGAGTTCTTTGCCTTTTGCCACCCAAGACTTGAATTCTTATTTCAGTTCAACATTCTATTCTGCTCCTGCAAAAAGAACAAACCTCTTGTGAAGTAGACGATATCAGGACATTATGAAAACCCAAGCCTAAAATCAATTAGATTAGTCATATTTGAGTTATTTAGATTGGTATTGGTCGGCAGTTTTAAGCAATTAGCTTCTGGCTGTTTGAGTTGGTTTGGAATAAAAGTAATTGCAAATCAAAACTCCTTGTCCGGTTAAAGGAGTTTTTTCAAGACAGTACGAAAAGCTTAATTCATGGTCTCTCCTCTAACAGCTCAAGTATGCTCAATCAGAGAAAAAAGAAAGTTGAATGTATGACCTAAAAGACGAGTACTCTTCTGGGGGAACATCCACTTCCCCATTTTGAGGTCAAAAAACCGAATGAATCAAATTTGAGTAATTCTAAAATCGGCCCTTCAGTCACTTCATTCTTCCCCATTATCCGGGAAAATCAGTCGCAGGTCTTCATTGTCTCTATAAACCTGAACCAAAGCAGCAGCTTTGTAGGCAAACATCCCAACCATTGCTGGCACAAGCTGCAAAGAACAAAAACAGAAACACATATGTGACAAGAAGGAAAAAGTTAATTTCTATTCGTAACAATTTTGCATGATATTTTCAAAATAGTTTTGAGAAAATGGGCTACCAGATGACCAGAATATGACAATTATCTTTTTGATGTGCTTTTAAAAATTGATTCACTTAAATGGAAGACCGTGTTGATCTTCAGTCTGTTGGATGGACGTTGGAGAGAACAGACAAGTTTCAAAAACCGTCGGCCAAATAAGTTTTCAATGCTTTTTTGGAATATGAATCGAGAAAACAGATTCTGAGAACTACTATGTTCCAAGCTCCCTACCACCTCTAAGAATTTGTACTTTCAAGACAGAATATAGCACCACCTGGAAATCAAATAAATCATTCGCAAAGTGTTGAGAAAGGCCCCAACATCCATATATTGCAGCTGGGATTACAAGCCTTGGAGATGAAAGAGCAATACCAGAACCTTGGACCAATCTTTCAAACGTATCCTCCAGGTCTTGGCTCCTTATACCAATTCTGATTTTGAGAAAATGGAGGCCACTTTTCAGAACGAGAAAAATATTAAATTCATAGATTCAAAATTGGAACACACAAATTAGAGAAAATATTTGGAAGTACTTCTTCGACTTCTTTTGCCTGAAAATCTGTGGAACTCTTTCCTTGGAGAGGTTGTCCGCATGTTTGTACAAGAGCTGAACGTACAAGCAACTACATTGGGAACAAAAAAGAATGCCACAAAAGCAGTTTCAGCATCAACCAAAGGAGGTTTCAAAGAGAAAAAGTCAAGCCCCTACCCCTAACCCATGACCATTACTACGACCTCAGTTAATGATAACGCATCCAGGTGATGCATGTTTCACCAAGTGAAGAACTAACAATTTTGTGACTTAGATATATGAGGAATGGAAATCATAAACTAACCTGAAAAGAACTCCTGCCGCATAACTCAAAGCAGCCTATGCAGTTCACAAGCTATGTCAGTCACCAAGTACATGAGCAACTTACTTCCAGAAACATCTCTAACTCATGTGGGGAAAGAAAGAAGTGACATTTTCAAACTACCTTACTTCACGAAAAAAAAAAGCCTGATGAGTTGGGTTGAACAGAAGAGAGCGAAAAAGAAAAATACCTTAAAGTTTTGTGATTATTCTAAATTCACAATATTCAGTCGGATAATGAATTGTGCGTGGTGTAAAACAAAGACATCCTGATAAAGGCTGCCACTGGTATTTTTGTTGTTTGGGTTGTTTCTATGTTCTCTTTTCTTTCTAATTTCCCTGGCAATAAGCTTTCTCTTTGGACATGAAACAGTACATAGAGTTGAATCTTTTCCTTGTTTTTGTACGGAGTGACAAAAGCAAAAAGAAAACGATACAAAAGGCCTGAAAGAAAATTTACGGCCCTAGGTTTTCCATAGATAACTGATCAAAAGGACTATAATAGTGTTTTTGATATACCTGTACAGAGAAAACTACCAAACAGTATCCACTGCATACAGTTCCAATGCCTGCTGTTAGAAGCATCATTTCCCTCTTGAGCTGCAAGTGGAAGAATAGAATGATACAATTGAAAGTCTGATAGACATAAATGGTTTATTGCAGTTTCCCTCTTGTTTTGACATACTGTAAAATCAAAAGCTGCACCTTCATCAAAGTATACTATTTTGTTTTTTTTTTGGAAAACTTCATCATAGTATACTAGGTAATCCTAGTTCTAATACCTTCCAAATTGTTTTAATTTTGGCATTAATGGCCAGTATCGGATGCTTAGTATTTCGACAACAAAATTAACATACTTGTGCATTTTGAATTCATTTCATACAAGCTAATACTTTAGTAAAAAAAATATCCACAAACTATCATACTAACTACTTTCTTGGGTTTTGTTATATCGTAGTAGCCATATGATACTTTATCTGTAGTCCGGATCCCAATCCATGCTTCCTCGCTCCTATCTATATCCCTTTTTTCCCCATTTTATCAACTTTTTTTATGTAGTTGGATACATGAATAGCACAATTGAAGTTAATCCACCCACAATGAACATTCAGCAACACAAGTCAAAATGATATTCTGTCACTACAAGCGCCTAAGTTACATGTCCATGCAAAATAATAGTAACAATCAACTATTAGAGGAATCAAAACCGATGAAAGCAAATGAGTCACCAGTCTAACAAGGAGGTATCATACAGCTTCATATCTAAGAAGGTTCAGCATTTTCGTTCTTTCTCTGTCATTTTGCAATTCCTGTCATTAGAGAAATGAATAATTAAAGCTCATGCAAAGTATCATCTCCTAAAGATTTACTTTTCTCTTAATTTATAGAGAGAAGCAAATGAGTGGATAGAGTAGCAAAAAATTAGGATCAAACTTGATGAAAGGAAAAAGAACGGGGATGGCCAAGCAAGGCATACCATAGCAGTCATTTTCTTATTAACGGGTGCGGAGTTGTCACCTGCAATCCACTCAAGGGTCCTTGTCAGTTTCAGAAACCCACCCTCATTTTCATCTTCCAAGACCTATCAAAGATTATAATTATCCACTAAATTGACAATTTTAATAGAATAAAAGGTTGCTACTATCTTCTCCACAAAAATTAAAACCTGAAAACATTAACTGATTTTATACCGTCAAACCAGCATGATTGCTCAACCAGTTCAACAAGAAAGAGAGAGCCCCAACATCTATTTGTTGCACTAGTGACCTTAACATGACTGGGACAGAAAGAAATATGCACCTAGTTAGTGTAGTAATTCCCAACTCTTTTTTGGGTAGTCACAGACTCACAAGCATCTTCTATTCATTTGTTGGTCTCATAATGCCTGTTTCTGAACCCAAAATTTGCAGCTGGTGATGCCAACAATCAGATTCCAATTCACATCATTCAAAACAAAAGTGCTCTTTGCAAGAAAAGAACTACAGAATATACCTTCCTTTGACCTTTCAAACGTAACCCTGATCATTTTCTCATACCAAAGGTATATACAAACTACTTTTTGTCGCAATAGACACAAGTAGGTACAACCATACAAGGTCCAATCGGTGGCCTATGTCCACTCACAAGCCATTACGGTATACATTTTGTCCTTGATTGTTGCTTAATTTTTTTGCAACAATGACACCAATCTATGCTTTGGATACAGTACATCCGACATTTCTACGGCTAATTAAGTGCTAGAGATGTGGATTCAGGAAGACCAAGAATTTGACATTCCTAGACAATATAATAAACTCGTTCCAATACATTTCTGAATAAGTAAAACTAAAGCAGCAGTGCCAGAGGTACAGCAGAAGCTGTACAAACAGCTTGCACAGATCCATTTTGGACCCGAATCGGGTCCCACAAAGATGATCAGAACAGCTCATTTTGTTCAAAATTTGTTTTTTTAGTGTCCCTGTAAAAAATCATCTCAATCCGATATCAGTAAGGATGTTTACGAATCATCCAACTTTGCCTTTATTTTGTTCAAAATTTGTTTTTTAGTGTCCCTGTAAAAAATCATCTCAATCTGATATCGGTAAGGATGTTTACGAATCATCCAACTTTGCTTTAGAATCTCAATCTGACACTAAAAAACAATTTTGAACAAAATAAGCGGCTTCGATCATCTTTGTGGGACCCGAATTGGGTCCAAAATGGATCTGTGCAAGCTGTTTGTACAGCTTTTGCTGTACTCATATCATTTCTGAAACTAAAGAATTTGGTTAGTTTGTGTTTAGAGTCTTTAGACGGTACCCTTCAATTATTCTCTGAAGTTCACCAAAATACTTCGATTTAGGATAAAGGGTTTTAGTTCCTAAATACTTGGAGCCATTACATTCTACCATCAATGAAACCCACATAATTAGGGGATTGGAATCCAACTCTTTTGAAACAAATTTCGGATCTGCATGTTCAACATCTCAAAGAACAGAAATCGCTTTTGCCCTTTGTGCCTTCTCAAGAGATGAAAATAATTAATCCAACAAAAAGAAGAAAACATAGATGGTTTTGGGGAGGCTAACTCATAAGTTAACTTCTGAAAATTTGAACTGTTACAGTTCTAATAAAGTCAAAAACTGATAGGCAAAAAGAAAAATATATATAAATATTAGTAAATAAAGACAATGATGCATATTAAGTTCAAATCTTGATACCTCTTGTGGTTGTTGAGTAACATCAGCCTCTGCATCATCAAGTCTAATAGCATTCCTCAACCAAAGTATGTCAGAAACTTTCGATATGATGTCTCCATCCAACTCTCTCTCCTTCAAAAATGTTTGAAGAATATCCTCTTCTGCAAGTTCACTCACTGGGCAACGTAAAAGAAAAAGAACGATAGACTATCAGCCAACAATTTCTGCAGCCTCAGTTTCATTTGCGTAGACAGATTAAGTTTGAATTCTTTGATACATTGGCAATGGATAAAAATGTTAAGGACTCACGCATCATAGAAGAGTGACATATACAGGGGATATAAAAAAAAATGGGCATTTTCAACAAAGGTTCAAATGGAACTTTTACACAAGTGCATGAGAATAGTACCATGATGAAGCACATTGGCACATCACCTAAGTGGGAGTGTATGTATAAAATGCAAGGCCAACTAAAACATTGGGATGCATGACAGAGGAAAGGATGAGAGTGAATTTGCCTCTTGTACTAGTGCCAGCTCAAAACTAGTCCGAAAGCAAACCTTTACTCGCATTTGATTCCTAAATTCTAATCCAAGTACCATGCTCAAGCCAATCTTAATTTAGTTTTCACTATCAAAATGGGTTCCATAAACACCTCGGTGAAGTTAAATGAATTCTATTACTTTGCATATTTTACATCTCTGGCTTGGACAAGACAGCCTAATCTCCTTTACAACAAATCTTTCTGGCATTCCTTCAAAAAAGCTTTCCGCAAATCCGTCCTTACCATTTCCTAATAAGTATTAACTCAATTCATTTCGTTAATTAACTCCCAAATTCGAACTCATATCATTCAATACCTTCCCAATTCCAAACAAATGCCACTGCGCTTTTTCCTCCAATTTTCGACCCATTACAATATATCCTGAAATTCTTCAAAACCCTCTAAAAAATGACAGTTTAATTAACCAAGTTTTAATGAGCAATGCCATGGTGACCACCATTTTTTATACCATGTGACTGTGTCATCACTGCATTGGTAGAGTACTTGACAACTGATTTACAAATTACAATGGGGGCATCTAAGTGTTCCCATCATACTTCTATTGGGAACCAAACGAAGAAGCTCACCTGGAGGAGGGCTTCTCAAGGCCGAGGCCACCGTTGTAGGGATTCTGGGATAAGGGAGTTGAGCACGATGACGTACTAGGGAGATTTTTGTGGGGAAAAGCAGGCAGTGATTGGGAGAGAATTGGAAACTGCTACAAGTAGCGAGCCACCATCGGATTGCTCTGGGTGAGGAACCCATTTCCAAAAATCTTTCAACTTTTTTCCCCTCCTTCAATCCTCTCTCTCTCTCTCTCTGTGATTCGCGAAGAGTGATGTGAAGTAGGCGGATAAATAATGAAATATCTCTGGTTTCCCTGGTTGATTTTCGTGTTGAAACGAATTGGATCAGGCTTCTCTGCAATGGAACTGCAGAGGAGCCTTTATTTGCCCTCTCATCTCATCTGTTCATTTCAGCTAGTATTATCGTTCAAAAATTTATTTAAAAAAAAAAACCTCGCTTAAAGAAACATTCTTCTCACAAGGAGCCTTTCTACGAATTCTAACCAATAAAATTTTTTTAGACGGTTGAGATTATCCGGACAGTTCTTTACAGTCCAAACGTAAGTCACATTATGAGCGAGCGCGAACGTAAAATCGTATTTTAAACACCTAAAATTCCCGAGTGCGAATATTAAGAACACTAAAGCAGGTCCTTTTATAAGATAATGCGACTAAGGTCCAAATATAAACAGCAGCCATTTCCATACAAATTAGGCTCCGTTCTAGAACCCAAAAATAAATTCTTATTTTTTAAGAAGACAATTTCAAGTTAAAAAATTATGAGCTTATTAAAATCTAAAAATATGCAATATGGATCTTATTTGGAAGATCTCGATGAGATCTTTTGTACGATGCAAAAAAATTAAAAAATTATTTTTCATTTACTTTACTTTTGAGTTTGAAAATGTGAAATAAGTTGCTTAATTTTTAAAAAAGTTTCTAGAACGGAACCTTATACTCCTAGCTACATCCCGATTTAACAATTTTTTTTGGAAGTTTGTGTCTTTTGTCAATTAATTATATATTATAATTTATTATGCTTTATGTGATTTTTAAAAATATTATTTTACATAATTAATCGATATCTATCGAATAATATCTATATTGGATAAATCATTCCTGATTTAAAGATATACTAACTAGTTTAGGGAAAATTACAACGACAAAAAAAAAAAACCATAGTTTCATTCCCAAACAATTGAAACCCTGGAGTTTCCAATTGTTCAAAATAAACCCTGGAGTACTAAACTCATTTAAATGAAAATTCAGAGTTGAGTGTCAATATGACTTATATACGGTAATTTGAATTGATTGAATTAGATTTCTCACTATGACTTATTAGGTCATCCACAATGGTATAATCAAAACCAATTGTTTTTAAAATTAATAATGTTTGTGCAAAAATTGGCTCACAATGGTATAATCAAATTTTAGGCTTTGGATAACCAAAACTAGAAACATTTTTCAATAATCAAAATTTCTCTACCCACATTTTTCAATAATCAAAATTTGTTGACCCCACATCATATAAGTTAACTAGTTCCAAAATTTAAATACACACATGTTTCAATTGGTATTTTCTTCTTCTCTTCTTTGCCAACTCTATATCTTCTCCACTTTACCCACAAACTATTTATTTTATTTTATTTTTTGTTAATTTTATATTAACTTTGTTCATATTGTTTATTCTTCTCGAAGAAAGAAACCTTAAAAACAAAATACTATGAATTTTCTGAACAAAATACAGAAACACTTAACATTCATTTTTTTATTTTGGTTATATTTTTCTGAACAAATGTTCTCTTTATATTGGATTGCGAGTATTTTCATTAATTTATGCTCGAAATTAAAGTGACCCATCTGTTTGAATTTTCTGGATCCGCCATTGCCCTGGATGGGAATATGTTATGTACGGCGGCCGATATAACTGAACCGCATTCTTAGTTCAATAGATCGATGGTGGACAATGGCGTGACCGCGCGTTGGATGTACTCAACTACATCGTTGCTAACCTCTGTTGGGTCCTTAATTTTGTCGCGTTTTATGAGTTTGGTAGTTTGGCCAATTAATTTCAGTGATATAGATTTAACATGAATTTTCTAATATAAATAAAGTCATATACATGCGCATTGCTCTCTATGGTAAAACAAAAGAAATCCTTTATTTTCCATGTCAAAACAAATATTGGTGCTACGGGGAGTCTATGTCATATTTTAACAACAAATAATTCACTTTATGTTATATTATTCACTTGATATGGTTGACAGAGTGTCCATTTACACTTGTGACTATGAAATGATCATGAGATTATACCTATTTTTGTCCATATTATAATTAAAAATAAGTACGTAGTTGAGTGTTATATGTTTTCGGTTTTTATTACAATATTGTTTTATTTGGAGACGTAGAAAGAAAAATGTCTCCCCCAATTTTACGCGTTGAGTGTTATATGTTCTTGGTTGGTAAACATGTGATGAACTTTGTCGTAAATGAATGATGGGCAATCTCAAAAGGAAATCAAGACAGCACCACGGCCCTGTATGTTCTTCCTGATCATATATATAGATAAATACAAGGTTTTTTTTTTTTTTTCGTTCAAGGGGCTCAATTCTTAATTGTTACGAAATTGGCAGCTGCCCAAATTACATCAATCCTCTTTTCAGTGGGTAGTTATCGAAAGCTATCTAGAGTATCGCGTGATTATGTGGTACTCGCGCGTGGGACTGAGGGACCGTGCTGCGCAGCGTGCTGTGCGGGGCGAATTGTAGCCGCTCCGGTCTCGGTTTGATGATCGGAAACATCGTAGAGCTCGTCGAGTAGAACAAATATATCAAAAATCAGCTCATTCGGATATCATTTAGTGCCTCATCCGAACATTATTATCTTGAAATTATTAAGTGTACCAAAAAACAGTGGATTTTAATCTAGTGTTTCGGATCCATTCGTTTCAAGATAATAATATTCGGATGAGGCACTTAATGATGTCCGATCAAGCTGATTTTTGATACACTTATTCTACTCAGCGAGCTCTACGAAGTGAACGTTTCCGATCATCAAACCGAGACCGGAGCGGCTGCGAATCGCCCCGCACAGCACGCTGCGTAGCACGGTCCCTCCATCCTCGCGCGTGACAGATCACGTAACAATTCGGCCTGACTTATTTATTCTACTTTATTTTTTGTTAAATTTGTATTGACTTTGTTCAGATTGTTTTATTCGTCGCGAAGAAATAAACTTTAAAAACAAAATACTATGACCAGAAGTATTAAAAATTACTTCACTGCAGAAAAAACCAATCTAACATAAATAGTCTTTTATAAATAATGTTTGTTTTCTTAAATTTTTTTCAAGTTTGATTCATGTTTGTTTATCTTTCAAAGTCCTCTCGTCAGACCAAGGGAATGATTTAAAGTAACGTAAATTTATAAAACTAGAGACATTAGCAAAAGGTCAACTTGTATCATCTCGCTTCCCGGCCGCCGGCCGGCAATTAAAAGAATGGGGGGAGGGTAATTCGCTGAAGACTTTTTCAAATTTCATCCGATTCAAAGCCTTCTTTCGCAAAGTTTTTTTTAAGTATGTTCTACTAATTAAAATAAATATTTATTTTTCTTTTAAAGTAAATGTGATATATTGTGAAAGAATAACATGTTTTATGAAGTCAAATGTAAGTATTTAACAAATAAAAACCTTAGCGAAACAGGGATCGTGCTGCGCACCGTCGAGCAGTCGGATCGTGCATCCAACGGCTCGGACCTCATCTCGGATGAAGTTGAAAAACGTTCATATAATTCAACAAAAAAATCCGAAAGTCTATCATTACTAGTAGATCATTTGTCTCGATGAAATTGGAAAAAAATAGTATACAACACGACAGGAAAAAAGGGCAAAAACACAGTATTTTGACTGCTAAATGATACTGTACTGTAAGAACTTATACAAGAAGACATAAAGGGCACAAATACCCTGTATAATCATCACATGGGTTGACTGCTGATTTTCAGCGCTGGTGGCCTTAGATACGTTCTCTTCAAACCCGAGCCATAGATGCCCAAATAATACAAGTGTAATACATTGACGACTAAAACTTATTTATGGAGCTTTGTCAATAAATTTTTACAGAGGTAAATTCAAACTGTCTGAAAGTATTTTTGATTATTTGAATTTTAATAAAAAATTTTGGAGAAAGAGGCTCTTTACTGAAAAAATTTCTTTAAAATTTGAATCGTCTAAAATTGAAACGGACAAGCAAAATCGCGTGGCTCTGTGAATAAGAGATCACGGTTCCTCCGTGAATAGTCAATCTCTTTGACATGTGTATATAACTGCTAGCGTGTATATTCAAGCATGCCCAAAACACTACTAACATCCTACCACATAGTGCTAATGGAGAAAGAAATGGGTGGGGACGATACTCCAACCACCCCCGCCCACGGCGATGCCACGACGATCTCAGCCGTCCACCCGGACATCCTCCAGACCCACATCCTCACCCGACTGGACGGCCCAACACTCGCCTCCGCCGCCTGCGCGTCGTCCCAACTCCACGCCCTCTCCACCCAAGAAACCCTCTGGCAACAAATCTGCCACCGCACCTGGCCCTCCACCGCCGACCCACGCATCCGCCGCCTCATCTCTTCCTTCTCCTCCGGCCACCGCTCCTTCTACTCCGACTCATTCCAATATCTCGACGGCCACCGCCGGTCAAGACCCAGTCGCCGTCCGCCCCCAGCCTACATAATCTCCGCCGTCGACATTCGCTACCAAAACCAACTAATACTTTCCAAGGTCCACTTGGCGGAAACCGAGTCGGACCCATCGCTGCCGTTCCGGGTCGATTTGCTCGGCCCGAAGGAGGCCGCGCCAATGCCGGTGAATTTGAACATCAGGGAGGACAAGTGCCTCTCTAATCTCGAAGAGAACTTGACTCTCAGCTGGATCCTGATCGACCCGACCCAAACCCGGGCGGCAGACGTGTCGAGCCGGCGGCCCGTCTTGGTCAGGCGGAACTGGTTGTCCAACGACGTGGAGCTCCGCTACGCGACGGTTCTCTCCGGCGGGGAGCTGGTGCAGTGTTTGTTGGCGGTCACGTGCGGGGGAGGGGGGACTGGGTTGGCGGTGGGTGAGGTGAGGTTAGACGTGGAGGATATGGAAGGGAAGAAGTTGGGGTGGAAGAGTTTGGGGGCGGCCGTGGAGGGTGGGAGGAAGAGGAGAGGGGGGAAGGGGGAGGAGAGAGAGAGGTACGAGGGGTGGTGGAGGGAGGAGAGAGAGAGGAGACGGAGGAAGCAGAGGAGAGAGAACAGGCGGGTTACGATGTTGTTTGCTACCACTGTTGTCATTCTATTGTCTATTTTGGTGTCTCTTTTGGTGTTTGTTGGGATTAAATTCTTGCAGTTAGTGGTTTCACCGTTCAATAGGTAAGTACTCCATCCAAGCTTCTCCTTCAGTGTATCAGTTCGAGTCTTTATAGCTGGTTGGTGAGATGAAACTTATTCCGGCTCCGGGACTCGGGGAGCGTGATGAGACTTTAGCTTCGACAATAAAGTGTGTGGTATAGGAATTCTCCAATATATGATTATAGATGATGGGAAATGATATTAGAACTCCAAAAATTGATGCAAATACTCTAAAAAATAAAGGAAAATGACTTTGGAATTACACTGATTTTGGAGTGCCTGCATCAATTTTTGAAATGCCAATATTATTTTCCTATAGTAAAACATCTTTGTATCTCGATGGTAATGTTTGCATCTTTGTATGTCTATAAATTGAAGAAATGGTCATCTTAAATGAAAGAAATTAACGAGAATGTGATTTCACATTCTCATGATGTAGTCCTATCTTTGAAGTGAAAAACTGGCCCAAAAAAAAACATAATTTTAAGTTTTGATGACATATATTATAGTAGCTAACTAGGATTCACATTTTCAAATAAAGTGAGAATCAAATCTCGTTCTGCTGTGTGATAATCACAAATTCATAAATTCAATATTTGGAAATAGAAAATATTGATCTCATTAATTTTTCCAAATAAGTAGTAGTATTATATGTCGATAAAATGGGTCAACTAATGTAACCATTTGAATGAAAAATGTATTTAAAATCAAGGTATTTTTTTATTTGGTGATAATTCGATAATCATTTCTACCCAAGATGCAAGCAATCAAGCATTGTGTAATTATGAAATTAGGTGATGATGATCCACGTCATCATTCCTACCCAAGATGCAGGCAATCAAGCATTGCCTTATGAAATTAGGTACGTTGAATAGTGTAAACTTTGATTAGTACTGCAGCAACAACGGAAACATCACGTGGGGTGTGGTTGAGGTGTGTGTATATAACATTCCTGTAGAATATTTTTCAGTGAAATAAGGATCTACAAATCTTTAAAAGGATAAACACATAGGTAATATTTAGTAACCATTCTATTTTCTGTTTTCATTTTCAGAATTTATAAAAATTATTTTTGAAAGTTTGTTTGGTGCCTACTTCCACTTTCAAATTCTGGAAATCACTTTCATTATTTTTTAAAATTTGAGGAAGTAACAAAACTCAATTTTCACTATTTTCAAAAGCAAAAAACAGGCTACCAGAAAGGCTCCATTACAATTCCTTAGAGGTCTTTTTTTATTTCCTCTTCTTCTTCTCCTTCTCTCTCTCTCTCTCTCTCTCTCTCTCTCTCTCTCAAACTTTCACCCCCCTCTCTCTCTCCACCCACTCATTCACCGAGATACAATAGAACCATCATTTTTTCTTCTATTACATAATTTGGATTTATGGTTGAATCTGATGTTTTCATATATGAATCTTGGGCCAAGACTTCCTGAGAGAAAAAGCTCTGCGCAGTTGTATTCCTATATCTCGTAATAGTAATCTTTTACGTTGTTAAAATGGCGGGAACGTTCTCAAATACTTGCGTTTGATTCCCATGACATTCCAGAATAGCGTTGAGAATTGTAGCTATTCAAGAATCATATCGTTTGGAATAGTTGATTGTAGCACAAGAAGATGTTACTCAAAGCAAGGCAATTGAAACTTCTTATTATTTAAAACTAAAAAATTGTATTTTTTGGAGCCTTCTTCGGGCTAAAAAATTGATGGCTGGAAGCGACGGTTTCTTCGGCTTTCCCTCTAAGCTGGCTCTGCCTGGTCTATCTACCCGGCCCTTTCTTTCAAAATGTCAAGTATGAAATTTGTTTCTAATGTGATTGCAAAGGCTATGATGATTCTCTCTCTCTCTCCAGTATCGTTTGGGAACTAGTAGAGAAATTTGCAAGAGAAACCATTTTCGAAAAAGTAAAAACTGATTTTAGAAAATGAAAATTTCTTTTTGAAAACAAGTTGACACAAATATGTTTTCCTCTTTCACTTTTTTTAAGGAAAAGTAAAAACTGATTTCAGCAAATCAAAAATAGGAAACAGAAAAGTGACAGTGTTATCAAACATAGCCTATAGATTTCCTTTAATTCTTCTCCCAAATATTCCTTATTTTCAATATACCTTCTAGCTAAATAGAAGGTACGTATACTCAGGGGGTGTTTGGGAGCTTACTTTTTGACTTTTCATTTTTAACTTTTTGGTTTTTTGACTTTTTGGATTATGATTAGAATGTATTTTGAATCTGGTAGAGTGTTTGGATGATATGTGCATAATGCATTTTGTAACAAGAATAGTGTTTGGGAGATATGTGATGAAAATGAATTATGAGTTAATTTTTTACCACGTTACCCTTTATTATTTATTACGTGATATAATATAATGTGTATAACCAATGGTTTAACCATTTTATAAAAGTTATATTGTGAAATAATACATTATTCTTAGTTTATTGAAAGTCTCCAACTAAATTTTAATTTTTTAATCATAGTTAAAAAATTAAGTGCTCCAATTTTTAATTTCAACCGATATGAAGATCTTATAATTCTGATCATATAATTCTAAATGGTCATAATTAGTGCAAAGATCATATTATTTTGATCATATTGTTCTAAATAATCATAATTAAAATTTGTCTCTAGAGCCCATAATCAAGTATTTGTATTATAGGGTTCCAAATAAAGAGCAAATACTTAAGGGGTGTTTTGGGGTTGTTACAAAAGGGGGGCACAATGTGAAAATGCAAAAAATGGAAAAGTACCTCCGAGCCTCTTTCTGGCTTTTGTTTTAGAAAGCTCAAAATGGAAAACACGTTTTCAGAAAACCCATTTTCCCAGTTTCATCCAAACAGCCAAAATAGAAAAATGAGAAATGGAAAATGGGAAAATGGGCAATCCAAACACGCCCTCAATACTTATAAATTTTAAATCTTAGGAGAGTGTAATTGACATATAAATAGAAGGTAGGAATTGACGTCTTAGCCGAAACGTATAATCAACATTTAAATAGTAGCCGAAACGTAATAATTGGCGTATAGTCCCCGCGATTTCGGCCAAACGTAGTAATTGACGTCTAAATACGTAGAAGGTATGACAAAGGTGATAAAAAACGTACGTGATTTCGGTCAAACATAGTTTCTTTCATAGTTTTTTATATCCTTTCCAAATATATTATTTAAATGTTCCCCGTGATTTTGGAAAATTAGACGTGTGATAAATATTTGTATAATCATTTTCAAATATGTCACTAGCTATAATGTCCGCAGATCTCAGCTATTAAAAAAATATGTACTAATCCTAGAGTCCAAAATACACGGATTTGAAAACATCTCTCTCATATTATATAGATAGATATAAGTACTTTATATATATTTATAAAAATATATTGTATATACATACAAATAACACAAACACATATACAGAGATAGAACTACTATGGGGCTTATGGGGGCCAAGGCCCCCAATTGGTTCAGAATTTTTTTTTCTTCCAAATTTCAATATTAATATTAGTTATTTTTTGATTTGTTGAGAACACTTGGATATTGTATTTTTTATTGGATGTTATTTGACATTTGAATGAATGTTATTAGACACTTGGATAGTAATATTAGTTGTTTTTTTTTGTATTGGATATTATTAGACATTTCGTGTTGTATATACTCTCTCTGTCCCACAAAGTTTTTTTTGTCCACAAACTTAGAACCTAAAAAAATACATTTAAAAAAATAATTCAAACTCTTTTCTTGCAAATTAATAGAAATCCATGTGTTCTTTAAATTTTTGCAAAAAGTGAAAATTTAACTTTTGCCAACACAAAAATGTCATCGCCGAAAGATTTATCTTTTGGCGATGCACATTCTATCGCCAAAGTTCCCCTTAGGACAATCATTGACACAAAAATGTCGTCGCCAACATGCTGAACTTTTGCCGATGCACATTTCGTCGCTAGAAAATAAATTTTGTCGGTAAATATTTCGCGGGAGAATATTTTCCGCCGACCTTACTTTTGCCAACAATATTGCTGATGCACTTACTTTCATTACCAAAAAATCTACATTTACCGATATAAACTAGTTTTACAAAACTCGACTTTCGCTATTTTCAAAAGCAAAAAACAGGCTACCAAAAAGGCTCCATTACAATTCATTGGAGGTCTTTTTTTATTTCCTCCTCTTCTTCTTCTTCTTCTTCTTCTTCTTCTCTCTCTCTCAAACTTTCACCCCTCTCCTTCTCTCTCTCCACCCACTCATCCACCGAGATACAATAGAACCATCATTTTTTCTTCTATTACACAATTTGGATTTATGGTTGAATCTGATGTTTTCATATATGAACCTTGGGCCAGAACTTGCTGAGAGAAAAGCTCTGCTCCGTTGTACTCCTATATCTCGTAATAGTAATCTTTTACGTTGTTAAAATGACGAGAATGTTCTCAAATACTTGTGTTTGATTCCCATGACATTCCAGAATAGCGTTAAGAATTGTTGATTGTAGCACAAGAAGATGTTACTCAAAGTAAGGCAATTGAAACTTCTTATTATTTAAAGCTAAAAAAATTTGTATTTTTTGGAGCCTTATTTTGGCTAAAAAATTGATGGCTGGAAGCGACGACTTCTTCGGCTTTCCCTCTAAGCTAGCTCTGCCTGGTCTATCTAACCGGCCCTTTCTTTCAGAATGTCAAGTATGGAATTTGTTTCTAACGTGATTGCAAAGGCTATGACGGTTCTCTCTCTCTCTCTCCAGTATCGTTTGGGAATTAGTAGAGAAATTTGCAAGAGAGACCATTTTCGAAAAAGTAAAAACTGATTTCAGAAAATGAAAATTTCTTTTTGAAAATAAGTTGACACAAATATGTTTTCCACTTTCACTTTTTTTTAGTAAAAATAAAAACTGATTTCAGCAAATCAAAAATAGGAAACAGAAAAATGGCAGTGTTATCAAACATAGCCATATAATTTCTCTTTCTTAAAACAAACAACTTATTTCGTAACTATGCTTTTTTCCTCTATCAAATCTATAGTTTTTCACAGTACTTTCTTACTTTCCTGTTTCCACCCCTAATATTATTATTATTTTTTGGTTATTTTGCATGTAAATTGATAAAATTATCCTTTCATATGCACGACTTTTCACACATAAATAGTTATCACTTTAGATTTCTTGGAAGAGGACGAAAAGTGAACGTGGTTATACAAAGGGCAGGTCATTGTGAAAATCAATTACGAACCAAAAAAAATCACAATTGGTCACAGAAAAATACAAATCCTTAAAAAGTATTTTTCTTCAACATTCAGAATATCCGGACCAGTTTACGTGTACCTCAACTAATTCCCTTTCCGGTCCAGTCAAAGGCAGGTCTTTCACACCGAGACTAAAGGAATTAATTCACAAGAAATTAGTACTTTTTTCCAACCTAACTCTAAGAATTGATTCCAAGTCAATTGTGCAGGGAGGAAACCCGCCGACCAACCGAAGTGCGTATAAATCCTTAAAAGTATGTCGGAATCCTGCACATTCATAATATAACTACAATCACATGCCACAAACTCAAAGCCACATAACGTCTGTACAAGGCCAGGATCACACAGGTTATAGACAATTACAGTTTGAATCAATGTGTGGTTCCATCGGGGTCCCATCCGGATCCTACTTGTATGATCCAAGTCATCTATCCTTCATCCACCCCGTAACTTATCTTGATCGATCTGTTATTCTTTTGAAGCATTTGATCTTGAAAAATATAAAATGCCGGAATTATGACCGTCTATTTTTTTCAAGACAAATGTGGTTATAGACCAAGTAGTACTAATTAGCAATATCCGATCTAAATTTTTTCCAGGATGGATCGAATTATTACAGTTTTAGGATGCGACTGATGTGCTCGAATTGCTAGGTCTTGAACGGATAGTCAACTTTCGAAAAACTATTGATACATCTGAAAAGAATATTAGAAATTAAATTTTTTTTTCATAGCGTGTTAAAAGAATCTGCATTATTTTAATCTCCTCTTAATCCATTAGTCAGGGTATAGCTGCATCATCTTCTTTAGGGCATGCTTGGATGGAGTAAAAGGGGGAGGAATAAGAGGGGGTAAATGGGGTGGGGCTCACTGTTTTGTTCTTGTTTGGGAATCAAATTATTTTTGGGTCTTGACCTCCCCAAATTTAATCCGCCTATTGAGGGGAGAAATTTGGACGAAGTGCTTATCCTCTTTCTCCAACCCAAAAGACTCCTTATTTAATTTCAGAACTCTCTTAGGGTACTCATTGAAAGGTCTTAGAACCAAAAATCCATTATGACCATTCAAGATAAAATAATCAAAAAAATAATATCTTCGCACCGGTTCAAACGGATTGAAAATTGAAACACTTATTTTTTTTACACCATTTATATATTAAAACTATAGTTAAAAAATAATTAATTTTCAATCCGTTTGTACCGATTCGAAGATCATGGTAGTGTTTGGTTAAGCATTTAGTTTAGTTTAGTTTGGTAGTGGGTAGAGAGAAATAGAGTAATGATTGAAAATATGGGTAATGATTGGAGAGAGATAGAAAAAGATGAGAAAGTAATAATTGGATAAATAGGGCAATAATTGGAGAAAGAAGTAGGGTAATGATTGAAAACAAATTAAACTAAAACTAAAACTAAATTGGAAGCCGAACAAAGCCATTTTTCTAATCATTTTATCTTAAATGGTCATAATGGATTCTTGGCTCTAAGGCCTTTCAACAAGCACCCGAAAACCCCTTATTTAGTTTCAGGACTCTTTTAAGGTACTCATTGAAAGACCTTAGAGCCAAAAATCCATTATGATCATTTAAAATAAAATTATGAGAAAAATAAGATTTTCGTACCGGTTCAAACGGATTGAAAATCGGAATTCTTTATTTTTTAACTATATTTTTTAATATATAAATGGTGTAAAAACGTTTTTTAATATAAAATTTTTAGAATAGACATTTTTTAATATTAATTTTTGAATTTATATACTTATTTTAATATATAATCAAATTTAACACTGCACATGGACAAAATAGTCATTTGACAGCTTTTCCCACCATCCACCCCTTTTTATCCCCCCATTCTATAAACCATCCAAACAAAGTCAAATTTTATCCCCTTATTTAATACTTCATCCAAACCACATACTATTTTATTCCCCTTTCATAAATCATCAAAATTAATACCCCTATAACTATCTTATCCCCCATCATATCTTTTACTCCCAATTTTTTACCTGCATCCAAGCTGGCCCTAAAAGTAGAATTTTAAGTGAGAGGAGGAGGAAGTGGAGAGCCCCTCTCTCCCTCTCTCTCTCTCTACGAATAAAGCTCTAGCTCTTCCCTTTTTTTTCTTTTTCTCCTGCTGCCATCCCCTTTTTTGTTCCCCTACCCCCGGGCGGCTCCCCCATCTCTTACCCTCCCATATATCTTCTTCCTTCTCCTCCTCATCCTCTCCTCCCTCCATGCTTGTATATGATTTGTATTAATATGAATTGCGTTTTCTTTCCGTTCAAAAAAAGAGAGTAGAATTTAAAACCTTAATGCGTCTGAGTACATCTATCTGTTGATCCAAATGCCTATTTCTTTCTTTCTTTTTTTCTTGTGAGAGGCACTCATTAAATATCATGAGTGGAGTATTATTACGTTACGTCAACTATACTAGGTTGTAATGATCAAAAAAACTATACTAGGTTGTGTGACGGTTTCTTCATTAACAGAGAATTGGGCTAAGGACTAAAGAAAGTGGTCCAATAGGGCACGTAGCCCACACGCTAACTAGTTGTAAGGAGTATGGTCTATTAATAAATTTATTTTTTAAAGTCTAAAGTCCTTGGATTTACAGAATTGTCCCCGTAATGTACAACAATTACTATTTCTTTACTCTCTTCCCAAAATTGATTCGAACCTTCTCCTCTCCCTCTGGTCTCCGCTCTCTGATTCGTCGGTGACCGGAGTTCACCGCCTCTGCATCCCGGAAAACCAATCGAAGTGTCCGTACGTATTAGGTTGCTTATACGCGGCCGAACAATCTTTCAGTGGCCCCAATATTTAAAATTCTTAGCTTTCATGATATTTAACACTACAACGTTGATTTTGAGTATAATACTACGTACAGTAAACAGTTATAAGAGATTGGATATCAATTTATGCTATATACAAATGTAGTTAGGTTCAAAAGTCCTGAAACTCCCCGGCCATTCTAAATTCTTACAATTTTGATTTTTGTTTTTTTTAAATTAAGAGAGAGGGGTGATCAGAAAAAAAAGGGGATTGAGAGCTGAGTGAGGGAGGGAGGGAGAGAGAGAGAGACTTGGAGAGGGGGGAAGTGAGAGAGATGCGTGATTATTCGGTGCTCATAGGGCATGGTAGATGGGGGCTTCAAATCCCTCCTCACCACACATTTGTAATAGTATGGGGATGGTTCTTTTTTTTTTTTTTTTTTTGGATTCGTGTGTTAGTTTTTGTTGGTTTGCTTTGTTTATCTTATATTTTTTTGTAATTGTAAATGAATTTTTTGTACCCTTTGTAATTTTAATTCATAAAAAAAGTAAATATAAATCTTTCCGTGCATAAAACGTGGCAACGCTTTGGACCCAACTTTTATGCGCCGTGCATCGAATGGTTACGGTGCTAGTTTAATTTAACTACATGCATGGTAAGCGTCTACTATGAAAACTCTAGCAAGCTAGCAGTCCCTAAACCCCTTCTGTTTAATTTTTTATTATCTAAACAAGAATAAAAAAATGAAAAGGGAAAAAAATAGACCTTTTTTTTTTTTTGAAAAATGATTAAAGTTTAAAGCAATATATTATCGGAAGCTCAGCATGAATCGAATCTTATTTTTCCGTGGCTTTGGGACATGGTGTGTAGAAGCATGATATAAACCGTCTAAGGAGGTTGAAAAATTAAGTGTTCTAAATTTCAATCCATTTGAATCGATGGAAAGATTTTAGTTTTCTGATAATTTTATCCTCAATGGTCATAATTAAATTGGCACATATAATGTTATCTGGGATAATAAATAGTAGTATAGATTTGGATAGATAATCCTATTTTGGATAATAAAGAGTATTGGTATGGAAAGATGACCATATTTTTTGATTTTATTGTGATTATAAAAAGTACATATTTGGATAGATAACCCTATTTGGGATAATAAAGAGTATTAATTTGGGCAGATAATCACATCTGCTGGTTTCATTGCAATAATACAGAGTTGCAGATATAAGCTTATTTGATTTTTTGGATAATTAATAATATAAATTTGGAAAAATAACCGTTATTTGATGGAATTTTTGGAGTATTTATGAGTATAGACTTGGATAGATAACCACATATGTTGGTTTAATTGCTATTATACAAATTATAAATTTTGCATAGGTAACCTTTTATATGTTGGTATTTTTGTGATATAATAAATAGTATAGATTTGGACAACTAACCACATCTATTTATACAAAGTACAAAAATAGAGGAATTTTGAGGAAAAAAAATAAAAGAATTAAAGATGAAAATGTATTTTAGTTGGGTGCGGGCACATATAGGTTGGTTAACCAATTGATGCAAGCACCTTCCCACACATAAAGAACATATATAAGATTATTTGTGTGCAACTAGCTTGCTCACCTGATTAAAAAAAAAAAAAAACTAGCTTGCTCACCCCACCACGTGTTACCAAAGCCCAAAGGATTCCTATTTCAGTTTTCCACTTCGACTCCGATCGTCGGACCGATGTCGGAAAAGCCTCACCGGAGGCCACGCAACATGCTGTGCAGCACGAAGCTGCACAACACAGTTCCCAAGTCCGCATGATACGCGCCTGTATTGCATGTGTACATGTAAAAACTAAAAGACATGTTTCACTTAAAAAAGGAGACTTTTTCTTCCCTTATGACCTTTTTCCCATCTCTATAAAAAAGACATACCCTAGTTTCCCTCCTCCTACTTCAATTATCATTACCAGCCAACTGTCTTTCCAACTTCTAAATTCATTTATTTTATTTTTAATTAATCTTTTACTACTATCTTTTAGCGAGGTTTTCGAGTGTGTAAAAGAAAAACATATTAAAGTAGGGGGTTTGATTTTCCCCTGCCTTATTTACCAGTCCGATGCGTTCCCAAACGCCAGCCACTCGATCTCCCTCGTCAAAGGAGGATAATCCTCTGTGTTTCCAAAAGCAAATTGCAACAAAAACCCAGTTGCAAAGAACACAAAATAAAGAAACCCAAATGGTCCAAATTTTATTTTTTGAAACAACCCAGGTGAAAAAATTAGCAATTCAACCAAAAAAAACAAACTGGGTTTATGCTAATCTTCCATTTTTCGAAAGCAAATTGCTAGCAAAACCCAGATGAACACAAAACAAAATACAGAAACCCAAGTTATGTTTTAGACGAAAGAATTGAAACAAATCCAAATTCTGAAGAGAAAAAAGAGAAGCAAATTCCAACCAAAACCCAGATGAAAATGAAGTGAAAACACAAAGAAATCGCTTTTTCTTGCTAGTAACCCAAAAGTACCGCAATAAAAACAGTTTGTTGTTGCTAGTATGGAAATAAAACATCACCAACTTATAGCTTTTTAAACAGCACCAAAAGACCTAATTAAAATCCAGATTCAGTTCTCAAAAGCAACGTGAACCTTTACTGTGGATCAACCGATCAACAGTACATGAAAGCGAACCAAATCTACCTAGCTCTGTTAGAGCATGTTCACCAATAAAAATGTAAAAATGCTGATTAACAGTGTATTTTTTTCATTTTACCTCTCTCAATACTACACTAATATTATCTATTTTACCTAACTCCAATTAAAAAAATATATATTTTTTATTATTTTTATTGTTTAAAGAGAGGAGAAAGGAGGGAGGAGAGAGAGAAAGAAATAATAAAAAAAAGAAAGGAGTATGAATAATGCATAGGTAAAAATAGAGAACAACTATTCGTAGATGCATTTTTAGCTCCTCTTTTAGTTCATCTGGTGTAGACTATTTTTTTTATATTCTCTTCGGTAAAATAGCAAAAAATGTATTTAAGCTCATCTAGTGTACTTGCTCTTACTATCTCCTCCGCCACTCCGCTCCAAAAACCCCATCTCTCTCTCTCTCTCTCTCTCTCTCTCTCTCTCTCGGCCTCTTAATCCCCTTTCTCTAGAATAAATAAATAAAAAACAGGTTCCTGACATTTTTTAAGAACTCAATTGTATTAAAAAAAATTATTACTTATTATTTATTTTATCGGCGAAATAAAATTTTGAAATAAGTTCCAAAATTTGCTAGCCAAAAAAAACGTATTTTCAGAAAAAGGATATAAGGGTACGAAGTGAGAGTAAAGTGCTTTATTTAACTAAAGGGTTAACAATGTCTTTTTGCTCTATGCCGTTAACAGAGTTACATTTGCACTTTATTCCAAATCCACGTACGGGGGGAAATGTGGTCATTGAAAAACCCCAGAGGGGTCATCCGCCAAACGAAAATACCTCAGGGAGGTATTCCGTATTTTGCCCTATTTCGTAAATCTCGATGTGACAAAGGTCCATGTAAAAATTCTGTTTCATTGAACATAGACATCCATTTAAACGAATCATATTTGTTGCAAGAGAAGCAAGTCTGATGGCCTATTTCTCTTTCAAACAAATATGGGTCGACAAAGCTTTTTGGTCGATCTACTTACTTTTTGAGATGAACTTTTTTGCTTCACACGAAGGACCACATAAGGAATCAACACATGAAAATATCTTGACCCCGTTCGGCTACGGTCAATCGGGTTTTTCGGATCACATAACTAGATGCTTAATTCGAATTTGTAAAATGTATTGGTCAAATTCGGATTGCTTCTTCATTAATTGGATTGAATTTGGAACACCTCCTACTCGGAGTGGATTGGGTCGTTGTTGAAATATTGAAATCTGAAAGAGAATTGGTTAATTCCTACTTTATTTTTGGGTGACTAAATTCGATCCGGTGAATCTGTTTGCAGGCGCCAAGCCGCCAACGTAATTTTTCTATGCATCAGCATATTTATTTAAGCAGAACGAGCATTAACTAGAATCAGTCAACTTGATTAGGGGAGTAATTTTCTATTCCGGGGATATTAATAATGAGGTGAAAGACATCTTGCTGTTTTTTATCAAAGAAGAAGAAGAGAGTCTAGGAACGCAACGTCTGAACACAACTGTGTTCGGAGCCGTTCGATATATGTATACTCATGTGATCCAAGGGCAAAATAGGCTTACATATTACCTATATGTTTCCCTAATGTCAACTCTTCTTTTTTATTTTTTTAATGGTTGCAGTGTACGTAATTATCCCTACATGAGATCGGTCTCGGTAAAGAAAGCGCGATAACTACCGTCTTGGTGCTTTTCTTTGGCAACAAATGGCTCTCGGTCAACCAATGACGAGATTCATGAGATCACTCGCAGCAAAGAAAGCGCGTCCGATAACTGCCGTCTTTGTGCTTTTCTTTGGGTCTTGACTTCTCTTGATTAGGAATTTTATAAGGATTATTAAACCAAAACACCCCTCGAGTAAAGTTAGGAACCAACTTGATGGTTGATACGCGTATTTAAATTGGTGGGCCTTAACGGTCCGTTGGTCATAAAAAGTGGTAGTTCCTTTTACGAAGCCCTATCCACAATTGATTCATAAGCGACACAAAAAATCCACTTGATCAACTTGCTGTATATTGGGGGCCCTGCTTCTAATCTAGTTGCACAGAGAGATGTCCCCAACTAATGCACGGGCGAGTGTGGGTGTGAGCTCGTTGAGTTTACCAACAAGGGGTTTAGTAGATTTGATCCAGTGATTCGGATCCATTCTTTTCAAGACTAAAAGGTTTTGATTAAGCACTTAATGATATCCGATCGAGTTGATTTTTTCATAGTTGTTAAACTCAACGAGCTCTATAAAGTGAACGTTTTTCCGATCATTGGAGCAAGACTGGAGCACGGTCCCCTTGGCCGAGTGACAGCAGCTCCCCCAACTCTGGAAAATATACTTATGAACCGTAGCTTTAGCAACTTTACCTAGTCTTTTACCAAGGCTATTGGAGAGCCCCTTTTGTAAATTTAAGTAGCTACTAAAAATAAGATGAAATGTCTTTTTCACCCAATCTGTTGCTCTTGCTCTTTATACTCTGCATGCTAGCCTCTAGGCTCAGGTGCGTTGAGGTGATGACTGATGCGGAAGGTGTTTGAATCACTTTTGAAGGTTGAGTCTTAACTTGGATTAAGCTGACAAAAATTGAAGAACCACTGGGTGAGTCATTTCTTTTTAATTATTTTTAGTAGATTGCGATGATTGTGAGGTGGAATATGGTCCATATGGATTACTCCTAGATGCTTGGAAGCAGGGGCAAGCATGATGCTTAATTGCATCACTTTTGAGTATGAATACAATTACCATTTTAACTACCGGAGTAGTAGGCAGCTAGCGTAGGATGGACGCTTGAGAGCTCCTCTCAAGAGACAGCTCTCCTTCTTTTTCTTCTCAACCGCTTCACTTTTCGATTTTCCCCTCTCCTTAGTGGGCTTCCCCCCGTCTCTTTTCTCCCATGTTATTCTCTCCTTCTCCTCCGTTCCCATCTCCGTGGATGTGAGATAGTTGAGACTCTCTCCTTACAGAGGGTAGATCTCTCATTCTCTTCATAATTTTTGGACTTAGGCGCCACATCTATGGAACTGGATTTGGGCTATGTGGGGTTCGGCAGCGGCAGAGACAGCGTCTGCGGTGGGTTCAGCCCTTCGGTTTGCGGCAGCACAAGCTCAAGTTGATGCGGCAACTAGCGTTATGTTCGTTCGATTTATAGGGCAGGAAAAAGTCAATGTAATTTTTTTTTAGGGAAAAATTCAAAATACCCCCCAACCTATACACCCAAATTCAATTAGACTTCCAACTTTTTAAAAACTTCAATTTTACTCCCAACGTTATATTCCGTTAATCAAAATGCCCCATTCCGTCCAAATTACTAACGGATTCCGTTAAAGGCTCCGTTAAATAGTATTATGATCGAATTTCGATGATCCGAGCCGCTCAATGTGTTTAAAATGTGATTTTAAGGGTACTTACAAGAAATCAACAAAAAAGATAACCGGGAAGGGCTTCATCTGAACAGTTTTTTATTGAACTATTCAATAAAAAACTGTTCAGATGAAGCTCTTCTAGGTCATTTTTTTTGTTTGTTTCTTGCAAGTACCCTTAAAATCACGTTTTAAACACATTAAGCGGCTCGGATCATCAAAATTCGATTGGAAAAGGGGAGGTGTGGATTGATCCGGATTTTATTCAAGTACGGACGTCCGAATTTTGCTTCGGTCTGTACCTCCCCTTTTTCGATCGAATTTCGATGATCCGAGCCGCTCAATGTGATTAGAATGTGATTTTAAGGATACTTAAGAGAAATCAGCAAAAAAAAATGATCCGAAGGGCTCCATCTGAATAGTTTTTTATTGAATGGTTCAATAAAAAACTGTTCAGATGAAGCCCTTCCGATCATTTTTTTTTGCTGATTTCTCGCGAGTACCCTTAAAATCACGTTTTGAACACATTGAGTGGCTCGGATCATCGAAATTCGATCCGAATACTATTTAATGGAGCCTTTAACGGAATCCGTTAGTAATTTGGACGGAAGGGGGCATTTTGATTAACGGAATATAACGTTGGGAGTAAAATTGAAGTTTTTAAAAGGTTGGGAGTCTAATTGAATTTGAGTGTATAAGTTGGGGGGTATTTTGAATTTTTCCCTTCTTTTTATCCCGTACATCGAACACGGGCACAAAAGCTTGTACTCTATGTACTTCAGTTTTTTCAAAGTTTCTCAATGGCGTCATGACGAATCAAATAACAAAGCAAGGTTGGCAATATACTCGATTTTATTTTCAAGTGTCAACTTCTTGATGTCAAAGCTTTATAAACTTCATGTACCAAAAAACAATAAAATTAAGCTTTATAAATTTCTCAACCTTATATGTTATGAATGTTCATTTTATGATTCCCAAACATGATATCTACGATCTACCTTCCTTAATTCCCAGAATAAAGAATAATGTTGGGCTCTTCATCAAAAGGGCCGGGCCTTTTAATAAGATGAGTGATTTTGACACTCTCCTTTTGATATTCATATTCATATTCTTTTTTTTTTTAGTGTTGAAAGTGTGTTATATATATATATATATATATATATATTGCTAAAAGATAAAAAAGAGAGTTCTAATAAAAAAAGTGCGAAAATCATTTCCCTTTTATAATCCTTAATATATAGACAAGTAGGAGTAATAAACTACGGAACCAACTGGTTGCACACGTGGGAGAATAACATGTGGAGCAAAGACCCCAAGAATTTGGAGCATATATTGATAAAAGGTTTTAGGATATCCTAATGGCATAATTAAAATTGGATAATCAAAATTTGTCATCTCATCTTTTGGTTATTCATTTTAAGGGTTGCTAAAGTTTATAATAATTAATGTGAAGTCCTACATTAACGGTCATTTCTAGTCCATAATTTAAATTTAAAAAAAAAAACCTCATTTTTAGTAGAGAAAGATAGAGAGAGTTGAGAATAAATGTATGTGGATGGGTCCATTAAATTTGGTTATGAAAAGAGAAAAGATTGCTAGTTTTACTTTTTCAAATACCAAAATTTGATTATTAATTGGTTAAGGGGTTGCTAATTTTAATTATACCATTGTGAGTCATAATTTGAATAAACATTGCTAACTTTACAAATTTTCTAATTTTGGCTATGCTATTGGGGACATTTTAGTACTGATGTATCCTCCATAGACAACTTATAAACGACTTATAAGTCTTGCTATTGAATTTATCAAGGCAGGAAAAAAAATAAGATTGGTCTATTTATTTATATACGAAGCTTCTCCTACAATTTTTATTTTTATTTTTATAATGCAAGATATCTTGGGCCAGTCTATACACACTTTTGATTTCATGGGTAAAATTTTAAATTATTTAATTTTCTGCAAAAATTTCCCTATTTCTCTCCTCTCTCTAGTGAGAGGTCCACCATTGTTGGAGCCAAGATGACATTCAATCAATTCCACTCAACACAAAAGCCACTCTATCCACAAAACTCCAGCTGGCACGACGCTATTGGTCGACACTCCATCCAAACTGATCTCTCTCTAACACATATCACCATATTCAAATCTGAAGAGCTAAAACCACCTTCAGACATTCAACCCCCTACTAAAATTCCCAGCCCCCACTAAACAACTAAACTTAAAAAAAGAAAAATGGCTGCAATCAAGGGATTGGGCACTTCTTTCCTACCTTTGGCTTCTCCTACCTCTTCAGGTACTGCTACATTTTTTTTTTTCCTGAGTAGAGTTCCATATTTGATTCACTTGCAATATGAATAACGAAATACTATACCATACTACTACTTCAAATGAAGTTCTATCTCCTATCGCTTGACTTAAAAAAATATACGGCTGTGAAGCGCGGTCCTGTGGTATTGTTTTCGTTTTTACTTGTTCTTTGTTTTCCGTTTTTTAAACAAAAACAGAAAACAACAAAATGTTTTGGAACATTTTATTTCTCATTGGGTTACATAATAAAAGAACATGTACGTGTTGACAGGTTTTCTAAAGCCGGCACCGGTGATGGTCAAAAAGCCTCTGAGGGTGGCAAACGGGAGGGGAGGGAGGATTACGTGGTAACTAGAACATACTAAAGATCTTTGATAAGTAAACTTGATACAGGAATTATGGTGGTGATGATTAATTGTTTTTTTATTTGTTGGTGATTGCTTTTGGGAAGCTCGTTTAAGAGAGATTGGCTGAGGACAGATCTGAATGTGATCGGGTTCGGGTTGATCGGGTGGCTGGCGCCGTCGAGCATTCCCGCGATCAACGGTAACAGCTTGACAGGGTTGTTCTTTGAGAGCATTGGAACTGAGCTCTCTCACTTCCCCACTCCCCCTGCTCTCACTTCTCAGTTTTGGTGAGTCTTCCATGTTTCTACATAGTAACATTCTTAATCCCTCAGAGGGAGGGACTTAGGCTCGGTAATTACCTAGGACTCCAAGGGCTTGGCCTCTCAGGCCTTACTAGTTCTTTTCCTAGATTGGATGAATGGACAAGGGGCAATTTTGGGGTTATAGAGAAATTGGGAAGCAATGAGTTCACTAGGCTTACTAGGAATCTTGTTATTCTTGATATACCGACGCTTAGGGGTGGCTTTAATTGGGATTCCGCAAGTAGGCAATAAGATTGGTCTCCCAAATTACTCGAGGTGCACGCGTAAACTGGCCTGGACACCTGAATTATCAAAAAAAAAAAGAAGTGAAAAAAAAAAAAAAAACGTCCATCTTAGGCCTCATTTAGTGGTGCTCTTGATCAAATGCATGTTAAACTTCTCAAGGTGTATCATAGTAGATGATTGTACACACACAGAGATATAGTTTTATACTTATTAAGTGTTTTTATGGATGAAAATGGATGCACAGGTTGTGGTTGATATGCTGGCACTTTGGGCTGTTCGTGTGCCTTACCTTCGGGCAAATTGGGTTCAAGGGGAGGGGAGAGGAATACTTTTGAGATGGCTGGCAGATGGCCTTTCTTTATCTGTAATCTATGTAACCATATAATCACTTCTTATTTAGTTTCTCAGCACTGTGGTCTTCTCGCAATTCCTGTTCAAGAGAAAAAATTGTAATCTGTATCCCTTTCTTCTTGTGCAATATCTGAACCTTATTTGTGCTATTGGGCCTGTAATGCTAACCTTAAAACGTACAGCCGGAGTGCAATTCCAAAGTTTTTCTCGTTCGTTTTTTTTAGAGATTTCAAGAACATACTTTGTCGTGCCACCTATAAATGTTGGGCGGTAATAGTAGGTTTACTACTTCAGGTAAAGCAAAATTCGTCACATGAATCAGGTCAAGCAAAATTCTAGGATCATTGAAACAAGGAAAACATTCGATACAGGTAATAAACACAAGACTTAAGCACGTCCACAACAGTAAGAAAGGTTTGTATCTCATGCCATCTGCAACTGTGAACACGGGCAAATGACCAAACAACGATTATTAGGAGTCCATGCAAATACAACCATGCAGTAGGATCATAGGAGATGCTTGATAAAACTATTTTGATGGCAAATTCCTCTGTCCAGTAATGAGGATTGTATCATAAGCTCGTTCTTGCGTCACCCACACACAAGTTCGTTATCTGTGCCTTGTTAGTTTTCAGCAGAGAATTCGAGAACGATCTTTCAGAACCTTTGATGCTCCCAGAAGTTGATGTAAAAGTAACTGGGCAAGTCGGTTCGTCCATCACAGTTAGATTGAACAACTCAGACCTTGAATAATGCCCAACCACATCAAAATCAAACTTTGCACGTGCTATTTCGCGGAGATCTGTGCAGTTTAATCATCATAAAAAGGAAGAGGTAAGTTCTCAAGACCACTGACAAACAAAATTTTATGGAGGCAGTATAAACAGGACAAACCAGAGTAGAAAGCCAATAGGACCTCAATCAAACCAAAACACACATACCTATCAATGAAAACAAAAGCAACGTGACCACCTAGAAGCAATTTTACATCCAAATTTCGTAGTCTAGACTCTAGAACAGATTGTTTAGGAACTTTAAGAATTCCGGGACTTTTTACTGCAGTCACTGCGTGCTGCAGAGTTTTGATCTTGGTTACTGCAGTGTCATAAGCTGAGGATGATCTTGCTCAATGTAAGGGAGTATTTGGAATGAGATTGGAAGAAAGTAATTCCCAATAGCCACTTTAGTTTTCTTTACTTTTTAGCAGCATCTAAGGTTTTTCTTTTCTGATTCCAAACTTTTGGATACTCCCAAGGCCCAAGTCTCCAATCCCCATTTGTTGGTCCCTTTTGGCACTTTTTACTATTCAATGGGCAAAAGTTTTTTTTTGGGTAATTCAATGGGCAAAAGTTGATGAGTTTACTCTATTACCCTTCCTTTTTGAGATTAATTACTACCAACAAAAAAAGGTAATGACGTTCCTAAAAGACTTGAAGAGTAAAGAGAGAAAAGGAAAATATGACAAGTACAGTGACATATTTCCTTAATAAGTTGGAATCTAAAAACGTGACCAACAAATGGGAACAGAGGGAGTATATGTCTTTGTTCAATGGCAGACTTCATTGGAAGAAAATGCACATGGCCACATGAAACAATTCGAAGTCCACTTCCGACAACGATTTGAAGTATTTCTACATGTCATTCCCCAACGTCCTATCATGAAGTCTGCCATTGAATATGCGGGTTTCTGAGAATAGGCAACCAGTGCATATTACATCTAAGATTTAGTGAACACAAGCTGGATTTTTGGTTTGGGGAAGAACCTGAAATTTCAGAGAAAAGCACAAACAATCCCAATTTAAGCGGCACTCTGAGCCATAATTGAGAGAGAGGTTGTTTAGCATACTTTTTAGGGTATGCTAAGTGACGATAGGTTGTTAAGTTTGTCATTTCTTGTCCAATGTATTACGCAAATTCATTTTTCCATATTTTTCCGTAGTTAAATTTGCTCCATTTTATGCATCACCAACGACCAGATACACGATAAGATACAGATGCTTGGTGCAGTTTTGTGGGAGAAACCATACCTAGATCGGCTGAGATGAGTGCCTCCCCTTCATAGTTGGGGCCAGCCAGAACAGTGCCCGAAGGTGAAATAATAACGCTGCCACCAGCACAAACAACTGAATCTGGAGTGAGATTTTCTTCCGTACCTTGAAACACATACTCTGGAGGAGGTGGGTAGTCTTTCCTCCGACAGAATTGGTTGGCTGATAAAACAAAACAACCACCCTCAAGAGCAATGTGGGTCATAGATGCTTGCCATACATCCCTTGCATCAGCTGTAGGGGCACAATATATTTCAATGCCTACAAAGGTGAAATTTCATTAGTAGGTCAAGGTTTAAAGAGATCTTTTACGCCAAAAGAACTGATCAACTGTAGGAAGGAAGATGCTTATATTCATAGATGCATACAAGAACGAACAGACACTTAACGTCACTGATTACCAATCATAGCTTAACCACAATCAAGCAACATTCAGCTTATCAAATAAATCAAGACATCCCCGGCATCCAAATAGAGATATTTCACATAGCTTCTAAAGAAAAAGACATTTCCTGATGTTTAAATTTGCATGCGGCACAAACCTACCTTTTGCATACATTGCTGTCCTCAGAAGAGGCATCCTATTCTCCCAACATATAGCTGCACCTATTTTCCCAATGGGGGTATCAAAAACAGGAACTGTTGATCCATCTCCAAACCCCCAGATTATACGCTCCAAGGCTGTTGGCATGACTTTCCGATGCTTTCCGAGGAAGAGACCTTGAGAATCAAAGAACAATGCTGTGCAATAGAGCGTATATCCATCTCTCTCAATCACACCCATAACTAGATATACCTTATATTTTCCAGCCATAGCAGCCAATCGATCAACTTCAGGACCTGCATAGGTCACACATTACAAACATCAAATACTATCCTGCAAAATCATATGTAGCTTGCAAGCCGATCTAACTAATTGAGCCAGACACAGTTCAACCCCAACCTCAAACCAACTTTCATAGAAGGAATCAGAATTTCATTTCAAGAAACAGCAACTAATTCCTTAAAGAGAATTTGTTTCAATAACACAATGCAAAGAGTTGAAAAAGCTCATAGTCATTTTGTATACAACATTCATCTTCAACAGCACCAAAACAAAGGGGGACTTACCAGGCACATCAATAGCTGCAGCATGATATTTCCGAAACTCCTCTCTACCCTTGGGGGTGCGGTTGCCAATGGTGGCTCCAAAATGTGAGCCACGAGGATAACCACCCACAAAGGCTTCTGGAAATACAACTAGTTGTGAACCATAAGAGGCTGCCTCTGCCAGCAATCTCTCAGCCTTATCTGAAATACTGTCAGCATTAGACCCGCAAATATCCAATATCCAAAAGAGAATCAGTTGTCGAGTAGCTTATTTGGCATGGATAACATCTGGATACTCGATCCCCACCATTTCTTTCGAGCTTATAAACTTCAACATGACAAACTGTTCAGAAATAACATTCATTGCAATATTGATCTGGTTTGCAAAGAGAAGTTTTATGTAGTACCAGACAACGTTGTCACTGGGAAAAAACGACAAAAACAGTTTTCTATGTTAGAACTAGTGGATGGATTCTCGGGAAAAAAGACGTGTTTATGTCCTGAACAAAAGCAGTTTACATATTAGTGCTCAAAGGGCTACCTTGTCTCTAGACCAAATGCTTTGTCTTACTATTTTAGATTGTCTCTGCAGGAATTTTCCAAAACATTGATCATTATTATGAGAATTGTACGACGATCGATTTCTTCGAATCTGTTAGCTAGTTGTTTTTTTTAGATATTATCGCATTAGACGCTTTAGCAATTTGTAAAAGAGGTTGTATGATAGAACTGATCATACAGTGATGAATTCGTCTTCAGGTGAAAGACACCAGTCTCCTCTCTTTTACTGGATGGAAACAGAGAACTGGTTTGTTGTGCGTCTAAGTTTTAGGGTTGTGGATAGCCCAAAAGTGGGGTGAATGGGCCAAAATCAGGTTGCAGTAAATGGGCTTTCGTATCAAGTGGTATTTTAAGTAAATAAATTACTAAACTATATGGGGAATGACTTCGGTATTCCCGGTCATTTTGGGGACACCGTAACTTTTGGCGTAATAAAACCATTATGAGTATAACCAAAATCTATTATAAGCATAACAAAACCATAGCAAGACATAACTTATTTGTTATGCCTTGGTTGGGTTTAGTTACGCCTTGGTTGGTTTTTTGGATATTCCTTGGTAATGGTAAAGTTATGCCAAAAACTACGGTGTCCCCAAAATGACCGGGGACACCATAGCATGGTGGCGCAGAATGACCGGGGAAACTATATGGGGGGAGTTAATGCTAACTTTTTGAGTTACACAGAGATCTGGACCCTTCTCGAGGATGGTGGCGCTGGAGGAGATGGAGCACGTCGGCATTTGGTGGAGAGAATATTCAGTGCCCCTGGACCAGGTCACAAGTCATTTTTTCACTACACATCACCGACATAAGTAATTATTCAGTAGTCCGGGAGCACCGCCTCGTGTTGCTCCACATCATTTCAGAATCACATATTCATGTGGAGTTCATATAATTAGTAGAAAGGAGTCTTAGGCACCAAGTGGCGGGCACGGGATATTTCTTCCAAAGAAGAGATGATCCGGCAATAGTCGCCGGAGAAGCTTCTGTTGGAAAAAATGAAATTTTAACCAAAGAGAATTTGGTGGGACCCACACCGCGCGAGGTGGGCCCAAGTAGGTTTTAAATATTCCTTGCTAAGGAGTTTAAACCGGTGAAAGAATGAACAAATTCCATTGAGAGATGAATGAGAAATTGTCTCTCAAAGTGGGTTTCGGACCAACAACAGTGCACGGTTGGATGGTCAAAGCTGGGTTGATTACCCAGAGTTATTACCCATGATTATGTATTCAATTTCAGAAATAATAACTGTATCAGTTTTATTTCAGAATTGAATAGCGGAATCAATTCCCCTATTGATTGAGAGGCTCCTCCATCATTGCAGCATTCATGGCTGAGGCTCCTCTTTTACCTAGAAAAGGAGACCTCTTCCTTTGGTTTCAACACACCAAAACCACACCGAAAACAATCCAAAGCATCTTCTGCAATACAATCATTCTTTTCGAGAGAGAGAGAGTACAGACACAAGTTCATTCGACGGGCAGTCAACGGCGGTGCTCCGGCGGCTGAGTGGAAACCGAGTCAACACTGGGAGACAAACACCGACATAACCTCCAGCACCGGTGAGGCGGCGAATTTGTCTTAAGGGCACCGTTGATCAAAACGGGTGTCGGTTTGGAATTGCTATTCTCTTTTACAGTTTATGTGTACATTTCATATTCTGTAATTTTGTGATTCATGTTCATGTTGTAATTTCCAAAAATTAGTAAAATCGTTTATTGTTTTTCCGCACTATTTTCCTACAGCTTCGAGATCCGGGGTTCGAATGAGGATTTTCTATTGCAATCTCTTGTCTATGCATACATTCAGATGCAGATATGAATCCATGCATAGAAGTGTGTGAAACGCTGAATATCAATTTCTAACATGACTGAAGAAGTGCAGGAAATAATTAAGGAAATGAGAGTAAAAGAACCTAAGGTGGCAGGGGTGTCGTAGAAGACGGTGGAGGCCTGGACCACGGTGGCTCGGACGGTTGGCGCAGATAAGTCGGCCCCCATGTCCAGCTCCGCTATCAGTGGTCCGTCAACCAGAGCCATACTCCTCTCTCTCTCTCTCTCCCTTCTCTGATCTCTCTCTCTCTCTCTCTCTCTCTCTCTCTCTCTTCTCTGATCAGCTGGTAGCGTAGACAAACGATAACGAGTTAGAGGCCAATTTTATTTTACTTTTGGGTAAATTTTCTCTCCCTCAGTTAGAGGCCAATTTTGTTTCGTTCTCTGGTGGCCCCGGCCCTAGGTGCTAACGAGAAGCCACGGAACTGCCGGCTGCTAGTACTATTTTCGATTTGTACACAATTTATTTAGAAAACTACAGTAAAACTCTTTTTTATTCAAATGTCTAAATCAATTTACGCATATCTCAATTAATTATGTTTGACTAAGGTTCCGTTTCAGAACACCTTTTTAAAAAATAAGTACTTATTTCATATTTTCAAACTCAAAAATAATGTAAATAAAAAATAAATTTTTTATTTTTTTTACACCGTATAAAAGATCTCGATAAGATATAGAGTATCAAACAATATCCATATTGCTAAGAAAATTATTCGCATAAACATATTATTTTTACGCTTGAAATTGCCTCCTTAAAAAATAAATACTTATTTTTTGTTCTGGAACGGGGCCTAATTTCACTGCTTGTTTGTAAGATTTCAATTAAACCAAAGTAAAATTCCGCATGAACATGTACTTACGGATAAATTTCAATGACACCCTTTTGCTTTCTTTTTTACTACCTTCTCGCCACTCAAATGACTATAATGTGTTTTTCCATTGGAAGTGGTGCATATTGAGGTAGAGTAGACCAATAATTCTGTAGTCATTTGGTTGTCTGTTTTAATGACAAAATACCCCACTGACGTATGAGAAATGATAAATCTTTTGTGATTTCAATATTTCACCAACACCCAACAAACAATTGTTCGATCAAACACTTGTTAAGGTGATAGAATCAGCCAAATATGTATTATGTTGAGTTTCACCATTTTCAATGATAAAATAAATGCAGATAAAAAAAATGATAAAATAAATAATAAAAATCTCTCAATTCTCAATTTTTACCCAAAGTAATAAATTTATTCTTTATGATAAAGACCGATTCTTTTGAGTAGTAAAATAATAATTGGCAATTAATATATTTACGCATTTTGATCATGTTTACCCCCTTCAATGAGGAAAAAAATAGAAGTCATTTTTATTCAAAATAAGTGAGACTTGATAGCTTTTATTGAGAACTTTTTATTATCAGAAAAGGTGATTTTTGAGATAAAAGTCACTTTCAGCTCATTTCATCCCATGTTTGGACAGACAGCTATCGTAGGGTGCCAGTGAAACGCATATAGAAGTTACTTTTTTTTTGGCTAAAAAGTGGTTATTTCTCAAAATATTTTGGTAAATGTAAAAAAAAAATTTACTTTTCCGATTTCTCTCGTCGAGGCAAATTAATAATCCACGAATTTGGCACAAAATTAACAAATGTGAACAAAATTTAAATAAAGACAACACCAATTTATTTTCTTAAAAGAAGTGTGTTTTTAGCCTAAAAGTGGGGTGAATGGGCCAAAATCATGTTGGGACAAATGGAACTTTTAGAGATCAAATGGTCTTTTAAGTAGTAAGTAAATTGAACTATATGGGTCATTGTAGAGTGTTTAGGTGTCAATACTAGTAACTTTGTGGAGTTACAAGATCTGGAGCCAGGTTCCCTTCTCGGGAGGAGGAGTTGGGGGAGCTGTTGTCCCTTTTAAGGGACAGCAGCCTGCTGTTTCGATCAAGGGGGTCGTGCTCCGATCTTGCTCTAATGATCGAAAACGTTCACTTCGTAGAGCTCGTCGAGTTGAATAAGTATGTAAAAAATTAGTTCGATCGGATATCATTAAGTGCCTAATCGAAACCTTTTTGTCTTGAAAAGAATGGATTCGAAACACTGGATCAAATCTACTAGAACCCATTATTGGCAAGTTATATGTGTTCCGATCAAACACTTAATGATATTCAATCAAACTGATTTTTTACATACTTGTTCAACTCGACGAGCTCTATGAAGTGAACATTTTTAATTATCGGAGCAAGACCAGAGCGGGACCTCCTCGGCCGAGACAGCACGCTGCTGTCCCATCAAGGAACAACAGCTCCCCCAGTCCGAGCGAGAGGACCAAAAGTTTTCCCGTGACCTGCCAATGCACTAAGAGGTGCAAGGAGGCTCGTTGTGTTCAACTGAATCTTGTTAATCGTGATATGAATCGTTCAATTTTGTTAATCGTGGTACGAATCATTCGGTTCGTAGAGATTGCCGTACACTATATGTGAACCAAAAAATAAGTCAGTTGGACATTAATACCTTTGTGATCGATATGGATTTGTGCCACAGTACATCTTTAAAATCATGCACTGGCTATAATTTTTTTTATAAAATCATTGATTAATCTAGTTTTTTTTTTTTTTTTTTTCTGAATGATTTGTTCAGCATACCCTTCAAATTGAACATGCCATTACATCACGATGAAAATATTTCAGTTTTGCATACCGAGGCGCCCCACACCACCGCAGTACAACATTGCACTATGGATCGGACCCCTTGTCCTTGTCCAGGATGGTGGTGCTTAAGGAGATGGAGCACGGAGGATCCAACAATGATGGCCGGAGAAGCAAGGGTGGAACTATACTCATAGTGGGTTGGGTTGTAACTCTGGTCAACTTTGGAAAAAACAAAATTTTACATGTAAAATTTCGCCCATATAATTTTAGTCCAACTCATTCCACCACCAATCCATTTTGATAAAGGCGCGCAGATTACATTCTTGGTTCTGCCCCTGTGGAGAAGCTTCGAGATCTGCTTTTGAAAGGAGAATTTTCAATTGCAACCTCTTGTACATACATTCATATATTTGATTCATCTGCAGAGATGATGATAAATGGAGTATAAAGAGGAGGAGAAGGCAGAGAATGGAATAAACACGTACAGGTGGTGAAATGAATACATATATATGCATAGAAATGTGAAAAAGGAATTGAAAGAACCTAGGGTGGCAGTTTGGCTAAATAAGTTTAATGCCTTTTTTTTTTATTCAATTTTTTTTTTGAATTCGTAAGTTTTTCATTAATTTTTTGGGGATTATTGCTTCATCATAACGAAAGGAATCTAAAAAGTAAAAAATTACGATCGAAACCTAATTTTTTTGAATAAAGACAAAATAAGTCAATAAGCCAATTTTTTCGTCTTTATTCAAAAAAAATTGGATTTCGATTGTAATTTTTTACTTTTTAGATTCCTTTTGTCATGAAAAAACAATAATTCCTAAAAAAAATTGACAAAAAATTAACAAATGCAAAAAAAAATTTGAATAAGTTTAAAAAAAAAAAAAGCCAAAATGGCTTATTTAGCTAAAGGGCCAGGGAAAGGGGGCACGTGCCCCCATTCGAAACTAAAATAATTTTGTTATAGTTTTTTATATTTAGCATAATTATGAAATTAAGTGGGTTATTACACTTACACACTTGCATATATTTCGAAAATATACATATATAATTAGTTGGGAATAACTTCGGTGTCCCCGGTCATTTTATGGACACCGTAACTTTTGGCATAACAAAACCATTGTGAATATAACCAAATTTCATTACAAGTATAACAAAACCATAACAAGGTATAACCAAAACCATAGCAAGGCATAACTTATTTGTTATTCCTTAGTTATGCCTTGTTTGGATTCTGTTATACTTGTAATTGATTTTAGTTATACTCCTAATGGTAAAATTATGCCAAAAATTACGGTATTCCCAAAATGACCGGGGACACCATAGCATCATCCTCAGTTTTATGTTTCAATTTCGTCATATGAGATATTTATAGTTGTTGGTTTTCGAACTATTTATCTATTTAGATCAATTCTTTCTTAATTGTGCGTATTTTTAACCGTCTAAGAGCAATATTTTAAAATTATATCATTAATAAAATTATATCGATCATTTTAAAACTTGTCAATGTCTCATAAAACATACTCTCAAATTTTGTCTGAGATTTTGTACTAATTTTTACATAATTTAAGCGAATGTATATGTTGTATATTTCTATAGTTTGTAATGCATGTCTTAATTGTATATGATGTTATTGTGGTTAACTAGAAAATTAAATTTTCACCACTATGATTGACAAGTGCCCCTATTAAACAACATTTCTAAATCCGTTACTGGTCGTTGAAGACGGTGGAGGCCTGGACCACAGTGGCTCGAACAGTTAGCGCAGATGAGTCGGCGCCCATGTCGACCTCCGCTATCAGTGGTCCGTTGCTTGGAAACAGAGCCATCTCTCTCTCTCTCTCTCTCTCTCTCTCTCTCTCTCTGATCAGCTGGTAGCCGAGGAAATGATAACAAGTGTGAGGCCAAATTTAGTTGTATAAAATTACACCTAAATACTGAACACCGGGTCGTGTGGGACTAATTTTGGGTTGTCACACAAATGATCGGAACTCATTAATTTGAGATTTTAGGTCGGTATTGTGCAGTGAGGCTGCACACTTCTAAACCGTCGGATCGTGCATCCGACGGCTTGGATCTCATCTCGGCAACTAACGATCAAGAGTCATTCATTGCTGAGATGAGATCCGAGCGATCAGATGCACGATTCGACGGCTCGAAGGTGCGCAGCACGGTACCGTGCACACCACTGCAAATCACCATCCCCCAATTCATTAATTTGGTTCTTTAAAAGTATACCAAAGCAAATGATACGAAACTGATTATCAAAAAATGATAGTATGAAACTGAGTCTTGTTTTCCAATCAATTGGAGTCGGCCACATAAATTCTATTTTTTTTACTGTGTTCTGTTCAGGGCTACTTATTCACTTAGATTCAATAAGCCCCCATCTTTTTTCGTATCACGACATCCAAATTCATTTTAGGTTTTCCTCTACCTCTAGCCCTATTATCCTCTTGTTTTTGAAAAGAAATGAATGGTTCGGATTCACTTTGACATTTGGGTCCTTCACATTTCGAATGAATCTCAATCTTTAATTTCACTTTCTCAAACATTTTCGAGGAAACGTTTTTGGATCGTAACATTTTCGTTTCCGATTACCTTTTTCTTTTTTACGTGGATCAATAAGTTTGTTGACACAGACTTATTGTACACAGATCCCGCACAGATATTGTGTGGGGCCCATTACGAGTCTCACACAAACAATTCAAGTCATTCATTAAATGTAAAACATTTTTTCAAGTGTCTGGACGAAAAAATCAGCTCATTAATCCGATACCTATAGATACTCGATCCAATCATTTAACATTTTATTATCCTGAAAATCGAATGAAAAGTTTGATAATGGATCAAGCATCTATAGGTATCGAATTGAGTTGCTTTCTCACCGGGACCCTTGGAAAAATGTTTTACATTTCATGAACGGCTCGAATCGTTTGTGTGAAACCTGTAGTAGATCCCACACAAAAAATTGTGCAAAATCTGTTACCTATTTATCTGTGTGTATAGCAACGTTGTACGTGGATTTCTTCCATTTGTTTTACTCACGGTTGTTTATAAAAAAAATAAAAAATTGAAAGTCAGACAACAAGTATTTAATTGAAACTTTGAAAGTCAAAGATCAAGTTTCCATCCCTCCTATCCTATGTTACAATAAACAAAGATACTGTATATAGTACCAGCGTATGTGGAGAGGGGGTGTTTTCTCTCTCTTCCCGTTTCTTCTTTTCTCTCACTCCCTCTCTTTTTTTTGTTTCTCTCCCTCTCTATTCTTTAATCTTGAGAGGGAGGGAGGGAGGGAGAGAGAGAGTAACGTTTTCAAATCTTGATTGACGTATTGAAAATCTACAGTAATATATATATATATACTAGTGTAATGCCCGTGCTTGGCACGTTTTCGCGTGCTCATTAACCGAATTGTTATCGGGAAGTGTTTTTTCATAGGGATGACCAATGCCAATTGTGTGGTCCAATGGTGGAAGTTTGTTACTTATTGTTAAAGGCCATTGTAATCTTGGCACTCGAGAAGGTTCAGGAATGCTGTGCAAATAGAGAGGCTTATTTAGGAAGAAGATGGTCTGAGTCTGAAAAAAGATTGGTAGGTATTCCTACGTTGTGCAGGTTTGTAATTCTAATTTTTGTTAGGACGTCGTTTACTTATTCGGATAAGGGGTGGTTCATTAGTTCCTAGTGCACTGACTTGGATTCGGTTGAGTTTTCTTTCGAGTTACTTGCCTTTTTGCAATATGTATGTAGCACTCTAGTATGTAATTTTATTGATCCTTTTTTTTTCTTCTTCTTTACTTGCAGAATTGCGACTGAGTGTCCCTTTCCATGAGAGGAGATTTGTCTGTTCCGTTGAGATTAAAATTGCAAAAGTATGTGTCAGTTAATGTGTGTGTGAAAGGAGATGAAAAGTCGAGAGTTCGGGGTGCTGAAAATTCTGCTGCTTCGTTTATGATTTGCAGATTACAAGAATTGAACTACATTAAGTTTTAACGCCGGACGTTGTAGATGCAAAGAATGGAGGGAAGAGCCCTGTGATGGAGCCCACACTATAATCTTTTTATTTTGGATTGAGACTCCCCAGACGTGAATGTGCAATCCTGAGATGGATGTAATGGATGTAGATTATTACCGTATAAGCAACCAATATCTATAGCTATCTAGTTAGATTGGACCCATTATTAAGCAAATTCAACTAATATCAAGCAAATTCAATCAAGCTTGGATAAGACTGCCACAGTCCTACCTGCAAGCCCCTTCAATTGGTTCATCCGGTATTGGTAACGCAGTTCTATCAACTTGTGATGTGAAGGCAAAAACAATTACAACATGCACTAGTTCTAAGAAAGATATACTCATGCTAAACTACTAACTTGAATTATGTATACTTCCTGAAAACTTTATTGCCCTCTCTTCTACAATTGGTAGATGTAAACTTAATCATAACATCCAGACCATCAACTATATAACTTCGAATTTTGACACTTTCATGAAAGCCATCAACTCTAAATCAGTTATGATTTTGCAACACGAGCAAATCCAAGGCTTCTGGTTGGCAAGATTTGTCGGTCCACCTTAAACCGTCAAAATAGGTATTGAATTTAGTTCATGCTCAAACCAGGGAAAAAACCAACAGGGCTATGCCCTTAACGTAATCAGTTGTCACATAATACACAAAATCAGAAACAAAAAATCAGTTACTCCCCAAAAGGTTCACAAGCTGAAGAATGATGGGGGGGGGGGGGGGGGGGGGGCGGGGCGGCGCGCTAGTTAAGACAATGGAAATACAGGAAGCTACAATTGCATTCCTATTAAAAACACAAGCGTATGCTTGGAACATTTTGCATAGAATAACTTATGTGCCCCAAAAACAGCTCCCCCTAAGTTGGTTTTGTTTCCCAGGCCTGCCTCTCCCATGAACTTTAGTTTTACGTGGTGTCCTAGGTAGTGTCCCTGTGTCGGAGTTGTCTCCATGTATGACCTGTAAACTGGGAAAACAGGTGGATATGAGTACATTATTGTTAGAAATCCAGCACAAACACACCACTAATATTTTGGTTTCATAGCAAGACTAATTTGACCAAACGAGGGGCGAAATCTGCATTGATGTATGGTAGGGGGTTGAAGACTCATGTTTATTGCAGTAGATTTTTTGCTTCAAATATAACTATGAAGATGAGATGGATATACAGAACTGTTACAATTTGAATCAGCACACATGAAGGAACAAACAAATGGTCACGCAATTTGGGAGAAATTATGGATATAAGGACCTACCAAGTAGTGAGAATTGAAGACAACACCATCCAGCAATATGATACCAGTCCCATGTACAATACACTAATTGAGGAATACAGACATACATAAGAGACTCCTACGTTAAGAAAATGAATAACAATGAAACTGTAGCCTTGATACAACAGCTAAATCTTCCAGTGTTGCAAGAGATCGTACTGAGTTTAGAATAGTCACCTAAATATACCATCTATTCAGGGGGGGGGGGGGGGGGGGGGGGGGGGGGGGTTGTGGGTGTTGTTAACCAAATTAACAACAAAATAGTCCCCTAAATATACCATCTGCCTTCAGGTCCTCCTTAAAACTGTGACCAAGACAGCCAAAACCAACAGGTTGCCCAACATACCAATAGGAAATTCACTCGCTTAGAAAGGTTTTAATCAAACCAATAACCTAATTGACTGATAAATGTCTATGTTGAACTTCTATAGAGTGAGATGTTATTGGGATTTTACCTATTGGTGCCTGCATCTATGCCTGTTTTTTCTATGTAACAATAAATTCAGGCGCAGATGCACATATTTGCAATTAAACGTTTATATTTGATATTTTGTTCATATAGCTCTATCAAAAACATCTTTTTAAACGTCTCCCCAAATGTGTCGCGTCCAGTAATTTTTGTACTACAATTTAAGTGTCAGAGTGTCAATATCGTGTCACCTGTCTGTGCTACAAAGATCCTACATATACCCATAATCTGCTATGAAACCATATATCTAACGAATGCTGCAAAATACAAAAGTTCCTGGATACTGCCAACGAGAATCAGGCACAAAATTTTTCATGATAATGGTAAAACACATCATTTACTATGTTCAAGGTAGTATTTTGCACCTATGAAAACTAACCTTCATGACACTAATTCCTTGGTATTGCTTCTAAAGCATTGCCTGCAACACATGAGGCCATACATCCTGATCAAACCATGAGGATTTCCACGGACTCGGCTGCCACAAACAAATAAAGTCCATCAGATAACCTCGTTCAAAACCAAAACAAAAGAGGCAAAAAAAAAATTGTAACAGGAGGCAGATATTACAAAATAGAACCAAATTTCCAAACACTAAAGGAGTAATAGGCTATTAGCTAGTAAGTCTAAAACAAATGTGTTCTTTGGTAGGTGAAAAAAAGAACCAGAGAGCATGAAGTACACCGAACTTATCGCATACCTATATAGCTTAACTCTTGAGAGTCTTATATAGCATTGATGTATATAACTTTAAGAACTACACCTTTATATGTTCACACCAAGAACATACCCTTAAAACCCAATTGAAAACAAGGGCAAAACCCTGGAGACAGTGAATAATAAACCAAAACACCACAGTAGTAGCTTCAAAGTTCAAACGCACACAATTATGAGTGTCAATGTGGGTAAAAAAATACCAAAAAACCATAATAAAAAAATCAAGAGGAAAAATCGCACAAATTACAAGCTGAAACAAAAAAAAAAAAAAACTGAATATTTGCAATTCAGCTCAGATAGTACAATTCAGCTCAAGATTACGCGTACTTGAAATTCAGCGATAAATAACTCTTAAATGACCTTTAATATCATCTATTGAAATGGTATTGAAAGTTTTACCACTGTCATATTCTCTCTGATTTGGACAACATCCACAAACCAACAGCAGTGGTGATGTGCAAGACAATGAGGTTCAACAAATTTTAGTTGTTTATTGTCAATACTTACAATCATTACTGTAATGTGAAATATATTTTCAGCGAAAGTTCATAATTACCAATACCGTGAGGGGAAGTAGGAAGAACAGGTAAAGCATTGGCCGAACGGTAAAAAGGCTGAATGAACTTTGGCCTTACATTGACAATTGAATCCAACCAGTTTTCAAAGTCTCCAGCTTTTTCCCACTTGAACTGCTCACCAAACTCAAACAAAACTGAATATTTCTTTATGAAAGGCACATCAGCGGTATACCGTAAGTTATGTGTGCTTCGTGACGTTGACGCTCCAACCCTTACAACTGTGTCGTTTGAACTCCTCAGATAGTACACTGCTCCAGGTTCTATTCCAAGCCGACAGAGGCGCACCCGCGAAACTCCGACAAAGTGCGGGCAAGTAGATGCCAAAGCATCTTGAAAGCTTACAGCCATACTAAACGCAAGAAACCTTTAAAGGCAATTCCAAAAATTACATAAAAGTTGACTGATATATTGTTAGTATGATAGCAAAATACCTAACACTCCTACACAAACGCTCTAAAGACCACTAAACGGTAGAAATTCCACGCGTCGACAAGATCACAAGCAGCTCAAACAAGCCTAAACTATATCGCTCTGTACAATATGGGATAATTTTCATCAAGAAAGAACTTAGACCAGAAATGCGTGTGAATTTAATTCTTAGTTGAATATATCATTGGGAATTAGTTCAATCCTATTCCAGTGACTCGCAAACATAACATCTGCAGCAACTATGGTCTGAAAAACTGTTTTCCCTAAATCATGGAATCGAATCGGAATCGAAACTCTCACAAACGTAAAATCTGTAAAAAAGTTGGTCTGAAAAATTCTTTTCCCTAAATCATCGAATCGAATCAGAATCGAATCGAAACTGGAAATAAATCAATAATTTACCTCTTCTCACACGTCCTCTTTGATTCTAGCACGGCCCGAATGCAGTGAACCAAGAACTGATCTCGCATCTCCTTTAAAGACGGGGACCGCCGGAGCAACAGTGTCATCATTATGAGTTAGGAAAAACAAATCGGCTCAACAGGTACAAAAATTCAATAAATTACGGAACCGAAGTACCAAAACCGAAGCGTGCCTCTCGTTCAAAGACGGCGCCAATCGTACCCAGTACAAGAAATTCGGCGAAATCAGCAAACAGAGTACCAATTTCAAGCGCCAAAACCGGACGACCGACCATATCTCTGTCGTTGCTCTCTCGATCGAACGCTTGCAAGAATACGAGCATACAAGAATTCGGCGAAATCAGGAAATAGAGAACCAATTGTAAGCGTGAAACACGGACGACCGACAATGAATCTATCACTTCTCCCACGATCGACCGTTTTCAACAATAACGTAAGATACCCAACCTACCCATACAGTCATACACAAACACCTGCAGAACTAAACACAAAGCAAAAGCTCGGAGGGTATTAACGTAAATTCACACTATGCCAGGGCTTACCACCCTAGGATCTTTTATTACAAGTGTATGGATATATATATATACACACACACACACATACATACACACACACACACACACTAAGAAAACCACAATCAATTGATAAAACCCATGGAATTACGTTTGTTGCTGATGTAACTTGTTAGAAATTCAAATTTATGGCGAGATCAAGTCTCCAGAGAATAATTAAAGTGTGCGTAAGCTGGCCTGCCACCTAAAGTTATCAAAAAAAGAGAGCTAGATAAAAATTACGCCGTACCAAACAATGCACCTTTTCTATCTCTCACCAACTCTTGGCCGCATCATCCAACATTCTTCGAGAGGGAATAAGATTGATCATTTTGTGTTGGGCTGCAGCATTGCTTTTCAAGTGTCTACACCCAGCAATTACAATTGCAACAGCATCAGAATCAATTTGAAACCGTATCCGACTATGCTAAGGATAACACCCTCGCGGATGGCAAAATCTAAAGCAGTGATTTAGCTTTGAATGCATTGAACAAAAATTCACCTCGTAACCCCCATGGTCTCGGGTTAGCATGCCAATTCCGACCTCAGCCACATGATCGTCGACTGTTGCATCAACATTTCTCTTGAAGGCGCCCTGAGAAGGAGTATACCATATTTTCCTAAATATACATCTCCAACAAAACGGAATTAAAAAACGTAGCAATGTAAAAAGGGGTATACCATGCGTCTACCACCGTCCTTCGCTCCCTTACAGTGCTGGCAGCTTGAGTCCTCCTTTTACTTTACTAATAACAAAGCCATGGGAAAGTTGCCAGTGCTTTGGAGCAACACAGCTGCAGCATTCCAGTAACACCAGTAAAAATATACCATCATTCCTGGCCATGCAACAAGAATACATGACGATGCAGCTGCCTTCAAAACTCCATCACGGATATCCTATTAACATGTGTGATCAGAACCAGGACCTCTACCAAATTTCCTATGCCATTATAACAATGAGAGAAAATTTAAACACGATTGAACGAGAAAAAAATCTAATCTGTTTTTATTTTTATATATATTTTTTATAAATCACATCATTCCAAGCCAGGACATGGACTTTCCTTTGCTCTAGACTAAATCCTGAAGAAAATTACCATTTAAGTTCATCAATGAATTTAGTTTACAGATTTAAGGAGGAAATTACATTAACTGCTTTGATTAAGGTGGCAAGACTGCATGTAACAGGAATTTGCCTTTCCAACTGAACAATTTCCTTTTTATTTTGTCAATAACAAACTGGGTGCTGGTAGCCTGGTACATTGTTTTCTAAAGTACTACTTGGAAGTCAAGCTTCCTTCCCTAATGTAAGAAAAAGCACTTCCGATTCACGGAGTTGATTTTGTTGTCCTGAGACAGCACAATATTAATGTAAGACCTCCAGTTGACCCTACATTTGGAATTACAGCTTTCCCGAAAAGGAGCAGTCATCAGTCAAAGACAGATTGGAATTAAAAGGGTCCATCGCTTCTGATGACATAAAGATGCAGGGCTTGACGAATGCTAGGAGACAGGTAGAGCTGTAGAAGGTATCATGATCCATCCATCGAATGAGATTACATGAAGAAGTGATACAGGACATCCCTCGTTATGTATAACAAAGATCAGAAGTATGAAATGTAAGTACCTTGTTATGAAGCCCCAACATCTTTCACTTGGTATGCCAACAAAAAGTCACTTCACACATTTGATTCAAGCAGAATGAGAGCATTTATCGGGGATAGAGTTGTGTTGTCAGGCCCGGGTTCTCCATTGAACACATGCGCTGCGCCATATTAAATTGCACGACAATTAAAGCTTGGCCGATGTGTCCGAGCCAGAATTACAAAGATAGAAGTGAAAATGCAGCATAATGCTTAAGCTGGAGTATACAAGACAACACAAATTAATACTACTCAAAAGATGCCCTACACCTAGTGCTTTAGCTTTGCAGAGCATAAAATCTAGCTTGAATTACAAATATACAAATGAAACAATTTGTCATTGAAATTAGAAACAACTATAGTTGAGGCAGAATCAATGCTCAATTGTTTGAAACTACCTTATCCCCAAAGAAACATGCTCTTCATGATCCATCTTCATCCATACCAGTTTGACAAATTTCTTATTATTGAATGTGTTCATCCTAGTGGAAGAGGCATACTGAATCCAGAGGTGAATTCCAAGCTAAAACAATTGGTGCAGGTTTCCATCCTCGTTCCAAGGAATGTTTCTATAGTCGATCATGTCACTAGCAGTACAAACCCTGAAATTAGAGCAATACCCTGCACGAACTTATGATAAACAAGATTGTCAGCTCAAGCACACATACCTGATGAGTTGGTAGATAGCAATGGCAATAGCAATAGCAATTATATGATTATAATATACCTAGGAATAGCTTAGAAAAAAAAAAAAAAGGAAACAGTTGCACATGCTTCAGGAATTTGCTCTGGCCATTGACAGGGTGTGAGGTTGTTACACACTGCAGTGGAGTGAACCTGTGAAAGTGGGGAAATCCAATTAGTGGGGTAAAAGAAATTGGAAGCATTATACACTGGAAATCCAAGTAGAAAACACAAATGGGAACAATCTATATCCAATGAGGTAAGAATTATCTCACTCACTCTTGGCGAGAGAAGAGAGTTCAACTTATGAATCACTTCACCATTTTTGTTTCCCCTTAAACTTGGGACTAACAATGTCAACGGACAACCGTATCTATGGACCTAGTGCTAGTGTAGGGCTGAGCGCTATTCAATATAAAGCATCTCAGGCTTTGCTTAAATCCGTCAGCAAACCACCACCTTGTAGACATGACGGTTGTGTCTTCAATCCCCCAAGCTAAAATTCCAGTCATTTTATCTTTCACAACTCTGGAAGGGCACAGCCAAAAATCCGCTATGGAGAACAAATTGACGCCCAGGAGCCTAAGAAAGCAATCTCTTCAGATGTCACGACCATAATGTAATTCAGAATAGGATGAGGTTAATCCTTTTTAGGGCCATTAAATGGCTATGTTAGAAATGTAGGATTTCATCATATTTAACATCACAGTAAACTAAGTAGTAAAGGCAAAGAGAGAGAAACTGACGAGTGGAAGATTCAAGGGAATATATCCTTGATCATTGATTTTGGCCTTTCTGAAGGAAATTAAATAAACAAATCATTATGACTTCAACTTTAATCCACATAAGATCATACACAATCATTTATATACGCACATGGAGAAGAGTTCACATATACACGTGGTTTGGTATAAATATAACTTTACCTTCACAGATCCATGTCTATCCTTGACATGAACTTCCTGATCAGTTTTTGAAGGGAAGGACCTTCCCCCTCAGTTGAGATTAGATCTATAATGGATGAAAAATTAGATGCACTGGGTGAAAAACCCCTTCCCACCATTTCCTCAAGGAATGCCACAGCCTTGTAACCCTTTTGTTGCCCAAAAAATCCTCTAATAATAGTGTTGTACGTGATACCATCAGGCAAGCAACCATTCTGTTTCATTTCAACAAACAACTCACAAGCTTCATCTACCAATCCTTCCTCGCACAGACCTCGTATCATCATATTATATGTCGTGCGATCAGGATGTAGCCCCTTGGAAGAAAGTTGAGTGAAAAGCTCCCTTGCGTTGTCAATTTGTTTATCCTTGCAAGATGCATCAATGAGGACACTGTACGAAACAATGTCAAGATCTAAACTGCTGCTTTCAATCATGTGAAACAAAGAAAATGCTTCACCAATATGCCCGTTTTTGCAAAGGCCGTCCAACACGATATTATAAGAGTGAGTACCTCCAAGTGGGCCTGCTTTTTGCATCTCATGAAAAAGTTTTTTAGCAGCTGCACATCTACCAATCCGAAACAGACCCTGTAATATAGTGTTGCAAGTTATAACATCAGGTTTCAAACCCCTCCGAGGCATATCTCGAAAGAGATGCATAGCCTCATCTAATTCCAATTTGTTGCAATATCCCTTGATCAAAATGTTATAGCTGAAAATGTCCGGACGAAGGCCCCTATTAACCATGGTTTTTAACATTCTCATTGCTTCATCCATCCGACCTTGCAAACAATATCCATCCATTATTGTATTGTACGTGTATACATTAGGATCCACACCTCTTTTTATCATGACTCCAATAACCTCCTTTGCTTCTTTTCCCCTCCCTTCCTTAGTAAGTGCATCCACCAACACACTAAACGTACGAACATTTGGAGAAACACCATTATCCAACATCTCTCTTAACATTCCTGTAGCCTCCTTCCACTTGCCATTGTTGCACAGGCCATATATCAAAGTCGTATAAGTGACGACATCTGGACGAATACCTTTTCCACTCATTTCCAACAAGAGGTTTACGGCATCACCCACCATCCTACCCTTGCACAGACCATCAATGATTGTGTTATACACAACAATGTTAGGTTTACAACCTCTCTCTTCCATAATCTCAACCATCTTAATAGCCATACTAGTGTTACCCGTTTTGCAAAGCCCATTAACAATTGTCCCGTACGTAACCACATTGGGTTCAATACCACTCTTTCTTGTTAATTTATCGAGTAAATCCATGGCCTCGTCGATTTTATCCCGTAAAACTAGCCCGCGTATGAGATTGGTGAAGGTAGTTACACAGGGCGATTTGCCCCGTTTGAAGAGGATGCCCAGAAGAGAGAACCCGAAATCGACTCGATTCAACTGGCAGCAACAGATTATCGCAATCTTCAAGGTGAAGAAATTGGGCTGGACGCCTGAAAATTGCAACTTCACAAAGAAAGAAAGGGTAGAGCCGTAATTACCCGATTTCTTTACAGCCGCTAAGGCCGTGTTGATTTCTGAAGTGGGTGGCGGAGGTTGCGCTTGGAGAGCCCGGTTCAGAAAGTCTTGAGCTTTTCGGAGCTCGCTGGGCCCCGCGGCGGGTTGTTTTCTTTTTGCAGGAGGAGGAGAAGGAGAGTTAGGGTTTCTAGAGTTGGAGTGAGAGTGAAAGAGGTTAGAAATAGCATTAGGGTTTTGTAGAGAGAGAGGAGTATTAGCGTTAGGGCGGTAATTGTCTGATGCCATGCAACTGATTATGGAAAAAGCACCGATTTTTGCCGTCGTCTCCATACTCTGTTTTCCTGCTCTGTGAAGTTGCGTCCTCAAGACTGTTGCGGCTGTTTGAGGTACACAGGTGTGATATCTGGATTTCGTTGGCCATGTATTTTATGACCCGGAAAAAATGAAATATTCGGACAATATCATAGTAGCATTTGTTTGGTAATTCCGGAAATTGATTTTCATACTTCCTTTCATTCAAATGTATTACACGACTATCATTTCCAAATGTGAAAAAAAAAGACAGCTGCTAATGCCACGAGATATATTTCTAATGCCACGAGCATTATAACATTTTACCATTTTTACCCTTGCAAGAAAAGCGAGACAATGTCTACTTCTCTCTCTTTCTCAAGAGATCCACGCCTCATCTTCTCTCTTCTAGTTATTTTTCAAATTCAACCACAGTAGTCCTTCACATCAACACCCACTCGTCGAAGTCGACTGGAAAGCTTAGGAAACATGACAATTGGAGTTCGTACTTCTAGGGAGATTTTGATATCGTTGGTGGCGTTAGAGGGGGGAGGTGGGGTGGTTCGATCTCATTATGGCAGTTCGTGGTCAGATTTCGGCAAACCTATGAAGCAAGAAGATTGGGTTTCGCTTAGCGATTTGGGGGTTTAGGGAAGGCTGAACGGAAGTGGCCAAGGTAAGATGTTTCTGGTTGTCCATCCAAAATTGGGGTTTAGGACCTGTCGAACGAAAGTGACCATGATGTCGAAATTTCTTGACGCCAGTCGAATTTTGACATTGGTGTTTTGTTATTTGTATTGTGTTGAATTATTGATGCTTGGGCCTTGTCTGCACATCTTTATTCATGTGTGGACATGGGGACCGGGGGAGTGTGCTGCGCAGCGTGCTGCGCGGTCTCTGACGCCGCCTTGCCGGCATTGGTCCGACGATCGGAGACATCCACTGCGTAGAGCTCGTCGAATACTAGAAGTGAACCCAAAATCAACCCAATCAAATATCGTTAAGTACTTCATCGGAATACATATAACTTGAAAAAAAATGAATCTTGATGGATATGAAACACTGGATCAAAACCACTGAATCCATTCTTTTTGAATTATATGTGTTCCGATGAGACACTTAACAATACTTGATCGGGTTGATTTTTCATACACTTGTAGTATTCGACGAGCTCTATGCAGTGAACGTCTCCGATCGTCGGACCGATGCCGGCAAGACGGCGTCGAAGGCCCCGCAGCACGGAGCTGCGCAGCACACTCCCTCTGTCCGGACATGGGTGCAGCTAGGAAGTGAGGTGGTAAATTCCACGACTTGTTTCGGTTCTTCATTACAATTTCAGTTGTGAAGATAAGTACTATTATATTGGCCTGGTGGGATTTGAATTGAACTCGGAGCGTCCTAGCTAGGAAAGGGCCATGGATGAGAGAGAGAGAGAGAGAGAGAGAGAGAGAGAGAGAGAGAGAGAGAGAGAGAGAGAGAGAGAGAGTCTTTGATTTGAGGGTAAAAAGGGCAACTGGAACAATTGTGTCGTGGCACTAAATAATTGTGCTGTGGCATTAGGGCCCTCGAAAAAAAATGTATGAAAAGTAATCTTGTAATTATACATGAACGAAGACAATAAATTAAGTGCACTTAAATGAGAGGGGAGTGTGAAAATCAATTTCCTTTTAGAGAAGGGAAATTCCGTGTGGTAAGACATTTGCGAGATAGAATTAGAAATGAAAACATTCGTGGAATGGTTGCGGTAGCACCACTCGAAGCTAAGATGAGAGAACACAAACTAAGGTGGTTTGGTCATATCTACCGTAGACCTGTTAACGCAGTAGTTAGGAGGAGTTATATGCTTACGGTAGGTGATAACATTAAGGGGAGAGGTCAAGCAAAATTAACCTTAGAAGCGGTAGTGCGCAAGGATCTAGGTTCACTTGATATTATGGAACATGAAGTTCTCGATAGAACTAAATGAAAAAAACAGATTCATGTATCAAATCCTAATTGATTGGGACTTCAGACTTGGTTTGATTTAAAGGGAAATTCCGTGTGTAAAATGGTGGAAAATATTTACACATCTAAAGAAGACACCTAATTTCTTTCCTTGGTTTTTTTATCCGCCAAAACGCCCCTCTGGCACCTAATTTCTTTCCTTCATCAAGAGAAAAACACACACTGCAGAGCAGACAAAACAAAGTCGGCACAAAAGGTCATTTGCATTGGCATTATCGACATGTATTTAACTTGGTTTTCTTCACAGAGATGATCCCTTCGTCGAGCTCTGCAATCTAAACGATCTAACCACGTTCCCGATCTCAAACAATTACTTATCTTTTCAAATGTATAATATTTTTTTTTTTATAACGCAACATGGACTTTGTTAGATAGAATTTTTTTTTTTAAGATAATAAATACTATTACTATCAATTAAAAAATACTCCGTAATTGAAAAAGGACACATGTCCCAAAAATTGGGGGAAATTGGAGACAGGAGTATGTTAGCAATTCTTAAGGCTTTGTTTCGTTAAAATTCCTACTAGTATTTTTTTAATATTTTATTATTTTACTAGACAAATTGTTTTTTTATAATTTTTACAATGGATGTGGTGAGACCGGCACTCTTGGATTGCACTGGGAAAGTCTTGATTTGTGACCGCAGAGAATACCTTCCCCCCTTTCGAAATCCGCGCGCACCGCGCGTCATTTTTGTTTTTCCCCACGGAAAGTCGAGTCGAGAGAGAGAACAAAACAAAGCACCGACCTCTCATACACTTCAGGTATCTTCACGTAATTCCATTCTTCAACTGAGAGAAATCTGTACGTATATATGTACATGTATGTATATATATAGAGAGACAGAGAGGGTGCGTGATTAATTATTGCGGAGAGAGATGGGTGAGAGGCCGAGGGCGATGGATATATCAACGATCACGGCGCCGTCGATGTTTCCGGGGTTTCGATTCTCGCCGACGGACGTGGAATTGATATCGTATTACCTGAAGAAGAAGCTCGAAGGCTCTGACAAGTGCGTCGAGGTTATTCCCGAGGTCGAGATCTGTAAATACGAGCCTTGGGACCTACCAGGTTAGACATCCACATTTTAGTCGTATTGTTTTGTTGAAGTTTCTCTTTCCAAAATGCTTCGTTATGCACTTATGCCGTTGACATTGAATTTTATACGACCAGTTTATCCGAAAGCATAATCAATTTTGGCCAAGTGGTCATGGTGCGAGACGTAGGTGTTTACTCCATGTTTCTAAGGTTTCAGATTCTATTTTCTTTGCCAACAACTCTAAGAGCCATCTCATTCAATGCGTAAGCGTATGAAACATCTATGAGAAGGGAATTAGTACAAGATGCGTGCAAGCTAGCCGGAACACCTGTATTACCAAAAAAAAAAATAATGTATATATTTGAATATAAAGCTGGAGTTTTTCGGCTTGACCCCATAACCGGAAATGGACGTGTCCTTCTCGGCTGTCAATAAGCAAATAAAAAGACAAAAGGAAAAAAAACCACTCCGGTGCACATTTTATACTTTACCATACACTTTCACAAACCCTTTACATACTTTTCATTTATTTCTATACACTTTTTAAACATTAACAACATTCCAATCGACTGGCTTTAGCATTTTCCTTGTCTTAATCTATTAACTAGCAGTACATATATGAAATTTCATAAATAAGTACACATCGTGCGATGAGAAAACATAAAGATACACAAGGTTTTGCAAGTTGTTTTGGAGAAGGACGATGCTATGGTGTCCCCGGTGATTTTGGGGACACCGTAATTTTTGGCATAACTTTACCATTAAGAGCATATCTAAAATCAATTATAAGTATAACAGAACTCAAACAAGGCATAACCAAGAAATATCCAAAAAACCAACCAAGGTGTAACTAAACCCAACCAAGGCATAACAAATAAGTTATGCCTTGCTATGGTTTGGTTATGCCTTTCAATGGTTCTGTTATGCTTGTAATGGATTTTGGTTGTACTCATAATGGTTTTGTTATGCCAAAAATTACGGTGTCCCCAAAATGACTGGGGACACCGAAGTCATTAAATTGTGGTGAATAGATTGTGGGTTGTAGACATATTCTTTTCTTTTTGAAGATGTAGAGTCAACCGTTTATAATTCAGAAAGAAACCAGAGAGCACAATAGCGATATCAATAGATCATTCTTTTCTTTCTCTCTTTTTTTAAAAATTTATGTCATTTGGAATATGTACCTTGTTTGGTCTAATGTATTAGACAGAGGTGACAATTCTAACCCATATTTCTTAACCCGCCCAAATCCGCCCACTTGTAACTCAACCCAACCCGCCCATATTGTATAATGGGTTGATATGGGTTTAACCCATTTCAATCCATATTTTTATGGATTTAGATGGGTTGAGAGTGGGTTTAATATGGGCCAGAATTAAAAACGGTAAACATCCTTTTTCTCCCTTTGCTCGCACAGCGCACTGTGTCTCCCGACTTTTCAAAGCATTACTCACTGCAATCAATCCAATTTTATTCACCCGTCTCTCTCTCTCTCTCTCCAATTCACCCATATCTCTCTCTCTCTCTCCAATTCACCTCTCTCTCTCTCTCTAATTGTTTCGGCAACAAAAAGAAAAAAATAATCTAATTATAAGACCAATCCTTTGAGCTCTTCTCACTCTTTTGGATTTTTTTTTTTTGTCTTTATTTAACTTTTTCACTTTTATCGTTTTGCGACAAATATTTTACGATTTTTGTTTTGCTCCAATTATAAAAGTAAAAAATTATGACTTTTACCTAAATATTTTTAAAAACATCCAAGATAAAGCCGAAAAAACCAGTTGTTGCGATTTATCTTGAATATTACAAAAAATATTAGGGTAAAAGTAAAAAAAAATTACTTTTTCGATTCTTTTGTAGAGACAAACTAATAGGGATAAAAAGTTTATCGCAAAACAAACAAATATAAAAACATTTGAATAGAAAAAAAAAAAAGTCACTTGACTTTTTAATCGAAACCTAAGCGGTGGCTTCGGCGAACGTAACGAAGACCGAAACTGTACAATCGGTGCAACCATCGCCCTCCAGAAAATTCTCTAATGTGGCCTTTGACTCCTCGTTGAAGTTACGTTACTGTTTGGAAATGAAAAAAAAAAATCCTAAATTTTTAAAGCTTTTTTAGCCTCTAATTGCTTCATTTTTATTCAAAAATATTGAATTTTAATCATAAAATTTTACTTTTTTGAATCCTCGACAAATCAGAGGAGGGGAGAGAAGAGAGGGGAAGGGAGGGAAAAAAGAAAAAAAAAGAAAAGAAAAGAAAAGAAAAGAGGAAAACGGGTCGGGCGGGTTTGAGTTTGGCTTGACCCATATTTGATCCAACCTGTTTCAACCCATTTCTTTTTGACCCATAGTTGACCCGCCCATAGTTGACCCACGACCCGTTTCAACCCGCCCAGACCCGCCCTTTTGCCACCTCTAGTATTAGGTGTCCAACTATAAATTATTTGAATTGATGTTTGTTCATACTCCATCTAGGATTGAGTGTTCAAATACATCCTAAAATAATATTACTAGTATAATTCAAAAAAAAGTTTAGGATGTTCACTTGAACACCCAACTCAAAGGTTGCGGCCTGTGTGTTTTACATGGTGTTGTAATCTATTACGTGACCTCTTGAATGAAAATAGGGAGTACTAGGATTTTAGGTCAGTAAAATCTTTTTGTTTTCCATAGGAGGAGTCCTAAAAGCAACAAATTTACATACTAAGCTAATTGGTCGAAAAAATGTCCTGTGCATCTATACATATGTATTTCGGAGTGTACAATCTTTTTGTCAATCTCGAACAAAGATCGTGTGTCTTAACAATCTAGGCATTGAGTTTTGAATGCCTATCCTTTAGGATTGGTGTCTTAGTGCCCGAGCCCCTTAGCTAGGCAGCTAGTTGGACAATGATTATTAAGTGGCGTCTCAAAGCAACAAATCTTCATATTATGATAACCAGTTGACAACAAGTTTTGTGCAAGTATACGTAGACACTTCTATCGTATTGTTTTGGGCAGAAGGTTCATTAAAGCAAGCACATACATAATGATACATTTACTTGATTGTGAACTTTTGTAGCACATATCATAATATCAATCTCGACTTCTTGATTTACATGCATCATTTTGATAAACTGGTGTTGTAAGATTGCTTTCGATTTTTATGGTTTGCCAGCCAAATCTGTCTTTCACTCAGACAATGAGTGGTTCTTCTTTTCTTCTCGTGGGAGAAAGTACCCCCATGGCTCACAAAACAAGAGGGCAACAGAATCTGGGTACTGGAAAGCTACTGGGAAAGAACGCAATGTGAAGTCAGATTCTAATACGATCGGCACAAAAAGAACTTTGGTGTTCCATAAAGGTCGAGCACCAAAAGGGGAGAGGACAGAATGGATCATGCATGAGTATTGTATGAGTGGAACTTCTCAGGTGATTATGTTTTACTTCTGAATATACTGATTCTTAGCTGACTTGAATTATGTTATGAAGTGCAAGTCTTCTGGAAGCTTGTCTTGATGCCGTTAATATCCTTAAGCTGATAGTTTGCTACCAACGTGATTGGCTACTGCTGTCCGTTGGGCATCATGTTTAGTCATTTTATTTTTCTCTTTCTTAACATTGTGGCAGTGACCATTTTTTAGCTATCAAAGTTTTCGTCAACATCATCGTATGTTCTTTCTTAACATGGCTGCACTTGCTTACGAAAATGGAATGACGGATGTTTAAGTTATTTTACGAAGTCTGGCCTTGTGTATTGGTAGGATTCTATGGTTGTTTGTCGACTTCGAAAGAACCCCGATTTCCGATTGAATGAGAGTCCAAGGCAAGATTCTTCAAATCAAAATGAGAGTCCAAGGCAAGATTCTTCAAATCAAAGGCAGTTATCAACTGAGGACAGTAGTGATGTTACACTGTCTGAAGTTGGCGTTGAACAATTAGGCTTATTGGAAAAAGCCAAGGCAGTTGAAAGTGGTTCAAAAGAGTGCAGCGGCAGTTATAATTCTCTTTCAGTTGAGCAACAAAATGATCCGGGTTCTGAATCTGATTGGGAACTAGCAAATGAGTTCTCTCACCTTGGTTCCTCCAGCCACCAGGTTGGTTACTTTTTCTTCTTGTTTTGTTCTTTTAGACGTAACTTAGAGTCTTAGACGTTGGGGAATCCAACTTTTAAAGTTCTAGCTTGTTTGTAGCCTATCATAACCTGTTCACCGGATTCCATGCTGTGTTAAATGTGCAAAGTACCCATGTTGGATACCCGATTCTCGGATACACTGGATAAAGGGTACGGGCTTCCAATATATCTAGCTGGACACTTCTGCACAAAATGCCTAAGACACCTTGTAAACACCACTTATTCAAGAAAATAGACAGCATATGCCCAACATGACAATATTGGGTTTTGAGTTATTTTGACACATACAAAAATTAGATGAACCCACCATTTTGACACATACACCCCACCTGAATTTCAACAATCTACCAGCTTTCATTTTGCCAGCTATGTGCAATTTTGAAATGCACATAGCTTTTACTAAGGGCACCATTTGCCTCAACTTTTGCATTGATACCATAAATAGTAATGGCTCTTGAGTTATTTTGTTCTTTAAATAGCAGGGCTTTGATGACTACGACGATTGTTTTGCTGAGATACTAAAAGATGATATTATCGACCTCGGAAAACCTATACTGCCTCCGACTCCTGATATCTTACCAATAGGTGCAGAGAAAACCCAGAACGAGAAGTTGCTTCAGCAGCCAACACAATCAAACCCATTACATGTCCTTCCTCTCGAAGGCAAAGCAAACCGAAGAATCAGATTGAGGCAGCAAAAACAAGAAAACTACCATGTTGAGCCGGTGGAGGTTGAAGCAAGCAGTGGCTACTCTGTTGAGGAGTTTCTCCGTCCAAACTCAGAGCAACCGCCAAACTGTTTGTTGGGCTTAGTTTTAAACCGAAGAGTCGATCGTCGTCGTCTGTTTGCAGTCTTCGCCGCCATACTAACCTTGTTGGTCTGTCTGTGTCTTTATTGGGGGTACCGTCGCGAGTCAAGAAGTTCAAATATGCTTGCTTATTATGAGAAGAAGCCAATGTGAATAGTAGGATCGTCGTCTGTCTGCAGTCTTCGCCGCCATACTAACCTTGTTGGTCTGTTTGTGTCTTTGTTGGGGGTACCATCGCGAGTCAAGAAGTTTAAATATATGCTTACTTATTATGAGAAGCAGCCAATGTGAATATTTGGGCTGCTTGTTTCTCAGAACGTTGTACATATTGAGGGTGAATAAGAAGGTGTTGATAACATTCTTAGGTTTTTTACTGAAGGGATTCAAGTCAGATTTGTGGGTGTACAAACTAGTCATTCTTATGAGTGCGCGCGTGCGAATGTGCCAAATTTGGTCAACCTATTGGATGGAAGTTGAGTTGGCGGCCAAGCTGCAAAATAGTTGTATTGGATTAGAGTCTAAGACTGATGAAATTGGACAATACAAACATTAAAGTACCAAGTAGGCAAGTATAGTAGAAGTAATGATTTTAGCTGTACAAACTTTACGGACAAAAGAAACTGTATTTCACCCAATCAGTTTTACTAATGCTTGGCTTGGGACGATTAAAAAAAAAAAGAGTTTAACTTTGAGATAGCTTATTGGAAACAGTGCCAAGAGAGAGAGAGCCAGAAAGGTTTTGGAACTCAAAATCCAGAGTCTTTCCACACCTCTTGTTTGAAAAATTATTCATGCTTTCGGCCATTGCCACGTGGTGTTCAAATCCCTTCTTTCATTACACATTGGCTGGGAAAAGGGAGCACTCAATAATTACTCCTCTTGTTTAGGTATTGTTTGAACTTTCAAGATGTTAAAGTAGAAAATAACTTCCCTTTTTCAAGAAAAAAGAAAAATCTGTTAAACAAAGCTTAGCAACACTAACACCAAGTGATTATTACTTGCTGGAGTACCGCACAATTTCTTTTTTCTCCATCACATAATAGTTCGGGTGACACTATCAAATGAGAAGTATGCGAGTCACTTTTAAGTTTGAAATTTGGCAACTTTTTGAGGTCAGACCGCAAGAGAAAAATCTCTTATGAATCTTTTGGTCTTGGCATCGATAATTTGTCATTGAACCAAAAGAAAAAGTGTGTGATTCACACATATGGTGGAAAAGACCATTAAAGCACCATGTGACAGTGCTTTGGAAGGAAGTAATAATTATTCGCTATCATTTTTAATTGAAATCGTCACATGAAATAAAATGATCCCTTTTTTTTTTACTAAGTGAAAAAAAGGAAATTATTTTCACATCCCTTTTTATAATTCACATTTTTTAAATTTTTTTAACCACATGGATTTACCATGTTGCTCTCAGATTTGTTTTATTAAAAGAACAATATGGTAAATTCAAGTGGATATGGACAAAATAAAAATGTGTGAATTGTAATAGTAAAAAGGAAATGTGAATTACTACTATCATTTTCTATTATCTTAGGCTCTGTTTGGAATTTAAGGAAAGAAAAAGAAAAGAAAGGAAAAGAAAAGAGAAGGAAAATGGAAAGAAAAATTACTCCTTCCGTCCCATTTTCTTTGGACTTTTTGAAAAATGACACAAATATCGAAAAAGACACAAAAAATAGAACCGAGGGAGTATTATTTACTAAACTTAAATTTTTTATTTTGCTTGAGTTCCAAAGAGAGAGTTAGTCCCGTTCCCGAAAGGAAAACAAAGTACGGAGTACTTATTTTTTAAGAAGGTACTTTCAAGTTTAAAAATTATGTGTTTATGCAAATAATTTTCCTTTCAATATGAATTTTGTTTAATAGATTTCATTAAGTTTGAAAATGTGAAATAAGGTGAAAAAAATTTTAAAAAATAATTTTTATTTATATTATTTTTAAATTTAAAAATATAAAATAAATATTTATTTTGTAAGGAGTTGTTCTGGAACGGGGCCTTGTTCTTCGTGGGCAACACTTTTCTCCCATGTGACTTTTGTCTCTCGTTCGCTCTGTAATACAGTATCCACCTTGGTCCATTTACGCCATTACTCTCCCTCCTAAAATTGGTACTAATCAACTCCACAACCATCCACCACTTTCGAAGCCCTAAGCACAGTGAGACTCCTTCCGAGTTCCGATTAGGGTTCTGTTCTGTTCATCAAAGTCGCACACCGCCAAAACCCAAAGCAAAGAAGTTGTGCCTTGGACGCGTGATTGATCAGATGCTGTTCGCCTCGAGTTTGGATCTATAATTCTCTCGAATTTCGACCTCCTTTTGGGTAATTCAGATTCTCGCCATTATTGTTTACTTCAATTCAATTCCAGAGCTAGCAAACAGAGCATGTAGGGTTTCATGCTCGTATTCGTCTGTTTCAAGGCTCTGTTTGGTGAAATTGTTAATTTTCTACTTTCTGTTAACATAAAGAATTGGAATTTCGTTGCAAAAAGAACAAAACAAGTGAACCCACTTTATTTTGGGTTCAAAATTTGGAAAATATAAATCTTTAGGGTTCGGTTGTGTGAATTGTACATTGTGGCGCTGCAAGGAAGTTGAGTTGTGAAGTGCGTAGGGCTGCAAACGAGCTGAATCAAGCCGAACATTAGAATGTCTAGGTTCGTTCGTTAAGTTTTTAAATGAACTCGAGCAGAACTAGAACTCAATGAAAATTTGACGAGCCGAGCTTGCTTAGATGGGAGTCGAACTTGAGCTTGTTCACGAGCCTTAAAAAGCAACACAAGTGAACCCACTTTTTTTTTTGTTCAAAATTGGAAAATTTAAAATCTTTAGGGTCTTGGTTGTGTGTGAAATGTTCTTTGTGGCTCTGTGAGGAATTTGAGTGGTGAAGTGTGAAATGTGGTTAGCATACTTTCTTTGATTTTTGTGAATTTTTTGGCCAGGTGTTGTGAGAGGAAACTGTAAAGATGTCGAGGCCGATGTTGCTTGTTTTTCTGTTGATTATACTGATAATTACCTCCCAATTTGAGTGGAAGCAACCGCTCGTGAGTGATATCGAGGCGAGTCCTAGTGTTTCTCAGAAGCAACAACAAATTTCCAGCAGGGAAGAAGCTGTTAAAGAGAAGGTGATTAGATCTTCATTCTCGTATTAGTTTCACTTGGTTGACCTGAAATTGCATTGAATGCTTTTTAATCGATTTTTCGGGTTTGCTGTAGTTTGGCATGTCGAACTGTGGAAGCCCAACATTGAAAACGAATGTGTTATCTTGTAAAGGACTAACAATTTAGCGTAGGCCATGAAAACCCAAGTCATGGCTATTTGGATCATGCTAAAATATGAAGCTCATTAATCGGGCTTGAAAATTGTATAATTTGTATTATATGTTTGATCACTATTTCAGCCATGCTACACGGACTTGAGTATGAGTATCGAGTGCATGTCCAAGCGTCTAACCATCCTAAACTGTAATTTGGAGATATTGGAAATGTGCCCCAAAAGTTGGGGTGTGTAGGGATAGATCCTGAATACTTATTTCCATCATATATTGTACTGAATACTGATGTTATAGATTACTCTAAATATCCTTGAAATCAATGGGTTTAGCAGGATATTTCCTTTTTCATGCCATGTGTAACATTAAACATTTTAATTGTCTAGCTAATCCAAGAATCTTTTTTCAAGTATCAGAAAACAGAGGATCGAGTGCCTAAATTGGATTTGGGTGTTGGACACGTATCACACACCCTTACATAAGCGTCCACAACATGAGTACTTAACGTAGATTTTGAACAGTCCATGCAACATGGTTGGTCAGCACTCAGCATTGTGTCACTGATTGACTGCTGATTTCATAATGCAACCCCTTAGGCAATTTTTTCCAACCAATTTGATGTATGTTTTTGTTATGTGAAAGTGTCATGAATCAGAGATGTACTTTCTATATCACTTGTCTTCGGAATCTGTTGTAGTATTATCCTTTGCATGAAATATATGGTGCTAAACTGCTAATGATTCTAGTTCATACTACTTTAATAAGGCTTCAAGGAAGCATCATATTGGTGCAATACTACAACTTATCATAATGTACGTGCTGCAATTTCCAAAGACTAGGAATTCGAAGCTTTGCAGACGTTCATTGTCAACTCCAAAGAACAAATCTGAACTAGTATCCCCGCAAATGGGATAAGATTTAGAAGAATACAGAGGAAAAAAATTGTTATGGGATGAGTTATGACACGCTGTGGCATTTTCAGCAGACCTCCTATGCAGTCTCCTAAGAAGCTTATGCCTCATTTACAATAATCATGTTCCTGTGTTCTGTGGGTCACCAGCCAGTGAAATGGCTTTGTAGGATATACACATCAAGTGATGATCCTTGTTAAGTCTTTTTGAAAGCAATATTAAGCCTTTGGTATTGTCTATAGGCCCACCACTACAACATTATGAGCCCAAAGACACTTAGTCCTTCATTATTTAGCACCATGTTTTATAGCATTAATCCTTTTGTAATACTTGTGCCAAAGGATATCTTTCCCCCACTCTGACCCCTGCATCTTTTATTTTTTCCATCACTTTCCATTCCCTTTTGTTTAATGGTAAAATAGTCCTTGGATTTGTTTTTTTGAATAGTTGAAGGACCCTTCCTTAGTTTTCCCTTGTTTTCTTTCTACAATACTCCGTCCATTTCATTTTGTTTATCCATTTTCCACATCGTGCCTTGAACTCAGATTAATAGATAATGTGATATCATGAATGTTTTTTCAAATGTCTTGCCACAATTAAAGGAACTAATGCAGATCTTTTGATTGGTTTTATAAATTTGGAAAACTTATTCATGAGAAATATAGTGTTGGTTGATCCGATCAAAGGCACAACTCGTACAGATGGACAAATATAATGGATCGGAGGGTGTACTCCTTTAGATGGTATCTTTTGGAATTAAACTTGCGACGTAAAATTTTTGGGATAGTTCTTGACTTCTTGTTGAATATCTGCATCTTCAAGTAATGCAATAGGGTCATCTTTGGAAAAAAAGAAGTAATCGGGTAGATTAAAAAAATTTAACCCCTTATCGCTGTTGAGGAAAAATCAGATTATTAATTGGATGGACCATCCTTGGGTTTATGAAAACAATAGAAATCTCTGTTATTGTTGTTTGCGGTTTCAGAATAATACTAGGAGCACCATGGTCACCTCACATGTAATGGACTTAAACGGTCCTGTTAACCCTCCATCCTGCAGTCCCATCAGGATCATAGCTGCTACATGAAGTTATACCTCTCAGCAGCTCTAGCAGTCAGCAGTAGCCAATTTCATCGCAGAGTATCTCAGTTGTAGATTTGATATCCTACATGCCATACCCTCGGAAGTGACACATCACAATTCCATGCATTACTACCCTTGAGAACATATTCAAGCAGTACTTTACTTGGAATTCTGTGGGTAATTGTCTAAAAGATATGGTAGACTAATTGCCTCTACTGCTTTGGGATTACACACATCAAAAAAGATGCCAAACCAGGTAGACCATTTGTCGGCACACGTTCAGTGGGCTAATAGTTATCTTTTGAAGTTTGCTTGGGGTCGAACAGAAACTTAAAAGAAGCGCGGAAGTGAAGCTTCTTGCATAATAAATTCCTAGAGTGATGTGAGTTTCAAGGTATGGGTGGTTGGAGTCCACCCCTAGTATATTGTGGAGCCTCTGTGGAGCCTCAAGTCACATCGACAATCCCTAAGCATGTAACTAGAATTTTTATTTTGAGGGAGAAAATGGTTTTTGAAGCTGATACAAAAGCATGCTATCTGAAAAAAATGGGAGTCGTCGTAAACAAGCATGTTTTTTTCGGGTGCAGGCCAAACAGTAGAGAATTTATGTTTCTAACTAATAATACATATGTGATGTCAATGCTGATAGAAGTTGGTAGTTTTTATTGAGACATATATATCTATCATATTCTGCTTGGGTATGTGAAATAGAACCTTTAATTTAATTTTCGTCGTGGCTTTCTTTTGTGCTTTGTAAGATATATTGCATTTTTGGTTGATATGCAGATCATCTTATCACAAGAAAAGAACATTCAGAGACTCACCGAGCTTGTCCGGAGTCTTCGGGAACAATTGCTTCAATGCCGGAGCAATAACGAGACAGCAAAAGGCAGCGTAAGCGCTCTGACTGAACATATTATCGAGCTTGAACGGCAACAGATTCTGGAGGACTAGAAGGGACTGCAAAAATTCCCTTACCATTCTTTATGGTATGTTCCCAGTAATATATGACTATTGGTTTATCTGCCTTTGTTTGTATTTGCAGCTTATACGTTCAAGTTTCAAGATTTCCTGTTAATTGTAACTACTCGCGGTATCAAAAGACCAGTACTCCCTGTCAGTGGCCATGTATCATAATTCACAGTTTCCAGTGAAAGTCCTACCAAATTGCCTCAATGCTCTCTCTCTCTCTCTCTCTCTCTCTCTCTCTCTCTCTCCACACACACACACACACACACACACACACACACAAACTCACAAAAGTACAGCTGCAAGGAAATACTGGAACATTGACAAGCTGCATGGTCCATATTGGGGTGTGATACGTTTGATCCAATTACAAGCGTCAGTGAAATAGTTATGAAAATTCTCCATCTTCTAAATAAAAAAGTTTGAAAGCATTTTTTTTGTTTTCTTTGCCGTTCTTAAAGGTCAGAAATCCGAGATTATGACCTAGCACGATGGCAATTTGATATTCATTCAAGCGTTGCAACGCCAGTTATTCTAATCAGCCTATTGAAAAAATTGGAGAAACAGTTATGGCTGTTGACCCGAATACACCTCTTGGTAACTTTGTTTTAAGACTGCCTACTCGTCGAATCTCAAACTTTGTTGTCAATGGGGATGGACGACTCAAATGGCGCAATCTCACCGTTAACCCATGTCCCCATCCTACTAGTGAAATCGAGTAGATTCTTGGTAGGTACACAATTTTAATGAGATTTAAAACACATGCCTAAAAGGAAGAAATTTAAAAAAAAAATAAAAATAAAAATAAATTATTTATCACCTCTTTTTTTTTTTTGTACCAATATATGAAAAGGTCTGTTATTTAAAAGAACGTGATATTTTTGGTAGTACGATAGATTATGATGCTTAAAGTGTGGGCTGTCATTGCCATCTGGAAGCTACTTTGAGGTCTTTTTCCCTCTCATTTATTACTACCTCCGTCCCATAATATTTGTCCGTTTTGCAAAATGAGAACGTAAAAGTTATACAATTTTTGCAAGAAAATTAAATTTTTTTTCAACAATTCACTAGATATCGATGAGTTCTTTTAATTTATAAAAAAAGTTTGAATTTTTTCTTGAAAGAAATGCATTATTTTTGAGTTCTCTTTTTGCGAAACGGCCAAACATTCAGGGACGGAAGAGTACTATTTATTTATTTGGAACGTCCCATAAAGCAAGTGATGAATCTGATGATGCGGGAGGATTGGATTCGTGAGCTTCTCTTTCTCACAAAATTAGGAATAACTGTTCTTTTTTTTCTTTTTTTTCTTCTGACGGTCAAGATGCCCGGATCAACTTACACGTATTTTGACTTTTTTTTTTTTCTAGTTTGCCAACATTCTCCAATATCACATATTTATGTCAAATTCATACATTTAAGATTAGTTTGAGCTCGTATTCGTTCGTTAAAAACTCGTTCAACATCAGTTTGTTATACAAATAAATCAAGTTTTGAAAACTTTTCTAAAGCTCAATAAGTTTGCGAATGTAGCTCGAACGAGTTACTACTCGGCTCGTCGGTTAATGATGTCTAACAAATTCAAGTTGTTCAAGATTGGCTCGTGTTAAGCTCGATTAAGGCTAATTCAAGATCGGATTGCCTCACAAAGAAGCTAAGCTTGAAAATAGTTTGAAACTCTTATTAGTTTTCAAGTCAAATTTGAACAACTAACTACTCGGCTTGTTTATCGCCCACACGCATATGGAAAGCAAGGGTCCTTTTCATTTGGTCTGTTGCTTTTACGAAAGAGCGAAAGGGTGGTGCAAATTGTCCGTCTACTTGTGATTGTTGTGGAGAGAAACTCACAAGAATCTTAAAGGATAATGCAGAACATGTGAAGACTTTGTAGTGAGCAAAATCACTATAGGGTTGTAGTGAACATTTCAGCTGTCTATCTCAATAATTAACAGTCCGGATTTAAAATAAACTTTTTCAGGGAAGAATTTTTTTTTTCTAACCCAAACGTTAAAAATTCTTTTGAACGACTAAAATTGCTCACTACCACCTTCTAGTGACTTTGCCTATTACAAGGGTGTGACTCTTTCGATCTAAAATTGACAAGCAGAAGTGATTGCATATTTCTTACCATAAACTTTATGTGCTGAAAACAAATACTTTGGAACTATATGGCTAAAATGTTCTTGGGTAATTAGTAGTTTGTTCGGTCGTTAATTTCAAGACTCCGACATCAGTCAAACTGAATGTAAACTGGACACACAGTTACAAGAAAAACACACTTTCGAAGGAGATGCACTACATGGAGTCAAATTATGCTGTGATACCGTTAAAAAACACAAACACTTGTGAAATTCATATTTTCTTTGTAAAAGTACTAGAATTGTAAACGGGGTCGGCTATTCGTAGCCACGTATTTTCTCCCACAGCCCGTTAAAATTTTTCAATTTGACTCGACAGTTAGTTACCGAAATTGAGATACATTTTCAGCATCCAATTACCGAAATATGATATTTTTTTCAACAGCTATTTACCGAAAATGCATATTTGGCAGTTGTCTACCGAAAATTGAATATATTTTCAACATGTAGTTACCGAAATATAATCTTATTTTCAACAACCACGTACCGAAATGTTATTTATGATTTTCAACAACCACTTACCGAAATATAATGGGCTATGGGAGAAAATACGTGGCTGCGAATAGCGGCGCCCTTGTAAACGCTCCTGTACCTATTGTTAAGGTAGTTTTTTTCTTTGGTAAATTTCACCGACATCCCCTAATGTTTTGCTTTAATGAAGAATTTTCCGCTCATATGTGAGAAATAACACTAAACTCCCTACGATAAGATTCGCGACCCACCATGATATCAGTATCGTCAACTTAAAGCTTGGGCCCACCGCCCACGCCAAAGCGCGACTGCATCAACGCGGTTACGTGGCCAGGTCGTGGCCAGGCCGGGAAATTTATTACATGTTCCAAGAAACGGCCAAAGCAACACGTAACGGTGCTCCAGGAGGTTTTCTTCTCCGCACATCTCTGCTGTTCCGCCACCAAATATGGCAATATGTGTCCCACACAAATATGAGATGAAAAAGGCTGTAGACCGTCCCGAGCAGTGTTGCATACACCCATGCACCTGAACAATCAGTTGAGTGGCAGCTCCATGGGTAATTATCCGGTAACCCGGGAGCACTGCTACTTGATTCTTCAGACCACAATATTTATGTCAGGATGGTCGGAGCACCACGAGACCGTGCTCCCGAACTATTGAATAATAACACAAACTCCTTACCCCTTCATATTTGTATATCCACACAAACCGTACCTGTGCGCATATCTCGCACCTCTGGCTCTCAAAATACTACTATGATTAAAGAAACGAAGAAACAGGTATACGCAGAATTCCAAGTTTGATTTCCACAATTGGGTCCAGTTGTTTTCTTGTATAAAATGCCCATTAAAACAGAATTCCAAGTTTCTTTTTTCCGTGTGCGTGAAGCTAATTTCTTCTAACAGCTAACCCGGGAATTGGGAAAAACGAATTGGGTTTCAGTTCTTTGGTGGTGAAATGGTCAACCAATTCAAAGTTCGAATTTTTGTTCGTCTGGTCTTATTTACTTTCATTATTTTCTATACGCCGAGGGGAGTGGGATGGAGGAAAGTTGGAAATTTACTTTCATTGTTTTCTTCTTTCTAGTTTTCCCCCCCCTGTATATTTATCTCGCTAGAACTACAAGTGTTTAACTTTGGATTCGATTTAAAAAATTCAGTTACTAACGGTTACTTCCAGAGGTTGGAGAATTGTCATATATACAGGGGATTCTCTGTCGACCACACCTGCCATTTGTATCAGAAACGCGTGAAAGTGCTTCACTTTTCTCACCCATCCATCACCCATTTTCTTCCTTTATTGGTTTGATTCTTTCCAAAAGGTCTGAACTTTAAATCACAAGCGCTCTTTACTACCAAAATTCGCGAGATATGCCATCTTCATAGGCATCGAAGATGGCATATCTCTGGCTTGGAACTGTAAAACCACTTCCCACATGCTCAATTGGGCACTATTCTTTGATACCCACAACTTGATTGGATTGTTCTTGCACCCTTTTTGGTATATATATGCCAGTTTTGTTTTATCATACCTAGTGTTTGATGAAAGGTCCAAGAGAACATTTCATATAACGTAACAAACTTTCCATTTCTTTCTGCAGCACTCTGAGTTAGATGGGTGAATCGAATCAAGATTTCTGTGATCAAGAACAGAGGCCTCCTAGTTCAAATTCATTGGGGTGTGTTTCTTGCACTACTTTCAATATTCTTGCTCCAATTTACAAGCGATTGGACAATCAGGTATGCCTTGTAGTTGTTAGAATTGTACTTTTAGAAGAAGTTGCTTGTGATTTGCTTGGAAATTGTGGAATGACTGTTGTAACTGCAACTAAATATTCCAGCACTGCGAGAGTGAGTTCCACGAACTTTGGCTAAACCGGAATGAGAGCATACTGGATAAGCTGCTTGATTTAGGATCCTCAATTATATGTTTACAGGTATTTTGTGCAGTTTGAGGCAATAATATTTACCTCTATGTACTTTGAAGAAGTTGGTTCTCATTTTGGGCCAGTTTGATTGACCGGATTAGACATGGGATTGGATTACAATTCACTCACTGTACAACATCTTCATATGAGTTTTTGTACTCCCTCACTATTAGTGCAGCCAATCAAACATGGCTAAGAGATTGATATTATGGTTTGTTTTGCCAATTTTGATTTGTCATTGTGAGTCAGGAATTCTGGGTTCAAAATGAAGAACTTGTGAGGATGTATGAGAAGAGACTTGGAGATGCTGGCTATCAGACTTTTAAACTTCCGCGTACCAATAACCGAGGAGATGGTACATTGACTAACTTTGTTTCTTCTATTTTGCTACTAGTGATACTTTCTATTGTTAGAATGTTAGTTAAGTATTGTAACACTTTTTGGTCCATATGTCTTTGCTCTTGGTTGGCTTTCCTGATTTCATTTCTTTAAACATGCATATTTTGGTTTCTGTGGATTCTAGCTAAGATTCTGGGAGAGTCTTGATCTATTTGATTCTGTATGATTTGTAATTCTATTGCAACATAGATATGTCCTTTATAAATTTTCAAGTCATTATCGTAAGGTTTGTTTTTCCTGAATCACTTTTCTTGTTTTTCCTATCCTATCTTTGCTCATCCATAGTTCCCTACTTAATTTTCCAATGCTTTTCTTATGATGGCCTCTCTTTTTTACAGTAACATTTTTGCTCAGAAGATGTAACTATTGAAAATTTGAAACCTGGAATTCTCATTCACGGATAGGTTCGGGTGTGCTTTCTTGAATGCTTGTCGTTCCCGCATTATAAACCTCTGCTTTTTATGGAATCTAGTTTGATAAACAGTTGAATTATAGTGGATTAATTTGTCAGCATGTAAGCTAAGTAATTAGTAACCAGTGGTATGTCTGACAATGCTTTTGTGTCTTTTACAAAATCTTGTAGGTTATGAACTTTAGCCTATCGTCTAAGCTTCTAAATTATGAGAAGTATGTTGAAGAGAATTATATCCTGTATAATTGTTGATTCTAAGGACAAGGAAATGGGAGATGGTACTGGAAAGAAGAAGAAGTAGGCTTCGTCTTCTTCTTCTTCTTCTTTTTTGTTGGGGAGTCGTATCGCAAGCATAATACCGTTGGCGTGAGGGATAAGGTAAGATATCAAGGGCCACCAATAAAAATGGGAAGAAACTTGTAAACCGGTACAGAGTCAGCTAAAGAATGTTGTCATTGGAACTAAATGTGGATGAGTTTGCCAGAGACCAGAATGCAGCAACCTTCCTCCTTCGCAATTGAGTCATGTCTTTCCATGCCACCTTTATAGCAAATACAAGAGCATGTTAAATTAGTGGTTTCGATATTCGATGCATTTGCTAAATATCCTTACAAATTGACATGGTGCTTCGAAACTTCTGAAAATACTAGAGTTGAACCAAAACCTTACAGCAAATTTTTGTGTAGAATTTCTAACTTAGTAAATGTTGCATAAGTAAAAATTTTTAGTTTACGTGTCTTCGATCGGAAGAGCCAATTTCTGTTTTAGGGAGACTGCTGGTTTTAGATTTTTAAATTTCCGAGGTTGAAACCAATATGCAAATTGCCCAATGGCATCTTTGTTTCTGGGTACCAACCATTCTGTCAGCAATTGTTCTTAATATGCTTTACCATTTGACTTGCTTGTCAAATTGTTGCATGGAAGTGAAACATTTGTAGCTAGAAGTTGGTTCACCAACTATACATCTTAAAACCCTTTTAATGGATAACTTTCTTTTCCAGTTAATTATTTTATTTGGCCTTTCTTCTGTGTCTGAAAGGCATGCCTGAAATTTCCATGTTGTTCTTCCTGTAGGAGAGTTCACTAGGGTTTTGATACTTTTGAATGATCCTTAAATTCCAGTTAGGTGAGGTCTCGTTAGGCTGCAGAAGTGTTAGTTGTCATCCCATAACACAGATTTGAGATGCCACCTGTGAAACATGACAGATGAAAAGTGCAACCACATTCACATGAAGCAAACACCGAGATTTATGTGGGTTTTTTTAAATCTTCTGAAGACTACATTTAGGGGCACATATGAGAAGATCTCATAATGGAGAAGAGAAGATGGTAGATTTTTCACTTAGGCTCATCCCACGACCCGTTTCTTCCTTTTACTTATTTTGATAACTCAAGGTGTTCGGGCCAGATTATGTGCACCTCACTAATTCCTGGGGAGCCAATCCCACCTTACACGGCGGGAGGCCCAATTAAAGCCGGGACAAAGCACAATATAGAATGGCCCCACAAGAATTGATACCCTTTCCATTTTCTGTTATTAATCCCCCTTAATCTAACCCCTACATAATTGGTCCAAAAATGGAAGAGAAATAGATAGAGAACATGGGGCCTTGGTGCTGTACGTGGACCCTGTTAGAATATAGTATTGGTATTAGTCCCACATTGGTTAATGTAGTCATATGTTATGCTTTTCCATTATATAAATAAGAGTTGATTGTGTTAGGGTTGGTTAACACAACACCCTATACACTTTTCCTATCTTTCTCTCACAACATGGTATCAAAGCGAGTTCACCATCCACCTTAGATATACAAAACCCTAGCCGCCACCCTTTACTCTCTCTCTCTCTCTCTCTCGTGCGCGCGCGACCTCTGTTTTCTCTAGGCGATCATCATACCCTCCGGCGACTGTTTTTCTGGCCCATCAACCCCAGAAACTCCAAATCGTGGCCGAAATCCCTCAAAATTGATTACCCAGTCCCTAAACTGTACTCGTCTAAACTATACTCGTCAGCCATAACCCAGTCAACTGTACTCGTCTAAACTATACTCGTCAGCCATAACCCAGTCACGGCGACCCTCGCTGGCAGTAGCCAAGTCTCCAAAATCTCCAAAACAGCTCTCCTTCACTTCGAAAATCCTTGATCTCCATCCTCAAGGTGCCGACAACCTCTGAAATTCCCTAAGGAGCGTTCAAAATCATCACACCACCACTGGGTTATGTTTAAAACAATCTGCATGGATTAGTTGGTTGCCTCTCATTACATGGTGATATATTTGCAATGAAATCTGATTCTGCTTCCGTCGTCTCTGTTGCTATTGGTTCTTCATTCAGTAGTGGACATGGTCATGATTCTGGGTTTCCTAGTCGGGTTTTTGGCCATGCTTTTGGTGAGCGTGGTAACATATCTTGTTTGTCGTCTATTAGTTGAAGTTGGTGGTTGTTGGTTGGTAATTGAAGTTGGTTGTTATTGGTCGTTGAAGTTGGTAGTTGAAATTGGTTTTGTTGGTCGTTGAAATTATTTTGTTGAATTCGTTCGTTGATTTGTTGGTCATTGAATTCGTTCGTTGATTCGTTGGTCGTTGAAATCGTTCGTTGGTCATTGAATTCGTTTGTTGATTTGTTGGTTGTTGAAATTATTTCGTTGAAGTTGGTTGGTCGTTGAAGTTGTTTCGTTGGTTGAAGTCGTTCGTTGGTCGTTACTATTGAAAGTTGTTCCATTGTTTTTCGTTATTTCGTTGAAGTTGGTGGCTGTTGGTTGGTAATTGAAGTTGGTTGTTATTGGTCGTAGAAGTTGGTAGTTGAAATTGGTTTTGTGGGTCGTTGAAATAATTTTGTTGAATTCGTTCGTTGATTTGTTGGTCATTGAATTCGTTCATTGATTCGTTGGTCGTTGAAATCGTTCATTGGTCATTGAATTCGTTTGTTGATTTGTTGGTTGTTGAAATTATTTCGTTGAAGTAGTTGAAGTTGGTTCGTCATTGAAGTCGTTTCGTTGGTTGAAGTCGTTCGTCGGTCGTTACTATTGAAAGTTGGTTGTTTTTCGTTACTGCTGTTAGTAGTTGAGGTAATTGTTTTGTTGGTTGATATGTAACAAGCTGGAAGTCTCCAGCTTAGCTTAAGGGGGAGTGTTAGAATATAGTATTGTTATTAGTCCCCATTGGTCAATGTAGTCTTATGTTATGATTTCCCATTATATAAATAAGAGTTGATTGTGTTACGGTTGGTTAACACAACACCCTATACACTTCTCCTATCTTTCTCTCACAACAGACCCCACCAAAACTGTAAAGCTAAGACCCAGCAATCGTCTGGAAACTGAATGGGCTCTTGGTAGCTCGTGGAAAAACCTCCTTAGCCTCAGAGTTTCTGTATTTTGATACCCTCTAACATTAGGAACTCTGTTTACATCATATAGCTTTTCAAACCAGCATTATTCAGAGGGAAAATGTCAGTTGATACTTGATAGTACGCGCATTTGTGGCAGTCTGTGCTTTTCTCATGCTTTCAATTAATGAGGACAAGTTGTTCTCATAGGATGTCTGTTTCATGTGATCGTGTATGATACTTAAACGTAGAGAACACTCTGCTTGATGATCTGACCTTATTGTTCTATTAGATCTTTCCATCATCAAGTTTGAGCTAAGATTCGGAACTAATTTTCCATACAATTTGGCATCTATTGATTCTCTTGGTGACAGGCCTGCTTACAGCAGTTTTCCAGACCCAATTCCGTGTTGTGAATCACCAAGAATTTCGATTTAATGATATTGGTGATCGTGTATCCCAGCTTCTACATGTTGAGTTACTTGATCATTCTTCTCCCAACCAACCCACTAAGATGGAGAAGCAAATTCTTGTTGTCAATACTCACTTAATTTTCCCGCACGATTCGAGTTATTGCTTTGTCAGGTTGCAACAGGTGATGGTTTTCACTTGCTATGTTCTGATCCTACTATGGTATGTTAAAATTACTAAATCTATCTGCAAATTCTGAACCTTTGCGACCTTTGTTTGCTTTGCTTTACTTTTTCTCGTTAAGGTATACAAGATTTTACAGTACATAGATCAATACTGTCAAGAAAACCAGCTCCCACCTCTTCCAGTCATTTTATGCGGGTAAGATCTAAGCCACCTTAGAACTGAGATAAAATAATAATGCTCTCCTCTCTACTTCTCAAATGAGGAAATAATGTCTTATCTGACTCATCTGTCTTTGTAAAACTTTTTGCAGGGATTGGAATGGAAGTAAGAAGGGGAATGTATATAAGTTTCTGCAATCGCAAGGTTTCGTCTCAGCCTATGATATTGCTCATCCATGCACCAATGGCAGCGAAGATTTTAAGGTGGTTTGGTGTTTGTGTTGTGCTTTAATAGACATACCGTAAGAAGTATGCTGAAGATATAGATTGTTTTGCAGTGGATTAGCCATCGTAACCACAGAGGCAATATGTGCGGTGTAGATTTTATTCTGCTTCGCAATCCCAGCAAACATCAGAAGCCACTAAAAGAAAGCTTGATGGGAGCAGTTCTTGGGAACATCAATGTATGCACACTAATTTTATTGACTAGTTCTACTGTTGTCCAATTTATGTTCTTGATATGGTATTGCTCAATTTTTTTCATAGAACCTGTCACTAAAATTGTCACCAGAGGCCATCGGCCCATTACACCTTCTTGAAGCTGATGGCAGTCACATAAACTATTCTCAGTTCTTGCAAGCTCTAGCTCAGGTATTTCCCTGTTCATGTTTGAGAATGTTTTCAATTTTTATTTTTATTTTTATTTTTATCCGAGTTGTTAGTTGTTTGTCGTATGCTTTTGATTTCTAATTGTTTTCTGTTTTGTTTTAATGGTCAGTTGGGCTTAAGCGGTCACTCTGAAGATTGTATAGGTACCAAAGACATAAAAGAGTTATGGGAACAGATAGATACAGATGGGGATGGTGTGATTGATCTACCAAACTTTTCTGTATGTCCATCTCCCTTCTGTTATTTCCTACTCTGTTGAGTTTTTTCTCCTTTGTTTTTCTTCTTCAACTTATTTCTTGATGCCTTATGGTCCATTTGATTACCAAGAGAATGAGAGAATGGGATGGAAAGAGACAAATATATCTACTTCTGATGTGTTTGAATTAGGAAGAGAATGAGAGAGAGTGCAAGAAACTAAGCTTTCCTGTACAACTTATGCACCTGGATTTTTTTTTTCCTCTGCATAAAACACCGGAAACTTTAAACCTTCTCGTGGAATTAGTTATCAACAATTTGTATTTCAAACTTTGTCTCTTTCAATAACTTGCTCCCCTGTCTCATACTAATGTCTCTTTTAAAGTAAGTTGAATTTCTAATTTTTTTTTTCCCGTTCTTTTACTTCAATTTCTACCATTTGTATTTTCCATCGTCTTTTTCTTCCTAATCGAACAGACCATTACGGTTTCTTGACTAAATTCCTCTCTTTGGTTGGCACATTTGAAGAAGGCAAGAAACTCGTGCGGTTTTGTGCAGCAAAATGAAGACAGTGAAGAAAATACTGCAACTGCAATCCGTTTCAATGTTAGCAAAGCGATGTTGTTTCCTTCGGAGGTTGAAAGAGGCATATGGCCTGATGATTATTCCCTATCCGATCATGCCCGGTTGACTGTGGTGTTCTCCCCAGTGCAGTAACATAGTTCTTGAGTTTTTTTTTTTTTTTTTTTTTTTTTTTTCCGGACTTTCTGTTGATAAAATTTTGCTGGCCTTATCTGCGAATAGAAGTTTATGAAGCTTATGGTTTTTTCTTCGCGGGGTAAATGAAGGAATATCTGGGGTCATAGATTTGTATAGGTATGTATGAAACAAAAAGAAAATAGTTGAGGAACCGAAGATAAATTCATTTAGGTGCTTCTCTTCAATGGTGGTTGTCCTCTTTTAATGTTTTTTTTGATATGTCATGTTTTCTTATGTTGTTGTTGTTACAAATATGGTCCACCAGAGAGTAAATGGTCCTGAGATGATTCAAGGGAGATGTTGAAGTTAATACAAAAGCAATTAAAAGATGTTTTAATTGCGCTTGCAATCCCTCTTTAAAACTCTTCTCAACCTACCGTATCACTCTTTTGAAATTTAGTACGTATATTGGAACATTTTTAAAAGACGTTTTTATGCTTGCGCTTGCCATCCAGTGTGCCCACATTATGTGCCTTAGGGAAAAATAATTAAAAATTGATTGTTTCTTTTGCAAAAGCCTAAAAAAATGAAATGATACTGTTTTATCAGCTCGAATGCAGAACCTTAAAGCATCCACTATGGACGTGTTTGATTGTAGGATAAAGAGAGATTGGATTAAGAGGTGGGTCCACATCTTTCCCCTTTTTCATAGTTTGATAATTGGTTGCACACGAGATTAGGTCCAGAATGAACGGGAGTTAAATATTTGTCCATATAGTACACCATGCGTGATAACTAATACTAGAGGGAGGGGTCGTACGTATTTCCTGGTCCACCTTCTCTGGATTATCTCCCTTATTCATGGTAAAAAATCAATCTTCATTATCTTTATTTCATTCTAACCAAACACGCGATAACTAAATCTAATATTCATATGATCTTATCTATTATTCTGTGAACCCCACTTGTCTTCTCTATCCCATCCTTGATCCCATTTATCCAATCCCTCTCAAAAACAAACAAATAATCAAACTTCCCGGAGATATTACAGTTGTGCATGTTACAGTGTCCACATAGGTAAAATAGAGATAACTTCACTTAGTTAAGAGTGTGTGTTAGGTAATGAACTCATTGGAAATTTTATGAGTTAGTTAAAATAAAACATTAGTATCTAACATAACTACCCTCCACATCAAACCTTTAATGCACTATTTAAATAGTTAGAAGGCTGGCCTAAAATAATAAACATTAGTATCTAACATAACTACCCTCCACATCAAACCTTTAATCCATTAATACTATATCATTTGCAAAAATTAACCCATCCACTATCCAATTAATCCATGATAAAAACTGGGCTGCTGATTTTGCCACTCTCTTTTTTGTTAACGTCACTCCTCTACAAGTGTATGTTTGGTGCAAAAATATAATTGCAAGGGAGTGACGTTACCAAAAAAGGGGTGACAAAATCATTTCCCTAAAAAGTACCCAAACAATCTCTAAATGGTTAATTTCTCGCTCTGGCGCGGATGACTTGCTTTTAATCGGACAAGAAAGGACAAGAAAGAGAGAATTAGTTGATGTGCGTGTAAATTGGATCGAACAGCGCGCTGTGACCGTCAACCAAAAAAGAAAAGACTAACATTTTGCACTAAGTTACCCTTTGTAGTGAATAGTGCATGCCCTTAGGAGACCAATAGATCATTGTTCATGGCTGATTTCCCAGGCCAGAAATTCAAAGCTGACACCAACTAACGTTTTCAATCGTTATTACAGTTAAATGGGTCGCACTACCCAATCCAGAACCAAACATGTCGGACACCAACTAAGGTGTTCAATTTTTACCTTACGGTTTAATGGCCAATCCAGAACCAAACATATCGGTTTAAAGATCAATTTCTTTTATAGGATTGTTGACCTACTTTGGTTTGAAAGCACGGGAGGTACGGATGCAATAAAATAAACGTGAGGGAGCGTATCCGCATATGACCCAAACCATTGGGATCGTGTAAGTGAAATTTGTCCTAAATTTTTCGAGGGATCCAACTTATTTTATATATCCATACTCGGCTCATGTACATATAAGCCGAATAGTAGTCGTGCTAATCGCTTGCACCACTGCGCTATTGTCTTGTTGCAGCTTGCTCTGAACCTACATAATGTCAAAAAATGGGACCAGGGGACTGTGCTGCGCAGCTCCGTGCTGCGCAGCGTGCTGCACGGCCCCCGGCGCCGCTTTTCCGGCATCGGTCCGACGATCGGAGACGTCCACTGCGTAGAGCTCGTTGAATACTACAAGCGTACCAAAAATCAACCCGATCAAATATCGTTAAGTATCTCATCGGAACACATATAATTCAAAAAGAATCGATTCAGTGGTTTTGATCCAGTGTTTCGTATCCATTAGGATTCATTTTTTTTCAAGTTATATGTACTCCGATGAAGTATTTAACGATATTTGATCGGGTTGATTTTTGGTACACTTGTAGTATTCGACAAGCTCTACGCAGTGGACGTCTCCGATCGTCGGACCGATGCCGGCAAGGCGGCGCCAGGGGCCGTGCAGCACGCTGCGCAGCAGAGTCCCCTGGTCGCAAAAAATGCGCAGAAAGTCTACACCCGCAACCCTCTTTCGTCGCTTCCCCCACCGCAACGCTCAATCTCACCATCCTTCTCGGCAATCAGTGGTCCGGATTAATTTTACTCCGTTCCAAAACACTTTTGAACGGTGAGATTGAGTGCGGTGGGCGTAAACTTTCTGATGCGGTGCATGGAGTTTGAGGTAACTACAAAATCCAAATATAGAAAGAAATTTAAAGAAATGAAACAATTGTGAGCTTAATTTATATAGTACGGAGTAGTTTTATTGAATTCTTGCAGTTGTTTCTTTCCCCTACACAAATTAAACCACCATGTAATAATTTGGGTGCGTAGACCTTTGGGTGTGATCTTAACTGTTGTATTTGGGCTTATAGGCTCCAGGTGTTTGGGCTTTGCCCTTTAGGTGTATATCCAACTTTTGGTTGGATCCCTTCTCCCCTTTTTTCCTTAATAAAATTTATTTTGCCGATCAAAAAAATAAAATTAAATTAAACCACCATGTTTTTAAGGGAAAATTTTAAAATGGCACCTGAACTTTGCACTAAATGTCACAGAGACACTTGAACTTAAGTTTATTTTAATTAAACACTTGTACTAACAAAATCCCCAAATTTAGACACCTTAACTTAAGTTTATTTCAATTAAACACATGTACTAACAAATTCCCAAATTTAGACCACCGCCGTTATACTCCGTCCCAAAAATTGCAAACATGACATCTCCAACCTACTTAAGCTGCCCGATTGCACATGTTTCCAACAGAGGACGATGCACCCAATCGAAATCCATAGGCAGACTTCAGGTCTAGAGTTAAAAATATGTGCAATGGGGCAACTTAAACGGGTTGGAGATGCTATGTTAGCAATTTTTGGGACGGAGTATAACGGCGGGGGTTTAAATTTGGGGATTTTATTAGTACATATGTTTAATTGAAATAAACTTAAGTTCAGGTGTCTAAATTTTGGAATTTTGTTAGTACGGGTGTTTAATTAAAATAAACTTAAGTTCAGGTGTCTCTGTGACATTTGATGCAAGGTTCATATGTCATTTTGAAATTTTCCCTGTTTTTAATGATCTTTAACTTCACTTTTGGTACCCGCATTTACATGTGAACCAACTATCACAGCAATGAATGAATTGTACCTGCACTTTAAGTAGTTGCAATATTTACTCCTATTAATTCCCCACCTAGCCATATTTACTCTAAACTAATTCTCCCTCCAACCCTGACATTTTTCTCCATATCCCCATTTGGCACCAAACTTTTCTCTTCTCTTCTGCTCAATCATTCCAATTCAATTTCCAACCTCCCCATCTGCTATTTGTCTCTCTAGTTTTCCCATGTAACCTAATAACTCCTCATCAAATTTGTTACTATGATGATGAAATAAAGAAACCTTTACCTACTCTCTTAATGGCCCATTGTACGTATATATATAGCCAATTGAGTCCATAAACCCAACACATCACCAAGCTCATTTCTAACTAGAGTTTTTCCTTGTTAATTAGCCCAAAAAAGGGTTGCATGGGAATTGACAAGATGAATCATAAGCTTGATTTGAAGCTCAACTTGTCTCCTCCAATGGCTCACTCCCAAGTGGTGGTGGAGTCACCGAAAGGATCGTGTGTGTCGTCGGAGCTCAGCCCGAATCGATCGCTTTGTTACCCGGGCAGCCCGGAGGCGAAACGGATGATGCTCATGGGGTGCCCCCAGTGCCTCATGTACGTGATGCTATCGGAGGAGGATCCGAAGTGCCCCAAGTGCAAGAGCACGGTTTTGCTCGAGATTTCTTGATCATCAAGACAATGACGACCATGAAGACTACCAAGTTCGTCAAGTTTAATTATGCTACTAATAGAATCCTTCTTCATGCAGCATGCACCTTAGTTTCTTTTACTTTGCTAGATTAATTAGGTTTTCCCCATCATCTCCCCTTTAGATTTTTCACTTTGTTTGATCATGCCGTGTTTGGTTGCCAAAGTTGTGTACTCCGATTGGGATGGAGGTTTTGAATTGTCATTCGAAGTTAACTTTGATCCTTTAGTAATAATTTCCATCGTTTTCCTTGCTCTGTTCTACCATCTAACAAGTTTTGCTTCTTCTTTTTTTTCTTTTCTTTTCTATTACGATTGATCTCATAAAGCCGACTTAGGTGTCGTTCCCAATAATACTGTTTCATCGATGTCAAATATGTGCGTAGTTGCTTTAATAGCCAAATGAAGGGCGGTCCAAGTAAATTGCCCAATGTGATTCGGTAGTCAAAGGTTCGAGTCGTAGAAACAAGCTCTATTTGTGAAAGTAAGCTGGCTCATCCGCTCATATGAAACTGTTCTCCAAACCCTAAAATTTTGAGAGTCTCGTGTACTGAGTAACCCATTATGTATGATAACTAGCACATCTTCATCCAACATAATGTGGTAAGTAATATGAATTAATTACCAAAAACCCATTTTTTAATTTAACGCTAACAATAATTTTAATACGATTAGGAAAGATTTCCCTGGCATTCAAAAGTCAAATCCGTTGCCAATTGAAGGAAGGGGCCGGGGGTTGATGTGAGCAAGGACGGAGCCAAAAATTTTGGTTAGTAGGGTTAAAAATTAAATTTATAATCAACTATATTTTTTTCTAAGCACAAGTTCAAAAATAACTAAATTAAGAGATTAATTATAGATCGATACGTACAAAGAATTCATTTTTGCCTTAAAATTGGTCCCAAAAGACTTGTTATGTTTGTAAAATAACGCACGATTCTCCCATTTTTAGTACTATCAACTCTCGAAAAGAAAAGAATGCTTGAAATTTCTATTTATTTAAAACAAGTTGAGGCAAATTAAAAAATTTTGTGGGGTCAAAATAGCAAAATTTGGTTGCAAACTATCAAATATTCTGGTTGAATATCAAAGTGAGTGGGGTCACTAGACCCCCTTGTCTCTTAGCACCTCCGCCACTGGCTGTGAGCAGAACATATTAGCGTGTGACAGTGCGCAATTTCACTGTCCAAAAGTATTTTGGACGGTCTGAATTTTGAAAATCCGGACCGTTAATTGCCAAGACAGGTGGTGAGATGGGGCACAGCGACACATTGCTGTGTTTGCTCAGATCAGGCCCCCCTTCCCCAATCGACCATGTTTTTTCTTTTCTTCTGAACTTGTAAATCGACCATTTTTGCGTCACCATATCCAGTGGTTAATTATCTTGGTGGGTGAGCTAACTGCTATCATTGAAGATTGTGAATCTGAGATGATTTTTCCTAGTATAAAGGCCAGAAGGACATTTTCCAGAGATGGTTGGTACAAAAATTTATTAAAAGCCAAAATGTACGAGTTTTCTGTTGGCTTCCGATGCTATGGATATATTCACTTTAAATGATCAGTACAGAGACATTAATAGATATATATTCTATCCACCTAAATTAACCAAGTCACTCGATCGAGTTCGAGCTCGTGTTCTTCCGCTAAAAGCTTGATTTGTCACATAAACACCAAGTTTGAACATTCTTTTAAAGTTCATCATTAAAGTTTCAAACCAAACTGGGGAGGGAAAAAAAAAAGTTTCAAACCAAGTTCAAACAAACTACAAATCGGCTAGCTCGTTCGACTTATGATGTAGTATAAAAATTCGAGCTACTTGACATGGCCCATGGGCTTGTCTTTTTGGCTTGATTAAAGCTCGTTAATTTGGTTTGAAATCAAGCTCGAACAAACTACTTGATCCAATTAAACTACTGATCGGCTCATCTTATAAGCAATTTAAGCTCGAATCAATAACAACAGCCTAAATTATGGACTTGAACTGTCCTCAGATCTGTGAACAAGACTTCAGTCCATCAAATTTCTGAGGCAATTGACAGGTGTTCATTCAGCTGATCAATACAAGATTGATCTTATATATCGCGCGCACTTGTTGAATTCATCCATAATTTCCTCATCTCCTAACCAAAATTTTCTGGGTTTGGGTCTGTATTTGGTGTCAACTTGTGAGTTAATTTTGTTACTTAGTATGTTTTACTAACGAAAATTTCGTCATCCAACTAATTTAAACCAGGGTTCGAGTCCTGTTATGGGTGTTATGGATTCAGAACTATGGACAGTCTCTGATTCCATTGTGAACTAACTTACTAATCCCGGCTAATCCGTCATTGTTGTATTCAATGTTGGGAAAAAAAAAAAAACATTTTAAAGTTAGCTTGAACAACAAAAAGTGATTCAACCTTGATGATTTTATGATTAATTTGTCGAACTAGGAGTGCTAAGGAATTTAATTTTGGTCAAACTAGAGTGACTCGTCAAGTTATAGCAAAAGACTCCAGCTGTTTGAACTACTAATGTGTAGCAGTGCAGTGTAGGGTAGGGTAGGGTAGGGTAGGGTAGGACATTTGACTCTTCAATATGTAAAATGAAAATTAGCCTTTCCTGACTGCTATTAAGAACCCGTTTCAGAACACCTTTCTTAAAAAATAAATATTTATTTCATATTTTTAAACTCAAAAATAATAAAAATAAAAAATAATTTTTTAATTTTTTTTACACCGTATTTAAGATTTCAATGAAATTTTTTAAATAAGATTCATATTGCATATTTTTAGATTTTAATAAACCCATTATTTTTAAGATTAAAATTACTTTCTTAAAAAATAAATACTACTTATTTTGTGTTCCGGAACGAGGCCTAAATACTCCTATAGTAGTATATAAACCTGATTTATATTTATTGGCTCTTAATCATATACTTGAGATTAGGTAACCAGTTAGCTTCATTTCGAATGCTATACTTTGGGTCCCATGCACTCCCCAGCTACTAAAATACAGTAAAGAGACTTCGCATGACAAAACCTAATTAGCCACATGCATGATCCTTCCTCTCTCTCTCCAAAAAAAAGTGAAGAAAATGCGAGTCTCTCCCCCCCGCCTCTTCCCAAAAAAGTTTAGAAAATGCGACTCTCTCTCTCTCTCTCTCTCTCTCTCTCCCCAAAAAAGCATACATGTTGATTTGGCTATGTATCCAGGAAATCCAGTATGTGTAAAACGAAAAAAACCATTTTCTAATGGGAAATTTATAAAAATGGTCCTCCTAATTTTATTCGAATCTCATTTTCATCCTCCAAGTATTAATTACAATTCTATTGACTTTCAAGTTTGATTTTCGTATCAAGTTGGTCCAATTAATAACACCAGTCCCAAACTGGATGGAAAAAATCAGATTGAGAGAAGACGTTATCAATTGGACCAACTTGGTACGAATTGTAACGTCCAAACTGCTATCAATTCGATTTTTTCCGTCCAGTTTGGCTAACAGAAGTTATCAATTGGACCAATTTGGTACGAAAACCAAATTTGAAGGTCAAAAGAGTTGTAATTGATACTTGGATGATGAAAATGAGACTCAGGTGAAACTAAGAGGACCATTTCAATAAATTTCCCTTTTTCTAATTAAACACCCAAAAAGAAGGATTCAAGACGGGTTTTCCAAGATTATACTAAATAAAGGGGAAAATGAAGGCCAATGACATTTTGTTCATTAACAAATATTCTTATCATGTCTTTAAAATGTATTAATTATCAAAACACGTTCTGGGCTGTCATTTTCCTAAATAAAGTCAAGCTCTAATGGTGGTCTACTAAGCACACGAGGGCCAAACTCTATTAATTGGGTGTTCGGATAAATAAGTCAAAGTGGCTTATTTTTTGTCCTTATTCAAATTTTTTTCGTATCACTTGGCTTATTGTCAATTTTTTGAGGATTATTGCATCCTCATGACAAGAGGAATCTAAAAAGTAAATTTTTTTGACCGAAATCCAATTTTTTTTGAATAAAGACGAAACAAGTGGCTTATTGACTTATTTTCGTTTTTTTGTGGGTTTATTTGGCTCATTTTTGGAGGGAAAGCCAGTGGCTTATTAAGAAGAACAACCTCAAGTCACGCCTTCAATTATAAAATAAAATAAGTAACAATTCAATCCCTTTCAATTAAGTAGGTTTGGAAGACTTTTTCAAACCTGAGATTCCTTCAAGTTTCTTCAGTTTCCGCAACATTTTTTAATTAATTAAAGAATTAAGTAATTATTAAACGAGTAGTTTACTGGCTTAGTATTTATCAATTAATTAAAGGGCCCAATGCTTTCTTCCGACACCAAAGCATAATAATACTGAGACGAAGATTACTATAATAATTATCAATGTTTTGACATGCGTTTCACACTCTTATAACTTGCCCTCTTTTAACTAAAATTTAAGTGTCCGGATCAGCTTGCACTCAATTAATTCTGGGATCCAATCCCACCGCTATACTTGCGGGGAATCCAATTAAAGTTGGAGCTTCATATGGGGCCGCAAAAGAGTTATGACACTTAATATTTTGGAACTTGAGACCTTAGGAGAGCGTCAACCTGTAAGTTACCCACGGGTCTTGACCACTACGCCAACTCCTTAAGATTTATTACTTGTTTATTATCATGCCTTAGATCATGTTCCACTAAGAAAAATAAGTACTTATTTTTCGAACTAAATGTAATGTATTATAAGAGAATGACATATATCGTAAAGCAAGAAATAAATGCTTACAAAAATACTAAGAACCTTACACGAGGCCTTATTGTCTTTCAACTCTTTGCCACAAACAAAACCGTTAAGCAATGTTGCATTTGGTTGCTTGGTTTTCTTTCTTTTACTACCCCCTCCGTTAAAAATTCTTAGTTCTCTTTCACTTTTTGTCCCACTCAAACAATTGGCTATATTTTTTAAGTAATTTATAATGTTTTTTTTATATCAAATATGGATCTTGTTTGATAGATCTCAAATAATTTTATTAAACAAAGTTTTCGAAATTGTAGACAATTGTTTGAGAGACACAAATAGTAAAAAAGGATCAAGAATTTGGGACAAAGGAAGTACTTTTTAATGATAGAGATGACTTTCGATTTTGATGATTTGGAATCCGACGACGGCAAACAAGCCAGTGTCCAGAAGGGCCTTGCTAAATCTCTTTAGTGAAGACGTAGGAAATTTGATTCTAGTTACACCTCTTGCTTTCTCGTAATGCCTTCACAAATTAACGTTAATGTACAAGTGACGAATTTTGTCACTATTTTAGTAACACCACTCTGTAATGTCTACGATTTTATCATTCCGAACTCCAAATAGTTAACTCTATCTATCTTATTAAGGTTCGATTGATGTTGGATGGTTTCGTTCTAGGTCCAAAACCTACCAATCAAACAAGGTCTCAATTCATGCCCATCCCTAAATCATATATAAGGGATTCGGGGGCCTGTGGTGACCCAAGTCACCACAGGGTTGTAGTGGCTCAATACGGTGACGTTTTGTGGCACGAAGAACTATGGAAAAAAAGGGTTGCAAGGCCTTGTTTGTTAGCAGGGGAAAAAAAATTAAGTGCTCTAATTTTTAATTCGTTTAAATCAATGTAAATATCTTATTTTTTTATCATTATATTCTAAGGGGTCATAATTAATTTTTGATTCTAGGACTCTCGTTTGTTAGTCCTAATAGATATTTGGTTCTACGACTTTCTGAGGGTCAGCCAACCAACGAGAACTCTAGAGTCAAAAATTAATTATAACCTTTTAAGATAAAATAATAAGAAAAATAAGATTTTCAAACCGATTCAAACGGATTGAAAATTAGAGTACTTAATTTTTCAACAATCTTTAGACCATTTATATATTACTCTGTAAAAACTAGGGTTAAAAATTTCAGTGCTCCAATTTTCAATCTGTTTGAATCGGTATGAAGATCTTATTTTTTTAATTATTTTATCCCAAGGGGTCATAGGTAATTTTTGACTCTAGGGCTTTCGTTGGTTAGCCCTAAGAAAGTCGTAGAATCAAATATCTTTTAGGACTAACAAACAAGAGTCCTAGAGTCAAAAATTAATTATGACCCTTTAGGATAAAATGATAAGAAAAATAAGATCTTTACACTTGTTCAAACAAATTGAAAATTAAAGCACTTAATTTTTTTCCTCTACTTTTCACCAAACAGGGCCTTGCAGGCCTTTTTTTCCCTAATTCTTCTTGCCACAAAACGTGACCATTTTGAGGCACTACAATCTTGCAGTGACTTGGGTCACCACAGGCCCCCAAGTCCCAGATATTAGACTTGTGTGTATCTCATATTTTTAATTTATTTGATAAGAAATTAAAGAATTTATGGACCCAAACATATGGGGTGAGACATGGCTACGAATTTTCCTACAGAGAAAGAATCAAAGTTAGACCTCGAGGAAGTTAGGAATGAATATTGCCCTTATCTTATGTCGGCAATGGCATGGCATGGCAAAAAGAAGAAGAATCCTTTTTCCAAATATAAATACTAGCTAGTTGTAAAAAGTAAAAAACAAAAGGCACTCTTGGCTTTTAATTCCTGTGTCACTCACCCACCTCAATTAAAAAACTTAGATGTTCACAAATTAGTACTCCTATTAAAGAGGAATTTTAATTAAATCTTTGGACTTTTTTTCACAACTTTTATATACCCAATCGGGAGTACTTTCTTATTCTGTCCAGTAGTCAAAATACAGATCTTAATCTTGATTAAAAAAAAATTGTAGCTTTGCTCGATTACTCTTTCAAGCATAATTTCTAAACAACCTTTTTTTTAAATTCAGTTTATATTTTCTTTAACAAAATTGCTTGTTTTAATGTTCCTAAATTTTAATTTAAAAAAATTCCTTTTAGGATCCCTTTGACCTAACTTCTTCCAAACTTTTTTGGAACGATTTTTCGTTATATTCTCTTACTTTTTGTTAAATTTTGGTCAAATTTTTACCTGACGTCCTTCATCGTCCTTCGTCTCGATGACAACAATCGAAAACGGTAGTATAAAAATATTACTCTCTTTGTTCCAAATTGAGAGTCCCTTTTGGAGATTCCAACTATTTAAGAGGGCATGCAATGATTTTACACCTACAATACTTATCATTTCCACCATTATTCATATATTCTACCTACTATATAACACTTTATATTCACCTACGAGGGACACTTTTGGAAAATCACTATTTTTTTTTTCATTTTTGGAAAATGACCATCACTTTTAAATAACCCAAAAAGAAATAATAGACTCTCGATTTGGAACGAAAGGAGTAGCAAAAGTTGAAAAAAATCCATATAGAATGACAAAAAAGAACTAAAAGACAGTCTTTTTCACAAAGATTGCCTTTTTAAATCAAGGCATTATGTGATGTTAAAAGAGCAAAAAAAATCAACACGTTATGTGTTGTTTGATAAAACGGAAAACTGAAACTGTAAGCTGAAAATTTAAGTACTGAAAGCTGAGTGATGAATTTTTAAAGCGAAAAAGTTGTTTGATAAATATATTATGCGTTGGATATAACAAATGATGACTAAAATTTTAGTTCTATTAGTTATAATTAATGTTTCTCTTTTATCTTATTAATAGTCACCATGTACTTATCGTAATGATGGAGTGCTGACTGTGGTGGTGGTGGTAGTAAAAGTGGTGGCGGTGTCAGTGGTATTGGTGTAGTGGTGGAGGTAGAATGATGGTGGTAGTGGTAACAAAGGTAGAGTGGCGGCAGTGATGGTGAGTATTGGTGGTTGTAGTGATGGAGTAGTGTGATAATAGTGATGATGGTGGTGATAGTGGTGGTAGGAGTGGGGTGGTAGCTAATAATGGTAGTATCTATAGTAGCAGTGGTGGTAGTGGCGACCATAGTGGCAGAGATGGTGGTTGTGGTGACAAAGGTGATAGTGGCGGCGATGTGGAAGTTAGTGGTGGGTGAGGGAATTAAGACTTGAATGCAAATACTCATGAATTCAGTCAGAAAAACTACTTAATTTTTATTAACTTTTAGCCTACATTAAGAGACGCTTAATTTTTATTAACTTTTAGCCTACATTAAGAGACGCTTAATCTTTTAAGCATTGACAAATTGAATGATCAAATCTTTTTAGTCACTTTAATACTTAGGGAGTGTTTCTGGTAGTGAATAAGTTGTTGAGAAATGTCAAGTTGTTTTCGGTAATGAAAAAATTTGTGCTACGTATGTGAGCGAAAAAAATTATTGAGTTGATAAAAGCTTTTTTTGTTAGTGAAAATAAATTATTAAAATGCATTAAGTTTTTTAGTATTTTTTGTAAGTAAAAATGGGGCCTTATTCATTCAGTTTCAAGTGCTGAGTTTGAATTATCAGAAAAATTCTACTGGTGAAAGCCTAAAATTTAGGAGTTTTATTTTTGGAAAGAGCTGAGACTTAAAAGTTTGCTCTTTTCGTAATCTTGCAAGTTTCAAACTATTTTTTTTTTATTTTGCTATATGAAACTTTGCTCTGAATTTCAATTTTTTTTAGGTAGAGTCCGCAAGAATGAATAAATGATTGATAGAAGAGGACGAAGGAGCGAATGTGGACCGAGACCGAGTCTCCCATCCGTTACACTATTCACTTCCCCAGTCCTATTTCTATTGATCAGTCAAAATACGCACAACGCGTTGAGCTTGGACCCCACTTCCCCCACTCCCACCGAGTCCCACGCCCCTCTCTCTCTCTCTCTATCCAAAAGTTGTCTCTCACTGTGTCTACATACACACTACTTTCTCTCTCATCAGTTATTCAATCCCGCAAATACACGTCTCCCTCTCCGCCCTTTCCAAGCAACATCTCCTTCACCCCTCCACTCCCATATAAAACTGAACTACCCACCCCTCCCCACAAACCCACAAAACAACACCAATCCTCTCTCTCTCTCTCTCTCTCTCTCTCTCTCTCTCACAGATCGGACTCGCAAGTCCAGGCCTGCTCGTGGAACGATCGACTTACCGGTGGACAGAAAAACGAAATCGCACGAAAACCATGTCTGTCGGCGACTTTGACCCGAACCCCAAACCCAAACCCGTCGTGATCCGAGAGGTCTGGTCCACCAATCTCGAGTCCGAATTCGACCTCATCCGCAACCTGATCGACCGCTACCCTTACATCTCCATGGACACCGAGTTCCCCGGCGTCGTCTTCCGTCCCACCGCCACCGCCCTCAACCACCACCAGCAGCGCCGCCGCCTGGAACCTTCCGACCACTACAAGCTCCTGAAATCCAACGTCGACGCCTTGAACCTCATCCAGGTGGGCCTCACCCTCTCCGACTCCTCCGGAAACCTCCCCGACCTCGACGGCACCACCGCCTTCATCTGGGAATTTAACTTCAGAGACTTTGACGTCGCGCGTGACCCCTACGCGGTTGATTCCATTGACTTATTGCGCCGTCAGGGGATCGATTTTGACAAGAACCGATCCGACGGGGTTGACTCGGCCAGGTTCGCCGAGTTGATGATGTCGTCGGGGCTGGTCTGCAACGACTCGGTGAGCTGGGTGACGTTTCACAGCGCGTACGACTTCGGTTACCTCGTGAAGATCCTCACGCGCCGCGAGTTGCCGGGCGGGCTGGAGGAGTTTTTGGAGATCCTGAGGGTGTTTTTCGGAAACAACGTTTACGACTTGAAGCACTTGATGCGGTTCTGCCAGAGCTTGTTCGGGGGGTTGGACCGGGTGGCGAGGACGCTGGAGGTGAGCCGGGCGGTCGGGAAGTGCCACCAGGCCGGTTCGGACAGCCTGCTGACGTGGCATGCGTTCCAGAAGATGAGGGATTTGTACTTTGTGGAGGATGGGCCGGAGAAACACGCCGGCGTGTTGTACGGATTGGAGGTTTTCTGAGAAGTGAAAAAAAAAAAATATTCAATTTATTTAATTCTTTTGGCACAATTGTGTAAGGTGAATTTTGTAAATTAAGTTGGCTATATCAGAATACTTTGAATTGAAATCATCTGAGAAAATGTTTCCTATGATCTCGAACAGAGACCGAGGGCAATAACGATACCAGCAACATTATTAGTTGAATCACGTTAAACAAGAATTCATATTGCGGCGACTAGAATTTATATGGTGGGAGTTATGGGAGATGAAAATGCGATCGACCACCCAAATTAATTAAACAATGGTTCAATGTATACGATAAATTAACTGAGATAGGGGTTAGATTTTGATAAATAGAGAGTACGTATCTTTTGAGGCAAAATAATTTAGGTCAAAGGTTGTAGTGCATAAATAATCGGGCTACGTGTTAAGTGTCCAATCTAATCCGATTTGCTATTGTGATACTAGGTAAAATAGTCGTGCGCGTTGCTCCTCAGTCTCCACGGATGGTTCAAACTAAGACAAGGTCCCATGTATAGGATCACAAATATGATTGAGTTAGCCGATACTTAACTTTGGAGTATTAACTAGCTAGTGCGTGTTTATTCATGTTAAAATAAGTATTGGAGAAAAATGTTTCACAATGAAAGTTCTCCAAATTCACAATTTTTTTCCCACTTATTATGGTCGTGTTTGACTAATAATAAACAAAAAAAAAAAAAATGATATGCCGAAACTGCTTTCCAAACAGAAATAATAAACATGTTTTACATGTTGCGGCTTTTACATCAACTCGTACATCTAAGTTACAGTAAACCCCCCTCAACTAATCCGAATTTTCACTTAACCCCCTCCGACTATAAAACCCAACAGTGTGCACCCTCTAACTATCCAGAATTGACACTTAACACCCTTTTGTTAGGTCTCTGAAGGAAAAATGCACCGAAGGCCGTCTCCGGCCACTGGGCGGCCGATCCGAGCCGTCCAAAAATTTAAAAAAAAAAAAACCGAGCGGGCTAACGCTGGAATCAATGGCATCCGACGTGCGTAGGTACTCGATCTAAACACCCCATTTAAATTCTTGGGATGTTTGGATCGAGCACCTACGCACGTCGGATGCCGTTGATTCTCGCGTAAGCCCACTCGGTTTTTTTTTTTTAAATTTTTGGACGGTTCGGATCGGCCGCCCGGTGGCCGGAGATGGCCTTTGGTGCATTTTTCCTACGGAGACCTAACAAAAGGGTGTTAAGTGTCAATTCTGGATAGTTAGAGGGTGCACACTGTTGGGTTTTGTAGTCAGAGGGGGCTAAGTGAAAATTTGGATTAGTTGAGGGGGGTTTACTGTAATTTACTCTATTTGTTTTGTGAACGATGGAGTTGGTCCACGTTAATTTGGCTTCTTACTCATTCATTAATGATTGGAACTGCAGTGAAGGTGACCAGCAGCAGGTTGACAATTCTGGTGGGCTAGCAGTACAGCTCGATCCGTATGGCAAAACTCACAAATTGCACGAGTAAAATATTGTACGAAAAGTTTGGGGGTCAACTGAGAAGTGCGGACTTGACTTGTGAGTTTGGAGGACTTGGCTATTGGCTATAATGGTACGTGGCCTTTTGTTTTTAGTTCATGGCCGGTGTTCATGTGGATCCTCTAACCCAACCAAGAAACAGAGAGAGAGAGAGAGAGAGAGAGAGAGAGAGAATTTTTTTTTGCATAAAAAAAGAACTTCATAGATAGATAAAGAGTCAATAAATGAGATAACATATTACAGCTCCAATAAACAAAAGCTAGTAAGAGATTACAAGCTAAAAACAGAGAACAAACAGGATATACAAGGAAAACAGCTCTCAAAGTAAAAGGTCCACTTGTGAAGAGTATGTTGTCAAGGGGATAGAATATATATCGCATTCGGAGTGAATTCTGAAAGATGCAACAAACTTGCCAAAAGGTATGCCTAATGAATTTTGATGTGCCTTACCAAAGGTGATACTGCAAATGTGGATTAATTGAGCTAGAAAGCTGAAATCAAAAAACGATGGGGCTGCAATTGTTAGAAACTCTTTAATGATTCTCAACTGTTGGAAAAGAGAAGAGTTATTAGTATGAATATTGATATGAAGCATATGATTTTTAATAGCCCAACTCACTGCCTCAATTATAGAGATAATAGAGGCGCAGTCCCTTTGAGCATTGGAGGCTTTAAAAAAAATAGCCCACAAACTTGGAGTTAACCATAAAAATTACTCCCTCACCCAATTTCTTGAGCTGTAAATTAGAAGCATTGGCACAGTAAATATCCAAAACAGGATCTGCCCAAGAGTAGAGACAAGGATGGGCATGGAAAGTAAAGGATGTTGCCGTATGGAAAGGTGATGCAGGGAGGCGTGTTGGAATAGAAGAGCGCAAAACAAAGATAATCACGAATAAGTATGAACTAGAGGTACTTTCTCTACGAACACACAATAATGAGATAAATCTCATTTTTCATTAATCAATAAATAACTCCTTAGCCCTAAGGCTTACAACTTATTATATAGGCTGAGAACTCTAGACTTAATTAAACCCTAATTCTTGTAGAACAAGAAAACATAAAATAGGAAACTAATAAATTATAATTAGAAAACTGAATACTGTAGAACACTTATTCCTAAAATTAAAACTCCTTAACAAAATTACGAAAACAAAAAATACGAAAAACTAAATAATGCTATTTATTAAATTATTTTCAATTCCCATTTGGCATCATTCTCCCCGGCTTGAAGAAACTCTTCCTCAAGTTTATAAAGTTGGATCTACCGTAACTTGTCCGCATCAATCTTGTACCTCAAATTAATTTTTCGGGCCCCAAACTGTAAGATGAGTCTGGAAAAATAAAAGCAATATTGTTTGTCACACCTTGCTCTAAGTACGCAATCCAAATATTTTCCTTCACAATAACTTCAATATATTCCCAAAAAAGATCCACGAATTGATTACTATGACCAACTTCAACCCCCTCCGATTTCTAAATATTACACAAGATATTCATATCCAAGCTTTCAATTACGGTGTGCCTCACGCGGTCCCAATCATAGTAGCACTTGCGTCAAGATACGTGGACACGGTTTTAATGACATTACCATTGATCTCACAATGCTTTTCATGCCCCCAACTCCAATTGGTTGCTCATCCATCACAAGTCCTTCTTGTTTTGTAGCACTGCCCATGTCAATTCCAATATTTTTTCCTTCAGCCACTTCAATCTTGCCTCCCTCATTAAAATCATGATCTTCTTTTGTATTGACTACATAGTCAAATAGTCATACTCCTCCGGATAGTCATCCTACGTAGCAGGTAAATCCCAATCAACTTGTAATTGCAATAAGGAAGTATTAGTGTCCAAAAATAAAAAATAAAAAAAATTCAGCAATCAACTTTCATTACTTTTCAACTTTCAATTTCAGTTTTCAGTTTTATCGATCAACACCCTACCATAGCATCCAGCAAAATTTGGGACCTCTAAGAGCATCTCCAGTGGACCCTATAAAACATCCATTAGCATGGATGACTAAAATTTTAGCTAGTGACTCAACAAATGTATATATATATATATATCCTTCTAATGCGGGCGCCCGCATTTAAGTAAGTTGCGGACATTGCCTTTCCCAATCGAATTTCGATGATCCGAGTCGCTCAATGTGTTCAGAACATGATCTTAAGGGTACTCCCGAGAAATCAGCAAAAAAAAAGACCGGGAAGGGCTTCATCCGAGCAGTTTTTGTTTATTTTTTATTGAACGGTTCAAATAAAAACTGCTCAAATCAAGCCCTTTCCGGTCATTTTTTTTTCCGATTTCTTGAGGGTACCCTTAAAATCACGTTCTAAACACATTGAGCGGCTCGGATCATCGAAATTCAATTGGGAAAGGGAAGAAATTGTGTGGTCCGCATATATATATATATATATATATATATCAACAAAAGGTGACTCCAATAGACTAGATAAATTGGTCCATAAGCTTATGGCTCAATAGTTCACCCTCTAAATTTAGCCACCAATATATAGACTCATTATATTTTTTATGCGCCTAATTTGTAAATAAAAAATGGATTTTTGTTTGTCTAGGAATAAAATGGACTTGTTTAAATGTTGTCGTGCTACAAAAAACATTGTAGGATTTCAAAATGGAAAATTGCTCTTTTACTGCACTTGCTTTGCTTTTTCATGTCAACTTTGTGTCTACGAAATATTTCAATTCATCTCATTCACAATTCCCCACATGGATCGCCTCTTTTTTTTTCATTCTAAATTGATCAAAAAATTTGTTTAAGATAATAAAATTTAGCTAGTCCATTGAATTGGTCATTCACTCAGTATACTATTGACTACCTATTGATCCTTAGAGCATCCGCATCAGACTCTTTATATTTTAGGCCAAATTACACCTTAAAACCCCACTTTATTACTTTAGCTAGTCATTTTTACAATGTCCACTGCATCAGACACTTTACTCTCACTCTCTTCTTAATTAAATATTTGTATATAGAATAAAATGATCAGAAAAATAAGATCTTCGCACCGGTTCAAATGAATTAAAAAAAAAGAATACTTAAATTTTTAACCATATTGTTTTATATATTAAAAAATATGATTAAAAATTAAGTGTTCCAATTTTCAATTTGTTTAAACCGGTGTAAAAATCTTGTTTTTCTGATCATTTTATCCTAAATGGTCATAATGAATTTTTGGCTCTAATGCCTTTCAATAAGTACCCTAAGAGAGCCTTAACTCATATGAGAGCCTTACCGATATTGGATTGAGCTAATTTTTTTAAGGAACTTATAAAAAAATATTTTAAGAATGACTTGCAGTTTGAATCATTTTTATAGGATCCTTAATAGATTCAAATAAATATTAAACGTTAGATGAACCGTTTACGTTTTACTGTTGCTAGAACAAGTTGATTGCTAAAACTAATATTTTATTTGAAAACGAGTGAACAGTTCCACGCTTCTATTAACGAGACACTGTACAAACATTAATTTGATCCAGCCAATAACGAGGCTGGTAAACATGTATTTTAAGGGTTTTGGCTCGTTAAAGTAGAGTAACGAGGTAAGTAAAGAGTTTACTACAGATGCTCTTAAGTGGGTTCTATTTATATCAAAAACTATTAATTGGCCATTCAATTTTGGCCAATCCATTTTTTTTAACAGTGAAAATAAATTTTATTAACCTTTGAAATTGACTAAATTTTACTATTAGCCAATCCATTTTTTTGAACGGCAAAAATAAATTTTATTAACCTTTAAAATTGACTAAATTTTCCTATTAGCCAATCCAGTTTTTTGAACGGCAAAAATAAATTTTATTAATCTTTAAAATTGACTAAATTTTACTATTAGCCAATCCATTTGAGATGCTCTAATTGCATACATTTCCCCACACCATATAAATAGTGTACTCTCCTCTCACTCGTTACATTCTTCTTCTCCCTTTCTTCCGTCCACATTCATGCTTCCCCGCCTCGCAAATCCGTAGTTATATATACGCAGCCGCAGGTGTGAATAATCCCATATTTCATTTCAATTCCTCTGTTTCAGTTCCCAAAACAGTCTTTAATTCATTGCATTTTTCCTTATTCCCCAAATAGCCGTACGATTTCTCATCTCAAACCTTGTAATCGCTTTGATTTCTCATGTCCCTTTTTTTTTTTTTTTTTTAATCCAGTACCGCGATCATACGTGCTTGGGGGCCGCTGAACTGCATGGCTTTTTTTTTTCTGATTTCGTCAAATTCGATCGTTTTCGCATTTCATTGTGATTTAACATCAAGTTTTCTCCTTAATAGATGTGTTTATACACGCACGCACGCATGCATTCATTTGTAGGTGTATGTCGTTGAGGTTGATCTTGCCTTGGAAATATTGTAATGTTTCCCTTTCTCTCCTGAAGTTGGCAAACTTTATTTATCTCTGTTTAGTTTGTCTACATGGTGCAATGTACTTAAGCGCATTCAATTCAAAGAAATGGAGAGAGTATAGTTTCAGATGATTTGGTATTGTCGATTTTCTTCAATAGTTTTATGTGTTAAGGCTTTGGTGATTTGCACTAATTAAATCAGTAAAAATCTAGGATCAACAAATGGTGCAAGACACCGAATTCATCACATAAAGCAGCGGGTTCTTTGACAATACTGGTGCGTCCTGCATCATCATCATGCAGGGTCCATCAGAAAGCAATGCTTTATGGCGATGTGATAAATGTGCCTCTAAGTTTCTCATCTATTTTAGCTTCTTTAGCGGAGTTTTTTTTTGGGGGGGCTTTTCTCTTTTCTCTTTGCGAATTTTGTTGATTTTTAATTTTCAAAACCTACAAGGAACTGAGGCATTTCACTAATGCATTTTGTTGAATGACTGTTATGTATTATACGTTTGGCTAATTTACCTTTTGAATCCATTCTAGCATTGGTGACCATTGTAATATGATCTCTCCAGTAAATAAAACAAGTCGCTAAACTAGATTCATTTTGCAAGTTCAACCTATTGAAGCAAATCATTACTAGAATTGAAGTGATATAGAGAAAAATGTTAGCCACATTTATCGGAATTCGACAAATGATATAATCACTGCCCGTTGAGAAACATTTCTAACTTCTAGCACTTCTTGTTCGCATTGCATGTGTAGTTGTTTGGGCTTCTATGACTTGAGTTCTTGTTATGTTTCCAGCTATGTAAATCGAGCTGCAATGGATGATGTTGTTTTCCAATACTTTATCTTATGCAAATGTGTACAATAAAGTGAATTCATCTCGTCTAGTGTATTTATCTGTACTATTACCCATGTGACGTATTGATGTACTGTTTAGACTCAGGAGGTAAAAGGTCTTTATCTCTATCTCGACTCCTCCATATGAGAAGAGGGGTGCGGGTGACCAACAGTTCAAATGGAAGACTAAACTCTCTTACTGCTGTAGAGATACCTCAGCCTTTTGGGGCAAAAGGGGCTCGATTCCAAGCAGCCCTGAGCTCTCAAGGCAGGGTACGCTGTACATAGGAATTGAAGATAATGAAAATATATTCAATTCTTTGAATGAGAGGCAATTTACATGTTTCTCGATTCCTTTCAATTAGAAGCAGCATATAAACTGAAGTGATATATGTGGCTAGTCAATGGATAAGCTATTGGATTTTTATCTTTCCTGCCGGTGAACTGATGAAATAGTTTTAATTTCAAGTTTCTAGTTTAGTCTTCGGTTGTGGGATATCCCATTATTCTTAAAACTTTAGTAATTCCTTTCTAACTAAGAATATGAACTAACTCATCACTTTATTATCTGCATCGATCTAGATATGGATACTTTTCTCTTCACTTCAGAATCTGTCAATGAAGGCCATCCAGACAAGCTCTGTGACCAAGTCTCGGATGCCATCCTGGATGCTTGCCTAGAACAAGATCCAGAAAGCAAAGTTGCCTGTGAGACCGTCACAAAAACTGATACGGTCATGGTCTTTGGTGAGATCACAACCAAGGCCAAAGTAAACTACGAGAAGATAGTTCGAGACACTTGCAGAGGCATCGGCTTCACCTCCCCCGATGTTGGCCTCGATGCTGATCACTGCAAGGTCCTAGTCAACATCGAAGAACAGAGCCCTGACATTGCCCAGGGAGTCCACGGTCATTTAGCCAAGAAGCCTGAGGAAATCGGGGCTGGAGACCAAGGCCACATGTTTGGCTACGCCACTGATGAAACACTCGAACTCATGCCCCTAACCCATGTCCTTGCGACCAAGCTTGGGTCCAAGCTCACTGAGGTGAGGAAGAACAAGACCTGCCCCTGGCTAAGGCCTGATGGTAAGACCCAGGTGACTGTCGAGTACAAAAATGATGGTGGGGCTATGATCCCTATTCGGGTTCACACGGTCCTCATCTCGACCCAGCACGATGAGACTGTCACCAATGAACAGATAGCCAAGGACTTAAAAGAGCAAGTAATTAAACCCGTCATCCCGGCCCAGTATCTAGATGAGAAGACCATCTTCCACCTCAACCCCTCAGGTCGGTTTGTCATTGGGGGACCCCATGGAGATGCAGGGCTCACTGGCCGGAAGATTATCATCGATACATATGGTGGATGGGGTGCTCATGGCGGAGGGGCTTTTTCCGGGAAGGATCCTACTAAGGTGGATAGGAGCGGTGCTTATATTGTTAGGCAGGCGGCAAAAAGTGTTGTGGCTTCTGGACTTGCGCGCCGGTGTCTAGTGCAGGTTTCTTATGCAATTGGTGTGCCAGAACCGCTTTCTGTGTTTGTTGACACTTATAAAACCGGGACAATTCTGGAAAAGGATATTCTGACTGTGATCAAAGAAAATTTCGACTTTAGGCCTGGAATGATAGCAGTCAATCTTGACCTAAAGAGAGGAAGCAACTTCAGGTACCAGAAAACTGCTGCTTATGGACATTTTGGCCGCGATGATCCAGATTTTACTTGGGAGACTGTGAAGTTCCTCAATCTTAAAGCTTGATTCCGGTGCACTAGGTGCAAAAAATTTTTTTTTTGTTTATTTCTGTAGATGGACATCCAGTTGCTATCACTTTTCTGGTTGAAGAATACAGAAGCTATAGGATACATCTAACATTTGAGTTGTTCTCTATAGTCTTCCAAAGCTGCATTGCAGTGCCGGAAGTAGATTGGTATTAAAGATTTGAAGGAGCCTATAAGGGTTTGGTTCGTGCCTTTAGTTTCCACTTTTCTTTTTGTTGTTTTTTTGCTCGAAGTTCTTTCCAGCGGCTTACTTGTTTGATTGCTGGGATTCAAAGTTATCATTTGTTTGATTTATCAATTTTTTAGCACAGATTTGATTCAGTAAGATGTGAATAATTTGATCCAGTAGATGGGTTCTCAAATTTATTCAGTTGCTCTATATAGCATAGCTACCATGAAAAATCAAGATATGGGTAGAGCTCTTTCTTTTTTTTTCACTTTATCTATGCTTTTCCCTTTCTGAAACACCATAAAGCCCACTATTTCCTTTTCTTTTTTTTTTTGACCCGCGCCCACTATTTCCTTGTAGGTCCTTTATTTCCAGTCCACCAAAAGTTTCAAAGGGAGAAACTTAACAGATGGGGTCAAAAAAGTAAATAATCAATTCCCCTATTATGATTACTTTTGTTTGCATTTTGTTTTGCCCACGGAATAAACTCCACGTCCCACTTTAAAGATTTTCCAATCTCTCTCCTCTGAAGTTGGAATTATGCATTGGGATAGAGGGAAAACGTCGTTGAATAACCACCAAGAATGGCCACAGGTCTGCTAGCCCCTTCCTACCACTTCAAAAACCATGCTCTCTTCTCTGCTCCTGTATTGGGTATTGGCAGATTCAACAATTCCTGCAACTATGTTTCTGGTCGTGATGCCTCCAAATCCAACTTGAATCCCTTCAGGGTCAGAGCTATCAAAGAGAAAACTGAGGAAATTAAGACCCCTTCTTCCCCTTCTACAGAGGATGTTACAAAGAAGTATGGCCTTGAAGCTGGTCTCTGGAAGGTACCTCTCTCTCTCTCTCTCTCTCTCTCTCTCTCTCTCTGTGTGTGTGTGTGTGCAAGCTCTTGCACGTAATACAGTGCTGGAAAGAAAATTGATGCTGGGTTTGCTGATAAAATGAAGGATAAAACAAGGAACTGGAAATTAATAAACACAACAGTAATTTTTTTCATTGGGATTGGTTAGTTCTGCTCCATTTGGACTTGTTTGTTGATTTCTCTTTATTTGGTTCTGGGGTTTGATAACTTGAATCACGAATTGTAATGGTACAACTACACCCACGTCATCTTTTTCTTTTTTCTTTTTTTGCATAAATAGTGATTTTGGAAAAAAGTTCCTGCTCTTCTGAGATGATGTTGCTCATGTGGGTCTATCTATGTATTTTTCTCTCTCTTGGATTATTGTTTTGTTGCTTAGACGTGTAGTACGGTAGTTGGCAGTAGAGAGCAGGGCAATAGGGGAGATTTTGTCAAATGGGTATGGAGATGCAAACAAGATAGGGACTATTTATCTGGTATCTCTTTGCTCTTTGGATTGTTGTTTTTGTTGTGTCATCATTGTCGTCGTTCTAGCAAGGGTAGAGATAAGTCGTTCTAGAGAGGGGTATGGGATAGGGTTGGGCTTTTATGACCTAAAACAAACGTAAATCGAAAACCAAGATAAGTCGTTCTAGAGAGTGGTATGGGATAAAGTTGGGCTTTTATGGCCTAAAACAAACGAAAACCAAGATTGAACATTCTGTAACCAAACTCTATGAGCAACAAAGCAGAAGATTGTTTTGTACTGCAGAGGCTGGATTTTTTTTACCACCAGATCTATCTGTATTAGTTGAATTACACGCATATGTTTCCTCAATTTCGCATTTCGATTAAGCATTTCATTTTTTGAATGAGATGTACTCAAATTCCTGCTGCCCACATGAAGTCTCTCACGCACAGATAGGGAGAGGGAGATCGACTTTTTGGTGGTAAATAGTGATGCTGTTTAATGAGTACGAATATATAATTACATAGTACGGAGTATATGTAATCCCATCAAACTAATACTTCCAATGTATATCCTACTATTGTGAGATTATATATTTGATGGATGCTTATGCGGACTGAAAAAAATATATAGTCTAACTCGATGTTCAAATATGATCAAATAAACGGGCTCTTTTAAGTTTTTGATTGGATGTTGGCAGATATTCAGCTCAAAAGAGGAAGGAAAGGAAGAGGACAAGGGAAAGAACAAATCAAAGGGGGATCAAGCAAAGGAGCTACTAGCAAAATACGGCGGAGCATACCTGGCCACCTCCATTACCCTCTCCTTGATCTCCTTTGCACTCTGCTACGCTCTTATCAGTGCTGGCGTCGATGTCCCGGCTTTGTTGCAGAAGGTTACTACAAATCTAGTCAAATAGTTACAATTTGGTGGTTTCAAACATCCTAGGAAACATCCCTCTGGGGACATCTCATAAAATTGGAACAATACAAAGAAGAAATTTCCTAGGAAAACCTTCATGTGGGAAACTGCTTTGGATACTAATGGTTGAACTTATTGTTTTAACATTTTGCTGCTGCAGGTGGGAATCGCCTCTAACGAGACGGGGGAGAAAGTCGGGACTTTTGCATTGGCATATGCTGCGCATAAGGCTGCATCTCCGATAAGATTTCCTCCTACCGTGGCTCTCACTCCCATTGTTGCTAATTGGATTGGGAAGAAAGTTGATAAGGAGATATAGTTTGTACGAGTACATAACGCAGAGTCTGATGTATTTTTGTACGCGTCATATGTAACTCTCTATGAAATGATATATTTTTCACCCTTGTATGTCGGTGGAAAAAACATAAGACCTACCAATTGCATTGAGATCGAATAGTCTGTTCTACATTCGCCACGGTTCTTTTGTTTCAGACTCCCTCTCCAGCACATACAATCAAAAACTCGTGAATGGCATGAGAAGAGGGGTAAAATGGGACACTGCTTCTGTTGCGTTGGAGTAGAAAGCTCATTGAAACACTTATAAGATATACTATGTAATAAGTTGAAAGATGAATGAAAACCATAGCATGGAAATCAAGGCATCAAATCTCATAAGGTTATATAAAATGTGGACGCGACCTAGCTCATTACTTTACAAAGCCCAACCCTACAAACTGCACGTCATCCTAATCATTACATAGAAGCCGAGAGAGAAAAGAATACACACAGGGAACTTCTGATAACATGGTTACCTCCATCATCCCTGTTATAGCGATCCAGCTTTGTTCGTGGACTTGTAGGAACATCGAGAGGCCAAAACCCTTGGAGCCTTCAACTCTACCTGTGGGCTTGAATGGGGATAACGGAGAGATGATTGAACATAATGTCTCAAAAAAGCTGGTACCATTCTCGAGCATAAGTGATTTAGACTTATTGGCAAATCCCATTCATCACCCTGTAGTATTATTAGCAGCGGAAGGCACTTCTGCTGTACTTGAGGGCGGAGTTTGGGGACGAGTTGTGTTGATACTAGCCATTGCATAGTCGTCATGAAGCGAACCCAAGTCATTCCATTCGACAACAGCTGAGCTCGCGAGTTAGGGATTTGAAGATTCATGCTTACAAAAATGAGGGCTAGAAAAGGGTAATAAAAAGAAAAGAAAGCCAAATAAGACTAGAGGATACGTTCTGTACTCCACATGTCTGTAATGCTAATATCGGCAGCATCTGATAAAAGCCAGTAATCTGCATCACTCTGCAAATACCAAAGAAACCATTTAATAACCACACAAAAATTACAGTCAAAACCATGTTCTTCTTTGTCTATATTTCCACTTGTTAACCGAAGGCATGCAAACTTTTTCAAGACTTTCCATAGACTTGGGCCACCACTGGTAGAGAAAATTATCCACCGTTGCTGGAAAACCCACAGGAAAGACAATAAAGTATTCTCAAAATAGCTTAAGCTGGACTTGCAATCGGCAGATTGTGTGGAGCTCTTTAAATAAAATCACACATTTGAGTTGCTGCAGGCAATCTTTACCTAATAACTAAGACATCAACGAGTAGATAAATTTAAGAAGTTAGGACTCACTTCAACTTCTGGAACAATCTTCATGATCCCACTCACGAAGTCTGGTGAGGGATGTGTATCTGAGAATGTTCCATGGGGTTCTTGTCCCTCCATTTCTATGTTACTTTGTCTGTTTTCTTCAGTTACCACTGGTGCAACTGGGTTTTCAATTAGCCCTGATGCTGGAGGAATGCTTGGGGGTGCCTCAACAGCATTGATCTCTTCAAATCTCTCCTCAAATTGACTGAAAATTTGATTTAGAAGAGACAATACAAATCCATATTATAATGTGAATAATCTGCAACAGAAGGACCATCAACCTCCGGTATAAGTCCAAGGCTGGGTCCAGGATAAAGATGGAAAGAGATGGCAAACGTTGATACATTACTTTTTCCACCCACAAGAAGCAAAAGTACCTGACAAGGTAAACATCTACCGGACCCATGGTGCTCCTAAGCACTACTCTGTATCTCCTCTGAGGATAGTCAACCGCCTGGTAAATCAGCAAGTTGAGTTAATGACTATGCAAATATGAATTATCCCTCAATTAGGTATGATATTGACATCACCTCATCAGGATCCGGGACTTCTAGCGTGGTGCCATGTGGAGCTTTAATTGCTATAAGGGTTTGATTCTGAGAAAAGCAATGAATAACATGCTTAAGAAATAATCATCGGAAGCAATATTAATAGAAGCCTCATCACCATAAAACTAAGAAATTGACACTGTGAGACTTAATTGAGACTGCGCATGAATTAAACCTGGAAGCAGGGTAAGTTTTTGATGTCATCTTCAGTAACAAACAGCAACCTACAAAAGAATCAGAAAAGACAAACTCCATTATGAAACTGAGAAACCACAATCTAGTGAAGTCTCGCTATCTTACTGAATATTTGCAATTTAATAACTGGATTGCAGTACAGTTGAAGAACATTTTACCTCTGATTGTGCTCGTTTTCACTCAGCTCCCTCAACCTTTCTTGCATTTCTCTACAAGACACGGGGAGTATATAAGCATCAAATTAGCCCTCCTTGGACAAAAAAATAATTGGTATGGTTGTGCATCATGATGTTACCTTATTTGTCCATCTAGCCTGCACTCCTCTATAGAGAGGTTTTCAACTTCTTCCTGCAGAGGAGAAAAGCACCAATCAAAACGAAAGCGCCCATAAATGGAAAGAAATGTGACGTGTTCCTTTTGAAGTTGGCACATTGATTGCAGGTGATGCATAATTTACTGGACATACTATGGTGTTCTTCCATACGACTCAAATGAAAGAAACCCAACAAAGCCCTAAAAGAGTACATTGTGGAATGTTATTAAAATCATCACCTTCTTATTGTATTGTAAGGCATGTATCAGTCAGCTGATCAGCATTTAAAATTCGCAAAGTAATATAACTTTCTGGTTATTCATGTGTAGCTGGATGTCTTGCATGCAATCCTTTGTCACCATTCTACGGAGTAGTGGTTGACACACTAGCACATCCTAAAATACTACTCGGGTGGGCACAGGATTATTCCGTAGTGGTTGACACACTAGCACATCCTAAAATACTACCCGGGTGGGCACAGGATTATTCTTACTTTTAGGAATTTGTTGTTCTTAGAGTTAGGGATATGATGCCATCATCCTTTTTCCTTTAATCTTTGTAACAATTTCAAAGATTATAAAAAAAAAATTCCTTCAAAAAAAAAAAATCCTAAAATACAACAACACATGCTGGGAAACAAATATTGTTTATGTGTACACGCACATTTGCATTCACACATTCCATGAGTTAGACATTCACATTTCTCATCAATTCGAATGCTCATTGAATCCGTACTAGTGGAACAGAAGATGAATTAGAACAAAATGAAACTGCAACTACTCCCTCGCATTTTTTACCAGCAACAATATTCTGAGTAATGAGAAGTGCCTACTCCATGCTTGACTTGTGTCTTTATGATCGATGCACATTATCTCAAATTACATCAAAAAGGTCCGCTACATACTAGGGACATGTTTGGTATGTTTCCAAGATGGTTTCCTCTTACATATGCGTACAATGATGTAACGCTAAAACCTGGCTCCTTTTAAGGAGAATTCATCCTACATTGCCAGGTGGCAGCCCCAAAAGAGAACTGACTGTGGATTTTAATGCTCCCAGACAATAGAAACGAATATGGAAAGAAACTAAAACACATGCATGAATGTTTTCAAATGGCGGTAATCTGGCCACCGGAGTTCCGTAATGCCAACAAGCTCATATGTATCCAGTTTCTGCATACCTGTATAGTTGAAACACTCTCCTCAACCTCCCCTGGCCTTGACACATCAATTCCCCTGATAAACCAAGCAATTTACTTATTAAATTCTTAAGTGAGGTGATTCTAAGAATCAATCAAGATAGTAGTGAAACACAAAACTTTTAAGTTCATAAATATTGAGGAATACATCCATACTTCCACTGAATCCTATTCTTGAGTTTCTTTTCGATAAGACCAATTCCTTCGAGGACATTGGTTATATCATATATCCTCCTCTTCTGTACCTGCAACAACAGAATCCCTTCAATCGAACAAACCATTACAACAATTGTTATGATCCTAGTGTCCCCCATTGGGCAAGTATGGGCTCCACCTTGTGTATATAAGCTCCTAGGCAGCCTTCCCTCGCCAGCCAATTTTCGAAGGCAAGTTCTACTTCTACCATGGGTTTATACACAAAATGAAGCACAGATTGGATGGTAGTGGTTACCTCTAATGTGTCAGCAGCTTTATTTAGATCAAGAATACCATCTTCAGCATGTTTGATCAGATTGATGAACTTTTTTGTCAATAGACCTTAACAAAAATCACAAAATTGTGATTAGAAATTCCTGCAGCATGTACTTGCTCCATTTCCCAAGGTAAAGAAAATATAGAGCCAACAATAAAACAAATGAAGCTGCAATTACCATAAAAGAACTAGGATTTTGATATCCGCGCTCCACTTTTTACCGATGGCGCTTCACTTTGTTCATGAAGTTACTAGTAACTTCACGTTAAAAATGGAGCGCCATCAGTGAAAAGTGAAGCGTGAAAATCAGTTTCCAAGAACTAAAGTTGAAACTAAAAGAAGATACAAAAGTCTACTATGAATATTTAAACATAAAAAACAAACTGCATAAGCAATAATTCAGTTACCGAGGGAGCTATCATATCGACAGGGACCAACTGGAGTAAGATTATTGCCAGAAGGAGAACCTGCAAACATAAAAATGTCAACTTTTCTGCTTTTTTCCTGCTTGTAGGGGTGAAATGTTGTAAACATCACTGAAATACTCTTTTGACAATATTTTAGATCCTTTGCAGTCTCACAGAAATATAGTGAAAAAATACAGGAATTTACATAGTGGGTAGTAATACAGTAATACTAACCAACATGTGATGAAGGAGTTTGAGATCCAGTTCTATTGCCCTTTGCTATTCTAGGCACTTTTTGTGCCTTCCCCCCTTTCCTTGATACAGGTGTCTGAAAAGGACTGCTAACAGCTTCCGCATAGCCAGTGCTATGGTTCCGCTCACTCGATTCAGCTTCAAATTCTGCTATTTCACCCTTCCTCTTCAATGGCTAAAAGACACCCATTTAGTTTTACAATATAAACAATATGTTGAAATGTAACTACATGTTAATTACAAGGAAATCTCAACTGAGGTCCACCCAAGGGTAACATCATCATAAACAGCATATATACAGGGCATTAAGAACAAAAACAACTGATAACCAAAGTACTTTAAAACAACAAAAGGTCATCAAGGCTTGGCTATGAAACAGCGACAATATGGCTTGACATTTCAAACCCGCCCAATACCTTTGGCAAATGAAATGCCTGACTAAAGTCCCTCAGAAGTTAACCAGAAAGGAAAAGATAGTAAAGAATTCAATCATGAGGAACTCAACATAATATGACTCAACTATAAAAAAAAACCCGACTTAATCACACCAACCCATCTTTCCAAGACCAACAATATCTCTCTCCCCTCACTATGCCTGTCACCAATATCTTCCCAATGAGCCTATGTCCTTTAGAGAATCAAAGTTGCAAACAGAACCTTTATCGCCTCCGAAATTCCAGGAGAAGCATTCCATATCCTTCTCCTGCCCATTCCGATCCCAACTCTAGTCTTTAGGTTCGTATTGAGAATGAAAGTAACTCGCGACAGACGTCACTAACCATAATGAAGCGCTCTAAGCATAAAATCGCTCATAGGTGTATCTTTATTATTTGGATGAGCAATAAATGTGAAACATAAAAGGCATCATGGAATTGCCAACCAAGTACAAAATGATAGATCTCAACCCTAAAATGCCAAAAGGGGCCATAGACAAAAAGGCATGCTCTACATACATATATGGAGGATCCAAAAAACAAAAATCTTACACGCCAAAACTCAACTATACCCAGCGTATGCAAAATTCTTTAAATGACAATCGAATCCTCCTCTCCTTGGGAAGATCTTCTATTGCGTTCCTGCGAAATCAACCACATAAGCCATGAAGGAGCTAGCAACCAAGATTTGCTCCCATGTTTCTGCACCCTTGCCCCTGTTCAACTCCCCATTACTCCAGCCCAGATCCTTGTAAAACACTCAATCAATTCCGAACAAGGCGACAACCAAAGTCCACGACTCCCTTGCAATATGAGAGTGAAAGAGTAAATGAGCAACCAACCATCTCCCCGTCATTCTTGCACAAGCAACACCTGTACAGAACAGTTTTGTATCCTTCATACGGAGGACAACGGTCAAAATTTCGCCAAGAGCAACTATCCAAGCAAAAAAACCATCCGGCGCCCCTACTTTCTGAGGAAGTTTTTTGTGCATCAGTGACCCGACACCATGTGGTGTCACCAATCAATTCATGCTCAGACGCGTTCGCGCAAAGTTGGGGGCCAAGGCCAAGCTGGCCGACCACTAAACACAACCAGCTCAATCGAGCATGAATGGATCGGTCACACATCAACAGGCCATGTGGTGTCACTGTTCCCAAACTGCTTTCTCCATACCCTTCTACGAAAACCTCTCGCTCTCTCTCTCTGCGAAGAAAGACACACCAAAACCAACATCCCGCCTCCCCCTCTAATCAATCTTACCCTCCCCGTCACCAACACCACCTATGCCATAAAGGAAAAAAAGCTCAAAATCCCAAACATCTCTGCTCTGCCTCCCAATCTAGCAACCGTCTACGTGGTCTAATATCTCAAAAAAGCAAGCTTTATCAAGACAAAACCTATGAATCATACGAAATGAATCACCGATACTAGTCGGAACATCATCTCAATCTAAACAAAGCATAAACTAGACGCATAAAACTAACAATATTCAAAACCAAACATACCAATTACACAACACCAACTGAAAAATCACAACTCAAGCACAGTCCCGCGCATAAACACGCGGACACGAACGCACTAACCGGCGATTTGACCACGATAGCCTCGGGTTCCTTCTGCCTGTGGTCAAACGCGGGGGCCGCCGAGAACCTGTGGTAGTCCCCAAACGGCGGCTTCAACGCCGTGAACGGCAGCTGGTTCTTCAAAGGCGGCGTCTGCCGGATGATCTGGTCCGTCGGCTGGCTCGGAGCTTGCGAAGTGGACATCTGTACTCAGAAAGCTCACCAATTTGTTGAAAAACCCCCAGGGGATCGATCAAGCCCTCTTCTTGAAGCTTTGAGGGCTTGTTTAGGGGAGAGAGAGAGAGGAATTGGAATCGGAATTGGAGTGAGAAACGGAAACTAGGGGGGAGGAATCGGAGGGTGAGAGATCTGATTTGGGGAAGGGGGAGGAGGAGGAGGAGGAGGAGGAGGAGATGAGAGAGAGGATTAAAAAAGCGGGAAGAGAGAGAAAGAGCAGAAAACGAGGGTAGAGGGGAAGGAAGGAGGGAATTTGGTTCGGATATAGATGTGGAGGGAAGCACTTAGATATACTATTATTTAATAATTGACTCACTACAGTAATACTCCTACTACTTATTACTGTATTTTATTTATTTATTTATTTTAATCATATAAGAAAATGACAGAAAATTAGCAATTGTGTTTTTCTTTTTTTGTCCTTTTTTATCGTCCGGTAGAGGGAAAATATGGTTTCAGTAAATTTTTTGAAAATAACTAAGTCTTATTAATAAGTGTCAGTGGTTTAATAAAAAAGATTATTAGGCCAATGTACCGCTAGAGTTTGATCGCTCCTAACCTGGTCGTGAGTACAAATGAGTTCCCTTATTCGAGAGCTTATCTCGAATTCTTTCTTCTTCTACCCTACATAAAATGGTGCGGAAGAATAAAATTATAGTAACATATTTTAACAGATATTATAGAATACCTGTTGTTTACCGGTAACACAATTACTACGGGAATGGAGATTTTCGCATAATTACATCCAAATTTCTTTCGTGATAAATTTGTTCAAATTAATTTGCTCAAACAAAAATGAAATTTACACTTGCCACGAATGAATTTTATTCACTTGATAGTTTATGGCTAATCTCCAGCACAAGGAGTAAATTATTAAGCCACTTTTCCAAAAATATATAATTTTTTAGGAATCAGATAATCATATTATGAGTGAATAAAATAAAGAGATGAATTATTATTATTGTTCCTAAGAGTATTGATTTTGTTCATTTCAAAAACTAAATACTATATAAATAACGTGGGTTGGAATCGGCGATTCGCGCCTTTTATAAAACTCAGTTAAAGTGGCGATTATTTGGCGCGTAGTGGTTTTCCCCGAACCCAAGCCCTAACTAACGACACTCGCCACCTCCGCCACTTATGGCGCTAAAGCTACAAGACAAAATAATATGGTTAGTAGGTGTCATGTTGGGCTTGGGCCTTTACTCCTTGGACTTGAACAGGCCCAATATTGGGCCTAAATATGGGCCAACAGCTTGAGATAGAAGACCCAACAACTTCTAAAAACAACACAGCTTGAGAAGGATTATAGTATTTGTGAGCAATTAATAGATGTTGTAGGGTACGTCGGCCCCACTTGAATGTGATTGGTTTATTGTGATAGAATTCGTGGATGACCTGCTTTTAACTAGATCGGAGAGAGGAATAGTTGAGGTGTGCGTAAACTGACCCGGACACCTCTGATCGTTGAACAAAAAAGAAACAGGGTTTGACATTTGAGAATTCGCCATGCGATATCGACCTCTCAAGTACACTAATACTGTTTGGGCCTTATGGCCAATTTGCAGAATCCATTTTTTGTATGTGATACCAGAAGTCTGGGTGCACCTCGACTAATTCTGGAGCAATAAAGTTATCAATCGGACAAACTTTCAGTGACCTCAATATTTGGAATATTTGACTTATGTGGGAATGAAAAATGTGACCTCATTGCAAAATCCATTTTAATGATATGAAACAATTCATCTTTACTCCAATATTCTATGGGCCTAGAGGTCATTTATGAAAGAATACTCGTTAATACTTAATGGTAATCATAAAATTTTGCTACTTTCTTGAAGCCAATGAGAAAAAAACAAATTTAAAAAGTATTGACCATAGATCATCTATTATTTTTGATGAACACATGATGATAATCAAATTATTCTTATCATAATTTCTCTCTGAGGGTATCCATAATCAACAATTCAGATCATGAAATTGAACCAAAGAGAACCCTTTCATCAGCTCCTGATTGTTTTTTTTTTTTTTTGGGTGTGTTTTGGTAATGTATTCTTCTTCTCCTGATGATTGTGTGTTCGGATTGTTCCACATCTACAATGTGGAACCCACATGCATCAGACAATTGCGAGTACATCTATTTTCATTTCTGTTCACATCCATATGTGTTGTAGATGTGGAACACACTTGCATTAGCCGACTGCGAGTACATCTGTTTTCAAATTTGTTCACATCCATCTGTGTCTGTAATATTGCTAGTTTATATTGGGTCTGGATCTTCTCTAGCAATTGTCCCACACAGTCCAGTAGTTTCTTACAATGAAGGAGACTTCGACCGGTAAGAGCTTTTGGGATCTATACATGTGAGATAGCTGGATACGTTTTCCTTTTTATACTTGCCTATGTATTACCCAATTCACATTCTGACCATTCTTTTCATTCATGCAAACTAATTAGATCAACTAAAGGTTAACTGATTCTTTAGCTTTAGCGTCATAGGTGGTAATTGATTTTTGCACTCCCGTTTTTTACGAATCCACTCTATTAAAAAACGGTGCGGAACTCAGTTACAAAATCAGAGCATATTTGTCTTTGAAATTTTGGATGGCATAATATACAGAATTTAACTACGAAATAAATGTCCTCCAATCATGTGATTAAGAAATTCAATGGACTACTTTTCCATGACCTATGTATCTATTCGGCGAGCGAAATGAAGTGACTAGTTCAGATCAGATTACAAGACCACAGGCTCGCACCAATTTTGAACTCGCAACATGGGCACGCCGTGTCGGATTCTTAGCTAGGCATGTTTGAACCAGCAGCCAGCAGGGTAATTGGTAGTGTCGGGAGCAGAATAAGGAAAATCATGTTTTTTTGTCGCCGAACCAAGAAGGAAGAATCACAATTGTTTGGATTGACAGAAAGGAAAGGTATTGATCCCTCAACTTTTGGGAGTTTCTGAGAGGGAAGGGAGGGAAGGAAAGAATGGAGGGACATTTTGAGCTGGTTTGCGTTACTTCCAAAGGTGGGTGGAAGTGCTTTCTCCTCTCTCTACCAGGGTTTCAAGAAACTATTGAAAACACTTTTGGACAGTTTGGATCGTGCACCTCTGCACTACGGGATCTCCGTTTCCCTCTACTTGACCTCCAGAGGAGATATCCAATAAATAATCCACAAGACGGGTTTAAAGTAGAACATGTCCGAAACAATTGGGCAAATGACAAATTAGAAAGATCTCAAATTTAACAGTTTAAGAATAAGATGCTGGTGAAAGGCTGAAAGCTCTATCCTTTACTAACAGGGATATAGCCCAAATAGACCAAATTTCCAATTAACGAGACCAATGGTACTAGAATGGTCTACCGAGGGTTATCCCCGATTGTTACCTTCAGAGTTCCGGAATTTGTTGAGGTGCGCGTAAACTAGTTCAGTCATCCAGATATCGAAAAAAAGAAGTAATACTAGAAATGGTTACAACTTACAAGTTAAGGAACAATTGACACAGACAAGAAGCATGCAACCGCACAAGTTTTACTACAATTACAATAAGATTCATCTCGCATATTTTTGGAGATTTATATTGTAATCTTAGTAATTAAAAATGGACACAAACATCGAAAATGGACAAACAAATTGGGTCGTGAAACTATTAGATTAGTCTAACAGAAACTCTATGCAAATATACAACAGGGAAGTAGAAAAAGAGTACACAACAGAGGTCTAAAAAACTACTACATTGAAATACACTCAGAGACCAACCACGCACCGCCTCGGCCCACCGACAAGCGTCCCGCCCTTCCCGGAAACCCCAACCGGCAACTCACCGCAATACACCCTCAGGAACCTCCTCCTCCCCCGCCACGCGCCGGCCTTAAACCTAACCCACCCCGCCATCCTCACGTTAAAACTCACACTCCCCCTAACCGTTTTCTCCCAGCGGATCCCTTCCACCACCCACCCGTCCACGTACCTATCGACCGCCGCGAAGGTCGCCCTGAGCGCGGTCTCGTCCCTCGTCCCCAGCATGAACGGCGACACGGTGGTGTCGGATATGGACTCCCCTTTGTAGTACAGGGAGGCGGCGAGGGCGTCGTAGTAGATGGTGATCTTGTGGTTGGGGTTGTGGACGGTGAAGCGGAAGTCCCAGTTGGCGGTGAGGAGGGAGGAGTTGGGGGAGAGGGAGAGGTTAGAGAGGGAGAGGGAGTCGACTCGGAACTGGGGGAGGCGGGGGCGGAGGGCGAGCCATGTGATGAGGGTTATGATGCCGGCGATGACGAAGATGGCGAGGAGGATGGCGATTAGGCGGCGGAGGAAGATGGCGCGCGGGGTGGGAGGGGGGCGGTAGGGGGGAGGGTGCGGGGCGGCGTGGGTGAAAGCGGTGGCGGTGTAAGGATTGGGGTAAGGGTTGTTGGTTGGGTACCCTGTGACTGGCCTGGAATGATCTGCCATTGTTAACGCATTTGGAGTCGGAAGTGCTCTAGATACAGCAAGAGAGAGAAGAGAGAGAGAGAGAGCAGTAATATAAGGCAAGGCAGAGTGGGCACCGAGGACGTAAATGTCAAGCGGTGTTGAATTTTGATGACGAAAGTTTATTCACTCTTTCACATGCTCCGTATTCATTAAAAACCATCCATTTAATAACCGAGCTCGATTTTTAAATTTTATGTACATTCATAAATCTAACGGTTTAAGGTAGTTCTTTGAATTTAACGTCTGATTTCTAAGACGGACCATTTTTGGAAAAAATTCAAATTAATATCTCTATCTCGAGTTTATTCCAAATCCGATTCTAAAACTCCTCTCCCTCTCTCTTTTTGCATACATAATCACGGTTTCTTCAATAGGAGAAAATATTAAGAATATTGTTACCATCAGTATTTTGGTTTAGTTGGCATCATGGCATGTCGTAGATCATCAATATAATAAAGGAGAAGCTTATTTGGAAAAAAAATAAAACTTTTGGTATGATTCAAGTTTTTTTAATTTGTGAGGGTGGTCAATGGTAGGGAGAACAATTAATTTAGGTAAGGACGGATAACGAAAAATCTTATGCCCGGACGTAGTGTTTAATTGCTGAAAATTATGTTTATTGTGGATAATTTATAATTAAGATTCACAAATACCTTCTAATCGGTGCGTAATTAGTTTGGAAGATTTAGTTGTTGTAAACTCAATGTCAAGTAGTACCGCTCCTTTAGGAATGGACGATGTGCTTACACTTTACTTAGAACATTCAAAACCATATCGAATAACCAATTCTTCGAGCCGTGTCTAGAGGCACGGATATGCGCTAGTAGGAAATAAAAGAAGTATAGAACACATAATTTTTTCTTTTTACTGAAGTGTTATTTTTAAACATAATTTAGGGCATCCATAATAGTACCTAAATTACTTTATGGGGATCAATTTTATTTTTACTAGCGGAGGGACTTATTTAGATCTGGAGCGAAATCCGTTTAAATGATTTCACAAAAGTTGATAACATATAAGAATTTTCAAACCTGAAATTTATGAGGGAACAAATTCTAAATTAATCTCAAACTTCACCGACAAACAAACCCCTTGGATTTTCATTTTATTTTAATATATATGAGTTAATCCCGCCGTCCATGTTTGTTTATCCACTTTTACTATTTCACAACCCTTAAAAAATTGTTCATAAGGTCAATTATTTTAAAAATATATAATACGAATCTTATTTGATAAATCTCAATTAGATCTACTATATGTTTTAAATATTATATTTGCTTTTCTATTTCCTATTTCCAAAGTAATGCCTAAGCCGCTCCCTAAAAAGCGAGAAAATTTTCAATCCAATGGTTATTTGTAAGCCGGTTGCATTGAAGAAAGCAATTACTCCAGAATAAAAAGGAATCTGACGATGCAACTGGTTGTAGATATATCAGGAATACAACTAAATCGTCAAAGGTTTAAGAACCTTCTTATAATCTTACTGCAGATAATCCGAGTAAACAAATTTCAACCAATTTTCATTACAGTTTCTCATTTTTAAAAGAGTTGCCTAATGAAATGTTTTCAACACCGTTTGCAGTATTCATTTCCTGTTTTCTACAGTCAAGAACGAGTTGTTTTCATTCCCCATTCAACCAATGTCCAGAGGAAATGCTTATACCCATTCAAGCGACTCACAATCTGGAACACGTTTCTGAAACAAGGTACAACTGTGTCGAAAATGGGCGGATTTGCTAATCCCTATTCCCTCAAACATATAGACAAGTGATACGTGTACCTAAGTGCAAAACTAGGAAGAGTTATGGGGGTTCACCGGCACCAGTAAAACGGTGAAGGCAATGGCATCTTCAAAAGCACAACTTTCTCAAAAGATTACCCAAATAACAGACATTAACAGTCACCTTGCTGAGAATCTCATTCAATGGTTTGGTCACAATATGTTACATCACATCCAGAAATTTATTGGCTTCATATGGTCACTATGTACACCATACGGCAGGTAAAGAATGAAATATGGAAACAGGCAAAAGCCCCACATTCAACAATTCAATGGGTATTTTAACGACAGAAACAATCTCAACTAAGGAGAAATTAGCGAGATCGTACCAGCAGAATATAGGAATTAAGAACTCCGTTGGAAGTCCTCGAGCATCATCCCCTTTAGACTTTTTGCCAGCCACATAGCTGTCTCTCTTGGGGAGACCTTATCTTTTCCAAAAGGCTTCAAAACAACTGAAAGTTCTTCCAATCTATTTTGCTGAAGCAAGTCTGCAGACAATTCCAAAAGCCCTTCCAATGCATCTGCCCGCTGCCTGAAAGACGTGACATCCAAAGTTTCCTTCGCGGGCATTTCCTCTACTGTTGCATTCAGATTAGCTTTTGCTGGCTCAGAAGGTTCAACTTCTGTGTTCAAAGAGGTAGGATTTCTGGCATCAATTTCCTTAATTCCAGAAGTATCAGAGGGAACTGAAATCAGTCTCACATTTTCGGAGCAACTAGATGATTTCAGAGCCAAAGGATTTCCAAGGTTTTTCATCTCCTTTTCGTCACTTACTACATTTATCAGTTTCCCAACATCCGTACCTTTTCCACTCTCCACAGTTTCGATAACTGGTTGCTCGGTCCCAACACGAAAACTACTGTGCCTTATGACATGGATGACATCATCGAAAGCAGGAGGAAGATGTGCACTAGCTGGATTTTCAATTGCTGAATTTTGTGAAACTACTTCTGTGTCTGGCACAAAATTCATGTGGTTGGATAAAACTGGAAGTGTAGGAGAAGAGTTGATATCAACTGCTGACGACAGTAGTTCCCTCACAGTAAACTTATCATCGCCATCCAATTTCGACGTGAGGTTTAACACGGGCATTACATTATGCCCCATACTAGGCCCGCTTGAAGGGTTATCATCTTTACAGACAGATGTTTCTACAGATCTATTGTCACGTCCATGTTTTTCCACTGTTGTAGCATTCGGAATGTCAGATTTGATTGGGGAAGCAACTTTGGAGGTAGTTGGTCTCAAGTTTTCAGTTTTGGAATCATGACCAGTTAGTATCTGATCTGTGAAGGCGGTAAGAGGAGTTGTTGTGTCATCAGAAAGCTCAAATGCTTGAACTGACAATGAAGACGAGGCAGAATTGCTGCTATCTGCTTGCATCCCTTTGCAAGCTCCCACTAGAGCCTTATGTGACTCTTGTATAGTCTCTTTTGGAAACTGCGCAAGGCGACGAGTGGGCACCATGCACAAAGTCCTCTCGGGATCTTGAGTATTGGCCTCTGCATTGGACGCATCACCCTCCAGTGGGTTCATCCGTCCAGCAAATGACGATCTTCTAGCCAGATTAGGAGGTGTTTTTATTCTTGGCTTTGCAGGAAATCCATCTTCAGCAACATGTTTCATGGGACCACATGGAGGGATTCCATCATGTTTCTGTCTAGTCTTTAGAGAGAAATCAACAACAGGTAACTGCACATATTGGGAATGAATCTAAATAAATGAAAAGTTGAGAACTGATATAGTGGAAACAAAAACAATTAAATGTACTTACCTGAGGCTTCAGAGAATGTGTTCCCTTACTCCGTTTTGCAGACTCAAAGCTCCCGATTGCTGGTGCAAAAGGTGATGTCTCTATATTGGCCTTGAAACCAGGAGTAACTGGACTAGGTTTGGGGACTTTAGGCAACACTTCTAAATTCATTCTTGGGGTCCCAGCTCCCCCAGTTTCTGTGTGGTTCCCTCTTATTGGGGAGCTATTTTCTCTAGCGCTCCCTGCTTTCGAAACCACCACAGTATGTTTTGCAGGTTTCGGACGCTTAGATACAGGATTAGATATCTGTTCGGCATGCAAATGTTTCATTACTTCTTCTTCATTCATTTTCAAGGAGCAATTTTGTACATCACCAAGTAACAACTGCTCACATCCAACCTCATTGTCCATAGAAGCCAAATCTGTATCAGTACCTTTGTTGTCACAATTTAATGCCATGACCTTGATTTTTTTCTCGCTTGAAACCAAGCTACCTTTGTCACTACAAGAACTGCTACTGCTCTCACTTTCAGCCGGATTCTTCCTAGTATCACGAGCGCGAAAAAGAGGCTTCTCTGGAGAATAGGAAGCAGGAGGGTGAATTGATGAGCGGTATTGCTCAACATAAGGCTGCAAATACGGGTGCTTCAGGATAGCTGATGCCTGACCAAAATTGAAATTTGATAATTAGATTGTTTCATGAATGATGAAGTTTCTTAAACGGAAACGCCAATGCTGTGAAGGCTTACACTTGGCCGATGTTCAGGGTTTTTTCTTAGCATGCCCTTGATAAGTGTTTTTCTGTCAGAGGATTAACAGATTAATAACCATTTTACATTTTCCATACTACCATTGATTATTGTACTCATTAGTCATCATCAGAAAATGCCATCAAATAGTACAGAAAATATCCGGTCCAAAACCACTATGAAAATGGTTTGACTTACAAGGAGGGGGAATAACAGGAAGGTATAGGACCAATGGACGATCGGTTTATCTTACTTATCAACCCTGCCATGTCCTGAAACCAAACATAAAACGCAAGTATTAAACATTGAGCAAAAAAATAAAGTTAAGAACAGTGAGGACTTCACCCAATGGAAGGACGGTATTAATATTAGTTTTTAAGAAAGAAAATAAGATTCATACGAAAGATAGACACATCTACAGCAATTTAATTGTGGAAAAACTTGTCAATGCAAAACAAAATAAAAAGCATGCCTTGAGACAGGAGCTGGTTTTGTGACAAAGTATAACTGCTCTGTAGCACTAAAGTTTGATCAATGTACTGTGTCATTGGAAAATGTGAAAATGTACCACTCATCAACCAAATTACATCATTGTTATAAACACAAGACAGATTCAAGACAAAGTTTTTGCACCCATAATTGGGGACCGAAAAGCAAAATGAACGCGGAGAAAAGAACCTAGGTGAATATATGATTTTCAATCTCTTATTTAACTGTCATACCAAAGTAGACATGGGATAGACATTAAACCATCATCATACAGTTATTTGTTTCACTCAATCTGCCAAGTTTATCTCATGTCTACTAGAGTGAAATTAACCTAGAGAACATACAAAAGCTTTAAATGCGGGTCGATGAGCAGCCATCTCATACATACAGCAACCTGTCAACAAATTTAAAGTTCAATTTTAGAAGAATAAACCTAAATCTGTCACGGACTTACTCTTATAAACCTCGGAACATTTCAAGATTAAACAAGAACTGATACCTAGGGACCAAATATCCGATTTGAAACCGTAAGGTATATCTGCAAGAAGTTCGGGACACATGTAATTGGGAGTTCCAACTACCTGGAGACAATGGAATATGGCAGTTAGTTCCACGTTGGAAATTTATAGGACATTCAGTCTTCTTATCATTGGAAAGATCAATGCATAAGCATGATGTTGTCAACCATAAGAAGAACTATATGCTTCTGGGTGAAGGTATATGGATGAAATGTTCTCTTTGTTTATCTTTTTCACGGTTCTATGTCTAGTAAAGTAATTTTATTTCATATTCTGAAAATAGTAACATGAGGCATTTCATCTTATAAGAATTCTAAAACTACAACAGAAACAATATCCTGTTGATGACATACCGAAGAAGCCAAGTCATCTGCCTTCAAAGTCTTAGCAAGTCCAAAATCCCCTGGATAAAAATCAACGTATACCATTCGAAATCAGTTATCAAGCCTTACATCAGCAGAAGTAAATTCCATTGAAAGTACAACTACAATTAAGACAAACTTACCAAGGCGAACATCTTGATCTTTGGTAAGAAAGATGTTGGAACACTGCCAAGGAGTAAATAACCAAATCAGTCAGCAAATTTTTTTTTGTAGACAGTAGAAATAACTCAATCTCCAGACGTCTAGACAAACACTCTATACATACTTTTAGGTCTCGATGTAAAACGAATTTTCCGTGCAGATATTCGACTGCCAATAGTAGCTGAGTGAACCACTTGCAGAGTTTCTGGGTACAGACCAAAATCAATAACAACCCAAATATCAGATACCAGCAACTGAAAACATACAACACAAAATTCCTACAGTGTTTCTCACATTGCCATTTGCCACTGTAAATCATGTTGGGATGCAAATTCGAGAAAGCCATCCATAAAAACACAATTAATTATCTTTTAACAGAGAAAGACCCTACCTCCTCGGGAAAATACTGCCCGTTTGATTTTTTCATCAATTCAGCTCTGTTCGTAATCAAATTTCGACAATGTCAATTTCAACTCTTTAAAAAAGTTAAAGAAAAAGGATATTGGGTATCTGGACAAAAAAATGTATGGAAACTCACATGTCTCCGCCTTCACAGTACCCAGTAACGATGCAAACATAGCAACCCTACAATATCAAGTACAACTTCTAATTCAGGACAAAAAAACAGGTAATGCAAATCAACAGCAAAATTTCCCAATTGTGGAAAGAAACAAGGGGACTGACTGACTTTCTCCACCCATGCTTCCTTAAATTCAACAATGTAGGGGTGTTGAATCCGTGCAATCAGAGCCATCTGCAATCCAAAAAAAATCCCCAAATGTATGCTGATAATTATAAACTCCAACAACAAGACGACACAAAAACCCCAAGGGGTTGGCCGAGTAGTCCTGTCTTGAGCCTTAGCTAAGGTCTCAGGTTCAATCTTCTCGCCAGCAAGGCAGCAACTCTTAAACGGTTTAGTCCGAGGTGCGCGCGAGCCGACCCGGGACAACTTGCATTACCAAAAAAATAAAAAATAAATGAAGCAAAACAAGATGATCCAATCCAAGAGATTGAACTACCTCTTGGTGAGCAGATCTCCTGCATCGCTCCGTCTGCCTAGCCAGACGAATCTTCTTCAGTACGTACCTGTCATTTCCGAATACGATCAGTACAGACTCAAGCCAGTGCGTGCTATATACATATTTAGAGAGAGAGAGAGAGAGAGAGAGAGAGAGAGAGAGAGAGAGACTAGGGCGTACTTCTGCTTCTCGAGCTTGTGATTGACGAGAATGGCAGCGCCGAAAGCGCCGCGCCCAATCTGCTCCATGATCTCGTACTGATCCATCCGAGACTCCATCGCTTTTCTGTCGAATCAGTAATCCAAAAAGCTCCTCTCTTTTTTTCCCCCTCCCAATCGACGCTTTTCCGAACAATTTCGAGCTTAATTTTCAGTGCAGAATGCTCCGAGACTCCTCTGGATCTTCGATTTCGCTCGATCCCATCTCCGAAACTCTACCTTGATATCTTCGCTCTCCTCCCGTTATAGCGTCGGTTGAGTGAGAGCCTTCCTCCTCGGTGTTTAGTACTAGTAGTATAGATTGTACGGCACATTTACAACAAGATTAGGAACAGTTCTGATTAGAACGTGCTACTACTATCATTAAAATGCATTTTCCTCTTATTAAAAAAATGGCTACTCTTACCCCTACCACATTTTGTTTAATTTCATTTTAGTATGTGTGACCAGTTGCCAGTTGGCGAGCTATTTGCCAAAAAGGATGTTATTATCACCGGATCGCGTTTGATTCTCTAGACCGATCCGGTCCGACGTCCTAAAATTGTTAAGAAATGTGCAAAAATTGGTGTAACCTATGTTATCAAAACAAAATGTTAGGCTTAGGTTTCGTTCCAGAAAGGAGAATAAGTACTTATTTTTAAGAAAACAAATTCAAACTTAAAAATTATGTGCTTAGGCAAACTATTTTCTTATCAATGTGGATTTTGTTTAATAGATCTTATTAAGATATTTAATATGGTGCAAAAAAAATTAAAAATTTATTTTTCATTTACATTATTTTTGAGTTTGAAAATATAAAATAAGTACTTATTTTTTAAGAAGGTGTTCTAGAACGGGGCCTTATTCATTTTGGTATTTAAAATTTGAATTTGGAGTGGAGAGAGAGAATGAGTAATGATTTTTGGAAATGCCCGTGTTGATGGTTAGAAGATCCGCAAATTAAAATTTTAGGTGAATAAAATAAGCTGACGAGGTAACTCTCAGGCTTGCAAGGCCTATTCAATACTTATTTGTGGATTGGTAAGACTTCTTTCTCATGCCGTCCCAAAGGGAATCCCATATTACAAGGGCCTGGCATATTTCAATACTTATTTGTACAGTAGGAGCATATTTGTACAAGGGCCTGACATATTTCTATACAAATGATCCGAATCGTTTATTAATTCTTAAAATATTCTTTCAATCAACCCTTGAAAAATGTTATAGCTCGATCGAATAACTCTGAGTGATTGATCTAGTCTAACAACTTTTCATTCAAAATTTAGGGTTCCAAATCTGAATGATAGTTAAATAATTGGATCAAATATCTGCATTTTTTGTTGATCTTTTGCAAAGCCATTAAAAACATTTAAAATTAATGGACGACTCAGATCATTTGTATGAGACCTCAAAGTGGGCTCCACAAAAAATCTGTGCACAATATAGTGGCAAGGGTTTATAGTAATAAGAGAAATTCTATGGCATGGTCGCGTAGACATGTGGGACATAATTAAGAGTTGTGAATCAGGAAAGGGAAAGTAACTCCTTTTTATTTTTTGTTAGGTAATTGATATTTGTGCTCCCTTTTTGATGCATGCGTTCTACTTTCAATGTGAAGTTACTAGTTAATAACTAGTAATTTCATGAACAAAATGGAGCGCATATATCAAAAAAGGAAGTACGAATATCAATTTTCTTTTGTTATCAGAAGTAACTTATTTTTATAACAGTCAAGCAATTTTTCCTGCAGAAATCCGAAGATAAAAGATTACATCACGATGGACGAATGAATCAAAACTATTAAATCTAAGACCCAAGCTAGCAAAGAAGCATACTAGGCTAACAAACTCAAGAACATCCCGTCAAAGAAAACCAACACTTGGTGATGAGAGAGTCCCTTTTCAAGACAAAGTAGTCGAGGAACCAAAGGGAACCCCAGCTCAAAGCCTCAAACCATTGAGATGTAGCGCGCATGCAATCATCAATCGAAAGCAGAAACCCATACTAACACGTCGATCACATATTTCAACTTCCGAGCACCAAACCAAACAACAAAAAATAACAAAATTTATTTGCCCTCCATCCACACCCACCGAATTTAGAGAAATTAGACCGGTATAATTGTCGGACTGAAAAAACCAACAGGAAGAAACCAAGCCAAAGACAATTGATACGGAAACCTCAGGTCATGGAGCTGTGGCTGAAAAACGTCACCTCATAATATGGAAACTTAAGACAAAGGGACGAGACGATAACTTAACTTAGGCATGAGTAAATCCCTTTGATTAAACAACATTGATATATGTACAGATTTTTTAAAACAGACGAAGCATACAAATAGAATTTGGACCCGTTTTGGGTTCCCCAAATGTAATCGGAACCGTTCATTTTGTTCAAAACATCTTGTTTAAGGTCACCCAATAAAAAATCAGCTCATTTGTATGTCGCTAAACGGGTTTACGAAACACCTAACTTTGGTTCAAAAAAAAACCTTTTTTTTGAAGCAAAGTTAGGTGTTTCGTAAACCCCTTTACCGATATCTAAATGAGCTGATTTTTGGCGGAGACCTTAAACAAAATGTTTTGAACAAAATGAGCAGCTCCGATTATTTTTGTAGAACCCAAAATGGATCCAAAATCCATCTGTATGTGCTGTCAGTGTTTCAAAAATCTGTCGGTATACTTACTGTTGATCAAATCATTGTAATGAGGAAAAGTAAAGAGTAAAAATCACTTTGATTGTAAAAAGTACAGTAAATTACTTTTCCTCGTAATCAGGAAAAGTAACTTAGGCATGAGTATAAATCACTTTGATTGTAGTAAAAATGTTGCTCAACCACAGCTATATCTACCAGTCGCGATCATGTTCGTTCAATAATAGTCCCTTTGTCCTAACTTAATGAATTTATCTTATTTCTATCTTTCTAAGATTTTGGGTCAATCCACGTCAAGTTTTTGATCAATCATTCGGCTTAGGAGAGAAATCTAAAAATAAAAAGTACGAGTAGTTAATTACAAAAAGTTTTTTTTTTAAAAAGATAGGTTTTTGAATTTTAAGTTCTGTATATTCTGAATTTTGTTACGTCAATTCAAAAAATTTCGCTTACATGATTGGTTTCGCCGAGACAAATGCATAATTCCAAACATGTATTAGTATGATGAAAAATAAAAGAAATTAACCAAGTACATAAATTACTCAATAGCCGAGAGAATGATTAACTTAGTCCAAAAGGTCTCGAATTAAAAGGATGTCCATTGATCGGGACCTTCAAACATTATTGTGGATAACTAGGTGTTCATGTCAGCTTGCACGACACACATCGACAAATTCCGAAACTCTGAAGTTAACTATGAGACAAAATGATCAGTGTTTTAAAGTTTGGATCGAATACTTGACTTCCGTGAAATTTGACCACGAAATAGTCATCTGGTTGCCATCTTATGCCAAACCCCTTGGGATCCTACCGCAATTATGCTACAGCCACCGCACGGCGTGTGGGGCTCACTCCGGATTCTGCGCGGATGATTCAAGCCGTTTAATAATTTTGAAAAAAAAAATGAGTGGGCATTGCAAAAAATCAATCTGATATATGTGGGTACTTGATCGAATCTTTCCATTTTTTTAAAAATCGGAAAACCCATTTTTTTCGATTTTTCATAAAAGAGAAGATTAGATCGAGCATTTACACATATCAGATTAAACCGATTTTTCCAATGCCCACTCGTTCCTTTTTCAAAATTATTTAACGGCTCAAATAATCCATACGAAACCGACCTAGAATGGACTCCACCCACAGTGTAGTGGCCGGCCACCCTCTAGACTTTCTGGATCACACCATGCCAATGTGGATATTGCTGTATGACAGTCCGAGGACTGAGGAGGTATCCCTTTGGTTTCAGCAAAGCATGTGCTTTGGTAGAGAGCATTATTATTTGTGGGCTGGAGTCAGCGGGGTGATTGGTGTGGGGTCCGCTCTCATGCACCCACGGCGCTGGAATTTTTCAGTTAATTTTGGGAACATGGGAAGTAACCATATGTTCAGACATTTGTGGGTTTGTTTGGTCCCTAGACGTACGTACGGCTAGATCCCCTTTCTAGCTACTTCCTAGACTGCACCCATCACGTGGCTAGCTAATTATTAGGGATGTTTTGGGCAGTGAAAATTTTGTATATTTTTATTTGTGGTTGAGAAATTGTTAGGTGTTTTCAGTAGTGAATAAATTGTTAAGAAATATCGAGTTATTTTCGATAGTGAATAAGTTGTTGATGGGTTTGTGAGTTGAGTTATGTAGCAAAAAAAAAAAGTTTTCATTGACAACTTTTTTGTTAATGAAAACGAGATGGTAAAATACTAAAAAAATTTTTGTTAGTGAAAACGAGATGATAAACTTCGTTAAGCTTTTTTTTTTTTCGTTTTTTGTTAGTGGAAACACCCCTAATGGAATTTTCTAAGAAAAATGATAATGCCAAAACTGTTTTTGTTTATGTTAAAGTTCTGAAACCTTCTATGCGGTCCATAGAACAGCATGCGGGACCCACTTTGGATTCCGCACAGATTATATGAGTCATACAATAATTTAAAATAATTTTTCAAGTGCGCTTGCGAAAAAACAGCTCATTAAGATAAGTAAGTGCTTGATCCAATTTTTTTGCATTCAGATTATAGGAACCTAGAGTGGGCCCTGCGTGTCGGTCTATGCATTGTATGTACACAGCCCGTTAGAGGCTTTAGCTTCGGTGTACACCAAATGATTTACCTGTAGTTTTATTGTAATGAATTTTTCTAATATGCAAAACAGATCATCACTACTACAATAATCGTAAAAGATGACATTTTAAAAGTGTCATTAAACGTGAAAGATGACAGTTTTGAAACTGTCATCTATGGAGCTGTCATTAAAAGTTTAGATTTGTTATGACAATAAAAAACTGTCATTAAACATATAAGATGACAGTTTAAACCTGTCATCTTTGTGATAAAAGATGATAGTCTTAATCTGTCATCTTTAATCACAAAGATGACGGATTTAAACTGTCATCTTATCTGTTCTCCATTCAAGAAAAAAAAAAAAAAACCAATTCTCTTTCGAATGCGTGGCCGCCCACGTGGCACCCACGTGCCTCTCGCATGGCCGCCCAGTGGCACTTGTGTGTCGCCTACTTAGCACTTGTGTGGACAGCAAATATTTGCTTGCCCCAGGACTTGAACTCAAGAACTTCAGTTCCTCGCGCACGTGTTACCATCTGAGCTGGCACGCTTATTGTTAACAAAAGACAAACAAAAATATATATAGTATAATTTCGAAAATTTTAAGATGAGCACTTTTAATGTCAGTTTTGGATGAAACTGTCATCGTAGACATTGAAAGTATGAGATGACAGTTTTAAACTATCATCTTATATGTTTTTATGACACTTTCTGACTGTCATCTTTTATGATCAACTGCAATGTCAGTTCTAACTAAAACTGTCATTAAAAGGGCTTAGTTTTAATGTCGTTTTTAAGGAAAACTGTCATTAAAAGGTTTCCCATATGGGCTTCCGGAAGCGCATGTTTTAATGTCAGTTTTAAGCAAAAATTGACATTAAAGAAAAAGATAATAATGTCACTTTTATTCTAAACCGTCATCTTATATCGCAAAGATGACAGTTTGTAAGATGGACTGTCATCAAAAGTCTAACATCATATTTTTTATGACAGTTTTACAAAAACTGTCATTGTTTCAATTTTTTGAGTGTCATCTTTTAAGGTTTTTGTAGTAGTGCATGATGGCTCCTAACAGCATTTTTGTTAAGATCACACACATTTACGCACACATTTTTACATTTTTTTTTTATATTCCAAGTATCTTGATTTCACACATACACGTGGGTCTGAAACACCCATTTTCTTTAATTGAAAATCAAAGTCCTTGTGGCATATGATTATTGAGGGTTTCGGGTGCCAACACAATAGGAATGCGTCTCCCCTTTGTGATGTCTTTTTTTCCCCTCGAGTGTTCAGACTCATTGTGTACTTCTTCCTCCTATCAATAAATTTTTCCTTTGTTTGAGAAAAAAAAAATTCAAAGTCCAAGTCCATAGCTCTTAATGGGATATATATTTTGCACATTTGTGTGTTCGTACATTATTGTAGTATATCCTCGTTTCAGAAAAATTGTTCGGTTTGTGAAACAATAACTTAAAAAAAAGTATGGCCTTATCAAAAAAAATTAAGATTTTAACAAAAAATTGAAATAACCATGAGTTTCTAGTAACTTGCTGCAAGAAGTTCAAAATTTTGTTTATAAACTGCATTTTTTTAATTTTTAATTTTGCGTACTGAACCATTCTTTTTTTTAATAATCGAATATTCAGACCAACGTACGTGGACGAAGTTACTATTATGCCAAAGAGAAAAACATGTTGCCCACACGCTTGCGTGTGAAAAGTGTATATAAATAATAAAAAAAATAAAGTGGGTAGTAAACCATCCCAACCAAGAATCCAGCACACAAACTGACAAAAGCAACAAATGACCAAACAGTTGGCATGGCCGTATGAAGGCAACAGTAACATATACTCCTCCGTCCCATAATATTTGTCCGGTCCGCAAAACGGAGACTACAAAATAATGCATTTCTTTCGAGAAAAAATTCAAATTTTTTTCACAAGTTAAAAGAACTCGTCGAGATCTAGTAAGTTGTTGAATTTTTTCCCAACTTTTCTTGCAAAAATAGTATTATTTTTACATCTCCGTTTTGCGGACCGGACAAATATTATGGGACGGAGGAAACATGCAGGGGGCGGAACAGTCAGTATAAAAGAGTGGGTTGTAGTCCACGTCAGCTTTGAAAAAACAAAAATTTTACGGGTAAAATTTAGTCCAAATAAATTCAGCCCTACCCATTTCACCCACCATCAATCCAGTTTAGCCCAGTATAGATTACGATTACCTGCGCCATTGCTCCATTTGTTTCTGACATAATAAAATATTTTACCCACAAAAGTATTTTCCATGGAGATTTCTTTTATTAATTACTCCATTTTTCATGCTCCCTAGCTAATGTACACATACACGGGTGTTCTGGTTACCATACAAATGAACAGAATAATTGCATTCAATCTACTATGTATTACTTTGTAGCAAGAATACAAGAAATCAATAAGTTCATTTTTTTTTTTTCGTAATGTTTAATTTACTCTCTCGGTTTGACTTCTCTTGCATAATAATTCTGACTCCGTCCTGATTACATACCATGAGAAAATACAGCTACTAATAAATTAACAAAAAAGAGGTAATTGCATGCAGCAAGTTATATTATTATTTTTTGAAAACAAGCTAATTAAGAAGATTCGTTGAACAGATAGAAGCAAGCCAGTTACAGAATTATTGATTTCTTTTTCGTCAATTAAATGTACATGCTGTAATTCACATGCTCACTTTGGTCAAATGGAAATTCGATTATAAATATAGTTGTCAATGTATACATGTCTGATCACCATATCAATATATGCCTACAAATAATTGTCAACGGTCAAACAAAGGCAAATGTATAAAGAGCTTTGTATCTCTTGATAGTTTTTTTTTTTTGCTCCGCTATCTCTTGATAGTTGAGGTCATTCTCCTGAAGTTATAATACTTATTTTGTTATCGGTTATGCAATTGAAAGCCACCAATATTTAAGGCAAGAATAATACGAGAAAAATATTGATTTCGATACACTTTTCAAGATACTTTAACACATAGACAATTGTGGATTTTTTTAATTTCTTTTTCCTGCCTTATTGATAGCCCATTGTGTACGTTGTTATTAGCATTTTCCTATCGTTGGGTGGAGCTGCCTAACTACTAATTAATTGCAATTGAGACCAAAGTCACATAATAATTCGTGTGTGGGTGTGTGAGGACTGAGAACACAAGCTAGCGCAATGCGAGGATCGAGAGGGCAGTGTGTTTTGCAAAATTATGTGACTAAAATTGGGACTATGTCCAGTTGTGAAAACTACTAATTCGGAGCATGAAAACTGCAGTTTTTCAGAATTATGTGACAACTATTTGTTCAATCATGTTTCCTTTTATCATTCTATTTGATCACATCGTACAACAAATTGGCTCAACATATGGTTTCATTTTCATGCTTTAAATTGATTACAAAAGCTAACTACATCACAGGCCATTTTCTTATCTATTACTAATCCAATAATATGATCCTAAAATGGAATATATATATATATATATATATATATATATATATATATATATTATGGGTTTTAGTACTGTTTCATACTTTCATAACGTTGGTTCCATGGGCCTCTAATCTTTAAATGATAAGTAATAATATTTTAGGATCGTGGTCTATGATATATTTTATAATATTATTCATTATTGTGTGTCACACAGGGCTCGCTTCATTAGTGTTATTAATAGAAAATTTGGCATTCCGAAAACTATTTGTGAAATATTTCTGGCAAAGTAATTAGTTTCAAAAATCGTCAACCAACCAAGTTATTGAAAAGTAAGAAGTGAGTCTGAAAAGTGCATCCAAACATAATTGGTCCGTTTGGTTCTATTTTGAGAATCAGATTTGCTAAACTTTCCAGATCCTATTGTTGGAGATATAAAATTTGATTCGTTTTCATGCATTACTTGTTTTGAATGGATGAACTGAGTTTCGGTTACACGCTCCTTTTTTTTTTTCCTCATTAATAAACGAGATCACACCCTTTTCTTTTCTTCTCTTTTCTCACTTGGGTAGCCAAAGGGGCTGTTCAGTTCTGGATATCTGTTTGAGACAACATGCATCGAAGCAGTAATTCATCTTCATATCCTTGAAATCTTTTGCAAACATCACCTTATCGGGGGTTGACTTCTGCGGGGCCTGCACCTGTGCCTCAGTGGCCTAAACTTCAAGCCACTGTGTGCAATTCAATGTTCTTTTAAGGCTGGAAAATCCCTAAAAAAACTCTTATACCTTATGCAAAATGACTGGTTAGACAAGCGGTTTGTTGTATTATTGTACATATCTATCTATCCAGCTAGCTTTTGGTGAGCAACTAACTTAGATATTGTTAGGTTGTAGCAAGTCTTACTAGGTTAATCTGTATTACCCTACCATGCACTTTTTTTGGTTTGGATTGTGCTCTGGGTTTCTGTGAATGTCTTCCCGACTGGTAAATGGTAATAAGTATGAAGTTTTGGATGGTATTGGGCTGCTTTGTACCTGAAATGACACATCTTTTGTCCTTCGCTTTTCACAAGATAGGGGCATGTATATGCTCGTAAATGTTTTTGAAGCGCCTTTTGCTTTCTTCTCTCGGAATATTTTGCATATAAACTTTCAAATCGAACATGGTTTTGCAGTGGCTTTCGGTATATTGGTAGATGCTACTTATTTATTTGGAAGTGAAAACATTGTGGCCCTACAGTTTTGCACAAGCATGCGCAATTGTAATTTGGAAATTGCCAGGGGTTTGTGTGTGGGACCCAAGCGTATGTGAGGGATTCTGTTCAGATGGTTGTGCACCTAGCATCTCTCGTTGTGCTATACTGCTATGTGACTCGTGTTGGGGTTCAAATGGGCCGAGTTGGAAGCCCAATGATTGAACCTAAATCTTACGTGTATTGGGCTTGCTAAATTTTACTCATGCAAAAATCAGGTCTATTGGTCATGGATAACAATTTGATTTTCTCCAAATTTATATTAGCCTTTTGTGTTTTGTTTTCAACAAAATATGCTCTAGCTATCCATGTCCGATCCAATAATTATGCGCGTGAACAATCAACATTGATCTCGACAGACTAAATGATTTCGTCATAGTCTGACAGCTAGGGTTGGATCATAGATGGCAAATCTAAGAAAAAGATTAAAAAAAATTAACAGACCGTGACATATTTTCTTCTCTTGTTCTGCAACCAGTTACTACTTAGTAAAGAAGTTAAATAAAAAAAAATGTTTGGCCCCTGTCGTTTCTGGAGTATTTGGTTGGTAAATCTCTCCACAAAGCCATAATCTAACATCCAACCTATAGACTTTTTTCATCCCAGGCAGGGCAATTTTGTTGAAAATAGTACTCCAGTAAGAAATAAATTAATGATAAGTTGAAAACAAAGATGGAGGAGTCACTTTAATTAATTAGAAGCATCCAGATATTCTTTTAAAACACAATGGATCACGTCAAAATCATCAAAACGAGTACCATGACTTTTCCCCAACGCATTTTTATTAGTATTATTGACTTATATTAGTATTGGGGAAAACCAAAACCATCTGACAGAAATAGAAGAAAGAATTAGTATTATTCAGATCAATCTAGCGCGTAATGGATTGTGACATCGTGAATCTACTACTCCGTACATTATTACCGCAACATATTTTCTCGAACTTTGTACCCGATTTTTTAATCCATCGTCCCAAATTGTTTGTCTCATACGTAAATTTTACAACACGCCTCGATCCTTTTAATCATTGTAAACTCTTCGATTATAAATATCTGTGGATCGAGGACAAAGTACATGCTCTGCTCTCAAATGTACCAGATCACAAACCCCTCGTTGACAATGATTGATTTCCGCAATTGCTACGTTGGTGTCAACCCCAAATGCCTTCTAGACCAATTCAAATCACAATGAAGACCAAATTCTCTCTCTCTCTCTCTCTCTCTCTCTTAAAATCTGTGGAGTATAATTCAGGGGAAAGCAGAGGAGGGGTGAAGAACTGAAAGAAAGAATTGGGATGGAGAATAAAAGGGTGGTGGTGGTAGGAGGAGGAGTAGCTGGTTCCCTCGTTGCAAAATCTCTCCAATTCCGTGCTGCTCTCACCCTCATCGATTCGTAAGATTTTCTCATCAATTCTCTCTCTCTCTCTCTCTCTCTCACATTTTTTTGTTGGAACAATTTCTTATCAACCTATGTTCCTTAACACCCTCAAAATCTTTCGATTGCACTTGAAAAAAGTTGTTATTTTCTCGGTACTGATCAAGTCAAATGTAACTGCGTGGGATCAGGAAAGATTATTTCGAAATACCATGGGCAAGTTTGAGGGGAATGGTGGAGCCATCGTTTGCAGAGAGATCGGTGATTCGCCACCGCGATTACCTCACCAACGGCCATGTAATTACGTCCCCCGCCATCGACGTCACCCCTACGGAAGTCTTGACAGCGGAGGGTCGTTCCATTCCCTACGATTATCTCGTCATTGCCACCGGTCACCACGATCCTGTTCCGACTACTAGATTTGAGAGACTTCAACAATTCCAAGCAGGTAAAATTCTATAGCACTTCTTTGACGAAAGTCAGTATTGTTAGTTGTAGTTAGTGGTGCCCACCACCGGGGCTACTTTTTTGCTTTGTTAGTATGGTATTGTTGAGGTGTATTTACGTTCACGGAGTTACGATATCCTAACATGGGAGTTCTATTTTGATGCCAATTACGCTTGAACAAATGTACTAATCTTTCCCTGACAGATAATGAGAAAATCAAAGGGGCTAAATCCATTCTCATCGTTGGAGGCGGCCCCACCGGCGTCGAACTCGCCGGAGAAATCGCATTCGATTATCCCGAGAAGGATGTTACTTTGGTGCACAATGGGTACAGGCTGCTGGAATTCATCGGGCCAAAAGCTTCGAACAAGAGCCTCGAATGGTTGAAATCGAAGCACGTGGATGTGAAGCTGGAGCAGAGTGTCGATTTGGACTCGAATTCAGGAGGAGCATACGTGACTTCTTCCGGAGAAATTATCGAAGCGGATTGCCACTTCTTGTGCACAGGGAAGCCGCTTGGTTCAGAATGGCTCAAGGGGACAATGTTGAAAGGTAGTTTGGATGAGCTTGGAAGGCTGCAGGTTGATGAGAATCTGAGAGTCAAGGGGCACAGAAATGTCTTTGCAGTTGGAGACATCACTGATATAAAGGTGAGTAATGGTAGTTTCTTGTCAGATAAGTCTGGTCGTCTTCTTCTGAATCGAAACAACAATCCATCTATTTATTAGATTGAGAGCTTTCCTAGATCTCAATTGAGTATCGACAAGTACCTGATCGAAAAAACTCAATTCTTAGGGTTTAGAAATGGATAGAGCAAAATTGGATTTTTTATTGAGTACTTACCGACATCTCGAGTCACTAATCGGTTGAGTCGACTTGACTGACCTTGGTTAGCTGCGTAAGAGACAAGTCGACCCGTCTAAACCGTATCTAATCTGCTGTGTATCTGAAAATTATTCCCTGGCAGGAAATGAAGCAGGGGTATTCGGCAAAAAAGCATGCTCTAGTGGCCGCGAAGAACTTGAGCATCTTGCTCGCCGGAGGGAGACAAAGCAAGATGGCGGCGTACGAGCCTCGTTCCTCCACGAAGGCTTTTGTTTCGCTGGGGAGGAGAGAGGCCGTGGCTCAGTTTCCGTTCACGACAGTCATTGGAGTCGCACCTGGCTTGATCAAATCCAGGGACTTGTTTGTTGGGAAAACTAGGAAGCATTTGGGTCTTGACCCTCACATTGTAGATGCTTAATTAGGCCATTGTTTTATTGAGAGATGGGTAGAGGGGGATAAAATATAGCAATTTAGTAATTCCTTTCAAATGATTTACGAGATCTTTTTCTTTATGAGATTTTTGTTTTTCGTTGGATATAATATTGTACTTACGATATGGAACGGTTTGAGTCATCTTTGCGTGTCCTGATCTCATAATTTTGATGTTTACACATGTACAATCACATCTACATAACGTAATAGACCAGTTTTTAAAATATATTGGCACTATGTCCACATTTTGTTTGGCCTTGTGTGCATGGATGGTTAGGATTTGTTTTGCCCAAAAATAATTCCTGATTAACAAAATTTAATGGTTCAGATTGTTTTTGGGTCAACCGTTGAAAAAAAAAAACACAAAAGGGATTTGTTTTTGGGTTATTAGATGTTACAGCCAATGGTCGATCCGGCCCAAGATTTGCCAAACCAAAATCGGAATTCCAACCAAAAATCGAACCGAACTGAAACTCGATGGATTTTTCATCACCATGGCTGTACCTACCAAACTGACAAAGGGTATAGATTTGGTTTTACCCCGTAACGGTTTATGGAAATTGATATTCGCGTTCTCATTTTTACTGATGGCGCTCCCATTTTAATGTGAAATTACTGGTAATTTCATGAACAAAATGGAGCGTCATCAGTAAAAAAAAAAGAGTGCGAATATTAATTTCGTATGTGAATAATATACATATTCTGGCATATATAACGTGTGTGGTATATATATGAAGGTAATTTCCAAAGCACCAAAAAAAGATATGCATTTATGAAGGCATTTATATTAATTACCACATCCTAAATTGAGATCATCTGTTGATTTTTTCAAAATAAAAAATTGAAATTGAAATCAAAATCAAAACCACGGTTAAAAGATCCAGTTGTGCTACATACACTACACCAAACTATTATATTTTTAGTGGAGCCCATTTTGGATACCAAAAAATAGAGAAAAATACCCAAAAATTTTAAAATAATATTTTAGAAGGCCCTGTAAAAAATCAGCTTCAACAAATATCGGTAAATATTATTTCTAAATTCACAGTAGCGTCACTACGAATCTAGAAATAATACTTACTGATATTCGTTGAGTAGTTTCCAACCGTTTGAATATAGAAATAGTATTAATCGATATCCGTTAGAGCTATATTTTTATAAAAATCCATAAAAATATTATTTTAAAATTTATGGACATTTTTTGTATTTTTGTATAATCCGGAGTGGACCGCATAAAAATACAGTGAATGGTACAATGGTTTGATACTGTGTACCTAAATTTTCGTAAAAGATCGGATATCCATTGGATTGTCGTCCCCAGTTTGGTCTGTGCGGACCACGTTCCTTCAAACTGCCCGAACAGTTGTTTCTACCTTGGCGTGCTTCGCTCTGCATCAACCAAACCCTTGGGAACTCCATGTCGGCAGTTTTTACTGGTAACAAGTTCTGCCTCTCTCTCCTCTTCGTTAATAAGTGCTTTCCCTGAACTTATGGGTTCTCTCTCCTATGGGTTCTCTCTCCTCTTCTGTCCTAGTTGACGTCCAGCATTGAAAACTCTGCTTTCCCTGAACTTTGCCTCGATTGACATTGTATGCTATGCAACCAGGTTTCGATTCGACAATACAATAGGATAAAGGTGCAAAAACTCTACTTTTATCTTTTTTTAATTTGCTATTGTTTGTTTTTTCGGAAGCCGATTGCATTAGTTGCCTTGCAACTGTTCGATGAAATGTACCAACCGTCAGCAGAATCTCTTCCTACTAGAAGCCAATTTCTCAACAATCTTCGAAATTGAGGCCAGGCAATTCTTTTTCCTTCCTAAAATATGGGCCTTGCTTGACTGGCCGTTCACTTGGGTTCTGGATTTGTTTTATTATTCTTCACATCACGATCACTATCGTATTGAATTCCGTTTGTTTGTTGGGAGACCTCGATATGAAAGTACCCTTTCGCATTGTTTATATCGCCAAGATGGGAATTGTTTTAACTTTTAACTATTGAATCCACTGTATTCTTGAATCGTAGCCCATATTAATTGAGTCTAAACATCTTCTCATTTAAATAGTTGGTTAAAGTTGAAAAACTTATGGTCGGAAAATTGTTCCATGTAGTTCCTCTTGGACCTCTGAATTGGTAGTATCTCAGGAGTACATTTTTCCATGAATTTGGATTTTCGTGGCACAAGCATTGAGGTCACTATTTGCTTCGCGTCAGTACTAATTTTTGGGGGTAATGAGTATTTCTGCTAAACTAAATAAATTAAAGTTTATATTTTAACGAATTTTTAAGTAGATCAGTCTATTCACATATATTAATTAAAATATCATTAAGTAGAAATAAATTGACTATTATCATTAAGCCTGTAGTCCAATATAGCGAAAATGCCCCATGATTTACGTTCGGTGCTATTATACATCATATGGTTCAAGGCGAAAAGGAATTTTTTTTTTTCTGGAAGAAATATCATTATGAAAATAGTTTTGAAAAAATTAAATAGGCATCCTACTTACGAGACTTATTTAGGTATTCATCCTAGAGGTTTTAAATATTTATGTTTCCATCCTCAAAATACATTGTTGCCCATTGTTTCCCCTCCTTTACAACGATCCAATTGGATTGTAGAGGACAAACCACATGCTCTGCTCCCCAATGTACCAGATCACAGCCCCCCTCATTGACAATGATTAATTTGCAAAATTCGTGCGTTGGTGCCAACCCTCAATTTAAGGCCAAACATTATTCAAGATCAATATATATTCTCTCTCTCTTTCTCTCTCTCTCTCCTGCATATGTGTGCACATACGTACGTAAATCTGGAAGTGTATATACCCTGCATATGTATGCGCATACGTACGTAAATCTTAGAACTGTAGATATAAAGGATCGGTCCATTTCAGGAGAAAGCAGAGTGAAGAAAGAACTGGGAAATGGAGGCCAAGAAAGTGGTGGTGGTGGGTGGAGGAATAGCCGGTGCCCTCATTGCAAAATCTCTCCAATTCCATGCCGATGTCACTCTTATTGATTCGTAAGATTTCTCTCTCTCTCTCTCTCTCTCTCTCTCTCTCTCTCTCTCTCACACACACACACACACACACACACCTATTTCAGTTTGAATGATTCCAGTCATCTCTATTGATTATCTCTCTTCTGTTCTTTAACAAATTAATAAGCACAGGTTCATCAAACTATGAGATAGAAATGAAAGAACTTCCACCCCGTTTTGATCAATAAAATGTTCTCTGCATGATTCATTGCAGTATACTAGGGGTACATATGTATACGAAACAATAGGTAGAATAATAATCAATTAAAAGTTACTTTTTTTGCCGATCAAAAAAAGAAAAAAGAAAAAACGAGAGGAAGAATATAGTCAAACATAGGACAAGTGTGGACTGCTGGGGTTTTTGTTTGACAGATCAATCACTTTTACATTTTCCTCAAGGAGGCAATTTTTCTATACACAATGGATCGGAGCTCCTGGAATCGCTTTAAATAAGCCTCTTGATAAAGATCTGAAATTTAGGGGCTGCGTCCTCTTAGGTTTTGGGTTCGAAACCTTCTAGAGGCTATGAACTATTGTAGCCCGGCTTCCCCCAGGTTAGTGAACGATGGAATTGGTCCCCAATGATTAGTTGGCGGAATTGATTCCCGATGAAATACATGCATCTCTACTCATTCCTCAATCGTCAGAGAATGAGGAGGTCAAAAGACGGTTTTATCGTGGCCTTTTTGACCCCTGATTGATTATGTTCTTAATCAATCCATGATGAAGCGTCTTGTAAATCATTCCATTCAATCCATCGAGGACCGCAATCCTTCGTAGACATTGGCCCGAGTCGATAATCTGCGGTTTCCCATGGCTGGCATCTTTTTCACAAAAATATAGGTTCAGGGTAGACATACGCATGAGTTGACTTGAACACGTTATGAAAAATAGCCCTTGCGTACCTTTTGAAGCCCTCAAAAGATATCAGTGTAAGATGCTTAACACCAATTGACTTTAGGAAAGCGAAACGAAGTAGGTCCTCCAATAAAGAAAAAAAAAGGACATTTTCCCTCTAAATCTCTTGTTATAAACATACAAGTACTTTTGGGACTTTTTAGGAGATTTGCTACATACTTCCATTGATCAAAATCATCCTAAAAAATCTCTTGATTGAATTAAGCAGCTGTTATTATCTTGCATTGCATTACGATATGTTACTGCATTGATGAAAGATTAACTATGGAATCAGGAAGGAATATTTTGAGATAACATGGGCAAGCTTGAGGGGAATGGTGGAGCCATCATTTGCAGAAAGATCATTGATCCCCCACCGGTCTTACCTCACTAACGGCCATGTAGTTTCGTCCACTGCCATCAACATCACCGATACTGACGTCTTGACAGCAGATGGAAGTGTAATTGCCTATGATTATCTCGTCATCGCCACCGGCCACGCTGATGATGTTCCACAAACTAGACGAGAGAGACTTAAGCAATACCAAGCAGGTAAAAATTCTACAACAATTCTGATATAGTTTCCGTAGCATCAGGGGAAGAAAATTATGCCCTTTTTGCAGATGTTTTAGAAATAGCTTTGAGTGCAAATGGTGGATATGTTGCATTGACTACTCTTCACCGTCTAGTGCAAGTTTTTGAAAATTGTACAGGACAAGTTTACACGTCTCACAATCTCGTAGGCAGCTTTTCAGCTTTCCTCTAGTTTCACATAATTATTCTATTGTATTCACTTGTTATTCTATTTCATTAATTATCTAACAATACAAGGGATAACAATTAGATTCACGCTAGCATCAGTAATGATTAGATTCACGTTAGCATCTGTCATGGGAGTGGTTTGTGAGGTGTCTGTACCTCTGATTTTTTCACTGTACTCCTACGGGTATGTATGAACATTGAAGTTCTACTTTGGTGACATTTATGCTTGAAGTACTAATTGTGCTTATCTTTCCCATGACAGATAATGAGAAAATAAAAGGGGCTGATTCAATCTTAATCATCGGAGGCGGCCCCACCGGCGTCGAACTGGCTGGAGAAATCACAATCGACTACCCAGAAAAGAATGTTACTTTGGTGCATAGTGGGTCTAGGCTGCTGGAATTCATTGGGCCAAAAGCTTCTAACAAGGCTCTGGAATGGTTGAAATCAAAGCGTGTGAAAGTGAAGTTGGAGCAGACTGTTAATTTGGACTCCTTTTCAGAAGGAGCTTATGTGACTTCTTCCGGAGCAGTCATCAAAGCGGATTGCCATTTCTTGTGCACAGGGAAGCCACTTGGTTCAGACTGGCTTAAGAAGACAGTATTGAAGGGTAGTGTAAATGAGTTTGGAAGTTTGAAAGTTGACGTGAATTTGAGAGTTGAGGGTCGCAAAAATGTCTTTGCTATTGGAGACATCACTGACATAAAGGTAAGTAATGTTATTTTTTGCCAGTCAATGATGCTGCTGGAAAAGAATACCTTCATTAATATCTTGAAACTAACACATTGAGTTGATATTTATACTGGGTGTCGCTGAATTCGCACCATTCACTATCACGTTTTCAAATGGATTGTGTGCATTTGGGAAACGTAAAAATAATATCAATGCATCTTTTAAATCTTGCTGAAATCCAGCAAGTTCCTAACACGTTAGGATGATTCCTCCACTTATAGTGATTGTCCGGATTAGATTGTGTACGAATAATCTTCTTGCTGCTCCAGACCACCAATCAGCAAGCTGACATGGTGCTGCTGAACCAATAAGAGTGCTAATCACAGTATTCCTACAATCGACCTGACCCACACACCTTGGTTAGCTGGGTAGGAGACTAGTTGATCCCATTTTACTTTTAATTGTAAGAAAGTTGATTTTGAATGTACCAGTCTAAAAAGTAATAGAAATTCGAATAGTAATGTTATTTCAGTGTTCATATAGTAATAACCCGACTCGTCAAAGGAAATTAAGATGGTCTCCTACTCTCGTATGTATCTAATGGGTTATGTTTATTTATAACACGGCAGGAAATCAAGCAAGGGTATTTGGCACAACAACATGCTCTGGTGGCCGCAAAGAACTTGAAGCTTTTGATTACCGGAGGAAATGAAAGCAAGATGGCAACTTACAAGCCTAGTGGTGTGATGGCTATTGTATCACTTGGGAGGAGAGAGGCCGTGGCTCAATTTCCATTCACAACACTTATTGGAATTGCACCTGGCTTCATCAAATCCAAGGACTTATTTGTGGGAAAAACTAGGAGACAGATGGGCCTTGAACCCCCAAGTTGTGGATGCTAAATTATGCTGGTGAAAATGTTCTTTATGTTCTTGATTATGTTTTGTTTTTGTAGCTGTGGTCTGTTTGAATTAGGTATAAATATGATAGTTTGTGATATGTAATCTCTGCGGGTTCAAAGAGTAAGAGAGATACAGAAAGAGCAGTTTGTGACTTAATTTGTGTGTGAGTTAGTTTTTGAAATTTGTATATTGTTGTTTTTTTTTTCTTGATCCGTTTGTACATATTGTTGTTGATTGAGTAAAATTGTGAGCAGTGTTTGTGCAATTTCTCTTTGTCCGCGTCAAATCGAAAAGAACAACCACCAAAAGACTTTATTATCCCTGTTTCAACTTAGGGTCTTCTTTGTGTGAAGATGGGTGTTGTTTTTGAGGGAATGGGGTGCTTGGTAGCGGTGCCGAGCGGTCCATCCGACTGTTCATTTTGGCACGGACGGCTTGGATCTAATTTAAATGCATAAAAATCTAGACCGTCTATTGCTCGGATTAAGATCCAAACCGTTAATTGCCAAGTTGAATGACCGGATGGGTTGCTCGGCACTGCTACCAAGTGGGGTGCTTGGCTTGTGTATCACTACTGCCAGGGCCTGTGGGTAAAATCGGTTGGGTGATAAGTTAGGGTTGCTGGGGCATGGGTGAATGTTTGAGAAGTAGTTGTTTATTTACTTAATTTTGACGTGTAAAAGTAAAACCTTTCCAACCATGTAATACTGTACATTTTATCTCATGTATATAAGTATATGATGTTCAATTTTTGCCCAGAACAATGTGCAATTCATTCTTTGACCCCCATTTTCAGAGGCAGGGGTATCCTGTTGTGCCAATCAACCCGAATATCGGTACCGATGAGGGTTGATGGTGCATAAATCAGTACAATTCCGGATCCCACACAAATAAATTGAGTTGTACAATTATTTTAAAAAATATTTTTGAGTGCTCTTGTAAAAAATCAACTCAATCGAATAATTGAAAATGCTTAATCCATCCTTCTAATTTTGCTTCAAAATTCATTCAGATTTTTAAGATTCCAAATTCAAAATTGAAAGATTGGATAAAGTTTACATGGATTATCTTTGGGTATATAACAAACCTTGTGGACTACTACTAATATATTGAGCTTAAGTATTTTGGGCCATGTAGTGTGGCTTGTGGAACAAAATCAAGGTACTGGGCCAGTGGTCTACTCAGGGCATTACATATTACTCTTTCTGTCCCAATTTGTTTCGCCTACTTTTACTTTCACGAAATTTAAGGAAACATTGTACTTACATTGACTTTTGATCAATTTTACCATTTTACCCTTTTGAGAAAATTTTGTACCAAAAAATAATTTAACCCACCAAATTCAAAAGTACTCTCCTGACATGTGATGAAGAGAATGGAGCCAAATTCAATGTTTTACTGGCCATTTGCTCCATTTTCCTTTTAACCATGTTTAAAATTTGAATTTGGTAGGGAGAAAATTTCTCCTTAAATCTCTCTCCTTAAATGAGGGGTAAATTGGTAATCTGGACATCTAAAAATGAAAAGTTTTGAAACAAACGTATCATTTTGAGACATCTCAAAAAAGACTAAGGGCAGAAAAAATTGGTACGGAGAGAGTATTAAATTGAGCTAATTTTTTAAAGAGAAATTGAAAGATTATTTTAAAATTATTGAATAACTCGAATCATTTGTGAAAATTTTCAAAACAGGCCCCACGCACAGATCTATACACTATCTATGCATATCCGGTTGGCCTACCCAGAGTGAGTTTTCCCTAGGGAACTTAAAGGGCTTATTTCTTTTCCACAAAATGCCCTATCGGTTGTGGATGCTCGTAGACCGTATTGCCCCTTTAGCTCCGCAGGAAAAAAAAACTTAGGTTATATACACACATTTAAATATCATTCCTCAAAAAATAAATAAAGATCACATCAATCAATTCCTCAAAATACTCCATAAAATCACTGTAACCATAATCCATATGTACACAATCAGATACTCTAATAATACAGAATCATTACATGTGCAGTTCATCATCAACTTAGCTGCCCGATAAAAGCATTCCGGCAAATATTGTCAAGTTTACAGCTGTACTAACCTCAGTCTGCTAATTTACTTCTCCAGAATCCACACAGTGCCCATTTCAATTCAGTGATGTGTAGCTGTTTCATGATCTACATGATGATGATGATGATTATTATTATTATTATTTTTAAAGAATGACGAGAAGTGTTTTACTGTAGTAGTTCTTACTTACTCATCTGTCCCATTTTTATTATCAATTATTCTATTCGACTCTTTTACGTCTTTGTTTATATCTTTTAGTGTGGATCTTAAAAAATATGCAATATGGATCTTATTTGATAGATATTAATTAATTCTATTATACAAAGTGATCAAAATTTAAAAAAGAATTATAAATTGAAAGATATAAGCAATTGAAAAATGATACGTAATTCAAAAATAGACAATAAAAATGGGACGGAGGGAGTATAATTAGCGTTTTCTTAGACTTAACTTAAATCTGAAAATTGTCCTTATTTAAATTTTTTAGTTTTGTATCAAATTTTTTTGGATTATTGATTCGTTTTGATGAAATGAATCGGAAAAGTAATTTTTTTTTTTATACTTTTCTTCAAGTATTTTGAAAAATAACCATTTTTTAGCGCAAAAATGGTTAAAGAGTTATTTATCAAAATATTTAGGTAAAAGTGCCAAAATTTTACTTTTCCGATTACTCTCATCGAGATGAATCAATAACCCAAAAAAGTTTGGCGCAAAACTAAAAAATGCGAAAAAAATTCAAATAAGGACAAATTTTTTCAAATTTAAGTTAAGTTTTAATTAAGTCCAAGAGAACGCATTAGTGAAAATAGAACCCAACTCTTATGTACGAGAGTATATGTTGCCTACGGCTACCATCAGAGGTTAACTTCTTAGAGCATCCACATTGTGATAAGCACATGAGTGTAGATAAACAAACTTAACAACAATGCTTAAAAAATATCACATATTGTAATAAGCAAAGTTACAAGCAAGATGAAACCAGAAATTTCACCACGCAGGGACGACTATACATGAGAGAAAAAAATATAAATACACATGCATAATAACGTAAATACATTAAAACTCAAAATAATGTAAATACATAAATCAGTTTAACAAATGGGATCGATCTTGATGTATGTGTCTTGTTTTTCTTTATTGTTCATCTTCTTTTTTTTTCATTCATCACAATTGGACGTATTTGGTATATGAGCTTTTATGTTACTTGATTTTACCAGTCAAAAAACAACAATTGAAAAAAGACATACAATTAGGGAAAGACATACTTACTATTGAAAATTTTCCAGAATTTATGAATGATAATTTTTCAATAGTTTTTGCTGAATAATGCCCCATGAATAGAGATTAATGTTGTCATTTGCATCTTCTATTCATTCTGGCAGTTTTGTATATTGATTATCCCCTATTCAAGGCTGAGAAGGCTGAGAAATCAAATACATTAAAACTCAAAATAATGTAAATACATAAATCAGTTTAACTAATGGGATCGATCTTGATGTATGTGTCTTGTTTTTCTTTATTGTTCATCTTTTTTTTTCATTCATCACAATTGGACGTATTTGGTATATGAGCTTTCATGTTACTTGATTTTACCAGTCAAAAAACAACAATTGAAAAAAGACATACAATTAGGGAAAGACATACTTACTATTGAAAATTTTCCAGAATTTATGAATGATAATTTTTCAACAGTTTTTGCTGAATAATGCCCGATGAATAGAGATTAATGTTGTCATTTGCATCTTCTATTCATTCTGGCAGTTTTGTATATTGATTATCCCCTATTCAAGGCTGAGAAGGCTGAGAAATCAATTTCCCATATTCATTTCCTGACTGTTACAGAAACTCCAGAGCTGTATATAATGGTCAATCCATTCTTCATTCTGCACTAGAAAATTCACCAACTCTGAGAGCTCTATAATTCGTTCTTTGTGAGAGAGAGAGACAAGCAGTAATTAGTTCGCCAAGGCAGTCGACGTTGGTGTTTCGACGGCTTGCGACTTAGCCAAGCCAACCCTAGGAGGAAGTCCCTAATGCAACCTACAGCACCCACAATAGGCGACGAATCTTTCTTAAGGAGACTGTGGTATCACGCAGGACTCGATTTCGATCCAAAAAATTCTGTTTGTATCTCATTCTCTAGAATCTGTCTATTGCTTATGTAATCTGTAACTTGTTCAATCATGTAATTGTGTTGCTATCAATGAAATCGTTCTCTGAAATTTTAAGTGATTGCTGAATTTTTTTCCAACAAGCTGTCTCTCTTTTTCCCAACTTATATTTTACCAGCCAAAATTATTTAGGGTTTCAAACTCTCTTCCGTTGCTATTTTTTCAAAATTGCCTTTGAAATCTTAATAATTGGAGATGTTTGTGCCGAGAGAGAGAGAGGGGGGGGGGGGGGGGGGGGGGGGGGGGGGGGGGTTGGTGTGCCATTACGATTTTAGGGGCAAAAAAAAAAAACTGTAAAACACTAAACCCATACATGTAGAAGTTTATTACTTGAATATTTACAATATAAACCCTCTAGTTTTATATTTTGTTATATTTTAACCCTTGACATTTAGTAATTAATGTTGATATTCTCGTATTTCAAATGTTACTATTATTATTTTTTCCAAAATTCTACGCAGGGGTGAGCCTCTATATTTTTATAGGAATTTTTTTTTATATATATAATAGTAGTGTTTTTTTTTTTTCCTTCTTGTGAGGGCGATTGCTCTTACTGGCCCATCTCTGGCTCCATCCATGGTTTCAAGTCTTTTAACAAATAACCAAATTTCGCTCATTTCATAACTAGACTTAACAATTTTTACCAATAACAAAAACTCAATAACGAAATTCGGATTTTTCTTAAACGAGTTTCAATTACGCATCCAACCATACCAAATTATTCGTCTCGACAAGACAATTCCAAAACTGAAAGGCCGGTTGCCGTAAACCTCCTCACGCACCCTCACATGCCGCCTAAAGAGGTTGCATTTGAGATCCACTCGCATCACGCGTCAAATCGAGTAAAGGCGTGTGATATCACGCGTAGTCTCTTTAGGCGGCGCGCGAGGGCATGTGAGGATGTTTCCAGCGACCGACATTTCAGTTTTGGAATCATTTCATTGAGACAAATAATTTGATGTGGTTGGGTACGTGATTGGAACTCATTTGCAATTGGATAGATGTGCATTGTGTATTGTGAGGATTTTTTTTTTTGTTAGGGATGCAAAAATAATTAATGTGGAGGTAAAGATTGTTAAGTTTAATTATGAACTAAATAGATAATCAAATGCTGACGTGACATATTTTAGTTATTTATTTTGATTATTACCATTGCGGATGCTCTTATACACACCTCAATTAATATATTTTGGAGATGAATTTCAATTTTCATTGATGGGATTAACTCACTCAAATTGGAGCAAAACCTTTCCACTCATAGCACATAGCATGAAATTTTCGAACTTGAGACTTAGGAATAATTAGCAAATTCACAGGTGTCCCCTGACCTATGAGATCGATCAGAGCGTGGTTCAAGCATTGTTTTAGAAACCTCTCTACTCCCTAAGTTGATGTGGATTCTATATCAATTAATGCGTGCAAGGCGGGTCCTTATCTTTCCGGGTTAAAGGCGGATTGATTTTTTAGACGTGGGCCTAATTTTTTATATATACTGGATAGTTGGTTCAAGCATTGTTTTAGGAGTTTAAGGCGGCCGGCTCTTGGACCTTAGCATCAAGTTGGTTCTAATTACATGAGTAATCACGTGGTGTCCAAACACTCTTCTCCGTCGTATATTTGTGTAGAGTTTATTCAATTAATAGTAAGTATTAAACCTTACGTAAATGTACAGTTGTAAAAGGTGTTGATGGACAGTGGTAAAAGGTGTTGGCCGGGCACCGACGTAGCGGGGTGCCCTGACACTAACAATTACTACTACCAATCCAAGCTTACGTTAGCAGCAGCTTTTTGTTTTCTTGATGTAAAACGAATCTTTTCATGGAAGGCCACTGCAGTCATTTCTTCAATAGACCAAAGAGGCAAGATCCGAGTAGAAATTAAAAGGTGACAACAGAGCAGAGCAGAGCAGTATCAGCAGATTCGCATACGTACGCAGTAGTACCAAAATTGGAATCCAAGTACGCTAAGGCATAACGGGAACTGGGAGTTATGAAGACTTTTTCATCGTACGGTTCTTAATTGACATCTCATGACGCTATCCTACTGCGTTGCAAACGACAATATATGCACCACAGGACAATGGAAATACAATGCTAATGAAATTCAGTTAAATTGAGGAGAGCAAGTGTTTGATCAAACTCCATTAACACTCATGGAGATTTTGCGCAATGAGCGCGATAGTCTTGAAATTCATAGAGCTACTGCATGCGTCAAGTGTTTTTATTTCTTAGGGCCTAAGTCTTCTTATGTACCCCAAAAAAAGGCAATGAAAATAAATGAACTCTGCTACGGAAACCGACCAAACACACTGACCAGGCGTGCTGACGGTCACGCAGGGCTTATTTCGGGCTATTAGATTGATTTCTCTAGTCCATGTAGAGTAAAGCTCTGGTTTAAATTGGGACCCTGCAAATGAATAATGCGATTGGTCTCTAAAAATTAATCGAGATGTGGCTAAACTGATTCGAATATATGTTTTATCAAAAAAATCATACAATATTTTGAGAAAAATACATGGATGTTTAGAAACCAATTATCTTTGGATTCTGAATAGAAAATTATAGATTTTAAATTGTAATAATAATATATGAGTGTTTCGAGTATAAGAATAAAAACTTTTGCATTCAATTTTTTTAATAAAAAATGGTCCAAGTTTGGGGGCCGGATACTTAACTAGGGACGAATGGAGTAATGCATACTGACTTACTAATGCGTATATTATAAATGAGTTTTGGTTAGCATTTTTTATATGTAGAGTTCGTTTTTATATTTGAATTTAAGATGCTACGTCTTTTCGCTTCTTTGGTTACAAATTAACAGGATTCTAAACTCAAATGAAAATTCTAAACCCAAAAAGTGAAATGGATTATGTAAAAAGTGATACAGTAAGTCATAAAATTGAAAAAAGAAGAAGAAGTGTATCATCAAATTGCATCCAATTGAATCAAATTTATAAGTTCAATCATTTTAGAACTACACCAAATTTACACACAATTATATACACACTCACACTTACACACAAGTATAAGGCCCACACAAATAGTCAAATACTAATGGCATAGTGTGCGTGAGATCCCACGCTTTTGCAATTGTGTGTACATGCACTTGTATATATAAAAGTGCGTGTGATTGTATATTTTCTCGACTTCTTACGGGGAGCAGATAATAATTGTGTTATCCGGATTGGCATTATCTTAGAAAGATTTGTAATTTAGATAATTTTATTAAAGGCATATTAACAAAAGACGTGAATTTTAATTGCTATTTTTTTTTTTGGGTTAAAGCATAATTTTCACAGCCAATCAAGGTTTAAAATATTTACGTATTGGTGAGATAAATAAATTGCATTTATGTCAGCCGATTCTCCGTCGCATATCTGTTCATTTCGATTCACAAACTGGTTCACGATTGATAAGCACGATACCTAAGTGTTAATTTAGGCACTTTTATAGTTTAATTCTTAAAAATAACTTTAAAAAATTATGACCGCTCCAACCAATTCCCGCTATCAATCGTCCAATATTCTTGAGCTTATTATACCAGGATCAAGACGGTTCTTTGTTTCAAAACCGTTGTTTAACACCTAACAACCAATGTAATTTAGCAATGGAGGGATCGTGCGCCAACCGCAACGGATTTGGCTAAATAGGCATTAGAAAATTAGCAATGTTAATCTTTCAGGAGGTCGCATGTCCGTATCATGTGGAGGCAAATATCCAAACCTTGAAACCATTGAAAAGTTTATTCGGTCAATAACTTAAAAGTTTCAAAAATCAGTTGACGCACGTGTGTTCAAGATGGCCTAAACATTTAGTTATCAAAAGGAAGGACATGCGCCTATCATTAGTTCGGCTAATGAATATAGGATTACGAGCGCCTGCACAGATGACATAGGGTGTGGCGGGCTAAAGGTGAGGGAGGCAACCCAAGCGGTCGGTCAAGTCTTTGGTCTGAGACTTAAGGATTTACTCATTTTTAAGAATTCAGGCTCAATTCTCTTCGCCAGTAATTTTTTTTGGAGTCATCTCTCCATACTTACAATGTATGAAATAGCCGTAGAAGAGACCGTAAAGATCACTCTAAGATATGCGTGTTGACCCATGACACTTTGCATTTAAAAAAATAAAACGAAAATAGGTGGGGGATGAGCCGTCAGAGATTGGGGGTTGCGCTGAGAGGCCGTTCCAGATTCCGGAAAAAAGGAAGTTTTAGAAAAGAAAGGTAATTTTAAGCTCCAAAATCATGTATTTACGCAAATAATTTTTCTACCAATATGGATCTTATTTGATAGATCTCATTGAGATTTTTTAAACGGTGCAAAAAAATTTGAAAAATTATTTTTCATTTTCATTATATTTGAGTTTAAAATTACCTTCTTTCTGAAAAAGAAGATTTTTAGAGAAAGCGGAACGGGGCCTGAGTTGGACGAACGACGAGGCTCACTGGAGTTTCTGCCACTACTACAGAGTACTACTCACTACTCTCTCTCTCTCATCGATGAGAATCGTATCTATCTCTGTCTACATCTTCACTATTACACTACTTTTCAACTCGCAGTCTCTATCTCTATAATCATAACCCAAAACCCCTACACAAATATGGCTGCACACAGCAATCATTTGCATGCAGGTATATCCCCTCCTTCCAAACCCCTCTATAAATTCGGTCCCTGTTTTCTAGCCATCTCCCACCTCATCCCTACCTAGCTAGCATCTCTCCTATCAGTAAAAACTTACCCATTCCATTTCTAAGGCCAACAGAAACCTCAACTTTGCTTCCTCGCTATGGCTTTCACTTCCAAGTTTGTCTGCTTGATCGTCACGGTGCTCTTTTGCTTGGCCCTCACTCAACCACCTTCTGGTTCTCTCTCTCTCTCTCTCTCTCTCTCTGTGATTCTGTTATTTTGTTTTTCCCTCGTCCGTAGTTAAACTGTTGTGCCTTTTTTTTTTCTCCCTCCAGATCAGCGGAACTGCGGCCGTGGATGCTTTTACGCAGAGGCAGCTGCCCAAGTGATTCCAATTAGAAAGGTGCTGTTCTAATGGACCATCTTTTTCTTTATCTCGAAAATGGGTGCGTTACGCACGTGCCAAATGTAGATGCAAATGTACCCATGAAACATAATTAAGTGTTTCTTTTTTTGGGCATGCAGGTGCTACAAGGTATGATGCATGGGAACGATGATCAGGTGGTCTCCGGAAGCAGCAAAGTCCAAGGATCAACAACCAAGGGGTTCGGTGGAGCTGGTTCAGAGACCTGGGATCAATTGAGGGGGGTTCCAGCTGGTCCAGACCCATTGCACCATCATGGGGGTAGCCCAAAGAAGCCCAGGACTCCTTGAACTTCCTGGCCCCCGGCCCCCGGCCCCCGGCCCCAGCACCCAAGTTCCAGCTAGCTAGTCCTCCCTTTTTGGTGTCTTTGTTTTCTATCTCCTTGTTGTACTAGTTCGAAGCAACTCAGATCAGTATTATAGGAGTACCTTTTTGTCCACTCAGGGGGGAGTACTGTTCGTATAATGTTTCCCCTTTTTCTCTCCCCGTTTCTTTGGGTGTAACTGTGTAAGTTTAAGACAGGCTTTCTAAGTTTGTATCCACTTTTATGCATGATGGTATCTACCGAACTTGTTTGGCAATGGATATAATGACCCTATATTTCCTTGTTTAATGAAAGCTGCAAGTGGGAAAGTGGAGTACTTAATTAAGTATTCCTAAGAGCAAGCTGGAGTTAAGTAATTAAAGAGCATATGGTTTGTATAACTCGTAATGTCGCGGCACATCTCGACGAATCTCTCGATATCAATTTAACATTTCACTAGCGTAGGCCCGATTAATCTGGAGCAATATCCCTAATGAACTGACTTAAAAGTTAAAATAAATTGATGTCACCAAAAGCTTTTAAACTAATTATCTTAGGAGGTAGCAAATCTCTTGAATTTGAAGCCTAATTAAACTACCAAGTCAACCTCCAAAGTTCATAACGAACAAAGTTATATATGTGGACATATTCGATCCCAAACGTGTTAGAAAAATTACTTGATGCATGGAAATATCTCGTAAGTATTTTGTGGGTTCAAACGCTGATAGAACACCTCTGTGTTAAAATTTTATAGATTCAGAATTTTCCTTGCATGGTTTGGCGTGAAGAGATGTGATAGTTTTGGGGCTGGGTTTATAAGCTACTGTACTAGCTTTAATGGGTCCCTTTCTTGTCACTGTCTATTCCTGGACAGGAATAAGGGTGGCGCGCGTCATGCAAATGCATTAATAAAAGACATGTACAGGAAAGGGTATCCTCCATCCATCCAAAAATGAAATGTACTGGGTACTGGAAGCTAGCTACTGAGGACTCCTGCAATAACAAACCTTGATCTAGTACAACACCTTTTCCAGATCTGTACTGATCTCAATCATCATGGAGAAGAAGGGGCTCAGATGATGCAACCATGACACCATCCTAATACTGTACTAAGAGCCCGTTCCATAACCGGAATAAGAACTTATTTTTTGTCTAATAATAAGGTGTGTTTCACAAAATGGTAAATAAGTACTTATTTTTTAAAAAGGTAATTTCAAGCTAAAAAATCATGCGCTTACGCAAATAATTTTCTTATCACTATGGATCTTGTTTGATAGATCTCATTGAGATCTTTAATACGGTGCAAAAAAATTAAAAAATTATTTTTCATTTACATTATTTTTAAGTTTGAAAATGTGAAAATAAGCTGCTTACTTGAGTTTTTTGGAACAAAACTCCAAAATAAGTATTTATAAAATAAGAAGGTTTGTGGAACGGGCCCTAATTAGGAGTGTGCACGGCTCGGACGGGTCGGGTTCGGCCCCAAACCCGAACCGAATGAGTGGGAATAACCATCCGCGTGCCCATTTTTTTGGTCGGGTTGGGTCCGACCAAAACCGAAGTAATCTATATGAATTAAATTGAATTATTCGTCTTTTGGTCGGGTCGGATCGGAAAAATAGCACCCCGAGCCCCGAACCGAAAATTGATTTTTTTGGAAAAATGTACCCGTACCAGACCGAACCACATGTTCGGCCCCCCCCCCCCCCCCCCCCCCCCCCCCCCCCCCCCCCCCCCCCCCCCCCCCCCCCCCCCCCCCCCCCCCCCCCCCCCCCCCCCCCCCCCCCCCCCCGAAACCCTTCCGGTCGGATCGGGTCCTTCGGACCACAGGTTTTTTTGCACACCCCTAGACTACTAATAATAAATCCTGTTTGCTTCACGTTAAAAAAAAAAAAAAAAGGGATGAAAATTGATCCACAACCAAAATTTTAAATTTTAGATGGCATGGATTTCATATATACGGAATCCTGTAACTCAAGTGAACATTGATTAATGTGCAAAAATGCGTTGATATACATAAAAGATGTATAGGGATATCTAGAAAAAATGCATTAATATATATGGAAAGTGTATTGAAACTCTAATTTTTTTGGCTTTAAGTGTGGATTATCCACAAAATCGTTTATTTATCTGATGATATGATAACAATCTTGGAAGGGAAACTCTACTCTAGCGATTGAAAACATTATGGAAATCTCACCATAGAATATGACTCTGCATCGAAGATTCAAAAACAAAACTCATGTTCGATCCACTGTGCATTTTTGTGTTTGAAAATAAAAGGTTACTAAACACCCCCTATAAGATTCCAACTGAGCCAAATCATCATTGTTTGTTAGTAAATTTTTCCCGAATTTATGAGTAACACAATGGGGGTCTTACTTTGATATTAAAAGTGCGTATCAGACCCGGTGGAGAAATTTTTGTATGAAGATTCTGTTTGCCCCGAAATAGATTGATTCGAAAAAATTCTCGTAACTCATTGATTTGTCTAGTAACTAAATAGGATTCATTTATTAAGTTTACTAAATCGAAAATTTATCACATTCAAAAATGAATAGACCCAATGTCACATTCAGTAAAAATTTATGATACATGCATATGGTGTATTCAATGTCTCCGAGCCTACCCCACAGATATGTAATTTTATCCCCTATAAAATTTAGGGTTTTTTTTTTTTTTTGTAGGATTAACCTTTTACCGCAATGCCATTGCGAAATTCAGAGAGGATTGAGTATTTTAGCTGATGGAGTACTAAATTCTTGACCTGAGAAACATTACTCCCTTTATCAAGACAAGATATGTTCACTCAAACATGCATCCACTTCTCGCGGTGTCTATGGAACCATTGGGGGGGGGGGGGGGGGCTTGGGGTTGGGTGGGGTGCGGGGGCGGGGGCGGGGGGTGGTGGTGGCGATATCAAGGAATCCACTGTATGTAATTACGAAAACTGGACATCGGAGCAAGCACTTATAAAATCCATATGTAGAAAAAAATCAATTCCAGTTACATCTGGTTTTGGAGATATTTAGCGCGAACAAAGTCCGATAACCAAACAAACCAAAAGTTAATCGAGCCTTAAGTCCTACTAATTGGAGTCGGCTACGTGAATTCGTATTTTAACAGAAGGACGGTATTGGACAAAAAGAACCTATGTGCATAAGTGTCAACGATAGAATTTATGTATAGAACTCGCACAAATATTATGGCCATTTGTGATCCTTAAACAGAAAAAGAAAAAAGAAAAATCATCTAGAATCATAAATTCGATAATATCACTATCGGTTATCCTACATGAATATTCTTATGTACGAAAATTTCAATATCTCGTACAAAAGATTTTGCAGGTAAATCATTGCCCATAACGCAATCATATGTTAAACTACATTGTACTAGGAGGTCCATGGAGTTTGGGCGCCCAAAGCGGACAATATTATACAAGGTCGGAGCGGGTCATTAGACTCATTACACTCTTACTTGTGGGATTAGACAGTTACATTTCTCATCTCGCAACCATACATGATACAACATCATTGATCAGTAGGCCTCTCGCCAATTCAATTTCTAAACTACATTGGCTGACATATAACTGTAGGGTTTGAAATATATTTATGTGTCGACTAGACTAGATTCAGGAACATACCCGGATGTCCCCAGCTCAAGCCACACATGCTCCAACATGTCGTAAATCTTGTCTATTTCAACATGTGATTTATCACCAGCCACAAATTCATGAACATTACAGTCTACTTCTATCGAACTGATCCCCGCTTTCTTCTGTATCCCGAAATCCTTCATTTTCTTCCTCACATCGTTTGCCCTACCCCAACTGCCAGCTGCAGCGTACATATTTGAAAGCAGCACATAATTCGAATCACTATTTGGATCCAACACGTGAAGATAATTTGTTAACCTCTCAGCTAAATTGACATCCCCATGAGTTCTACAAGCAGCCAACAAAGACCCCAACACCACCTCATTAGGCCTCATGGGCATTTTCTCTATCACATCCAAGGCATCTTCCAACCTTCCCGCACGACTATAAAGATCCACAATGCAACCGTAATGCTCAATTGTTGGCACTATCCTACGAACTTTCTTCATAACCTCAAAAGATTCAACCCCTCATCAACTAACCCGGCATGGCTACAAGCAGCTAGAGCTCCTGTAAAACTCACCCCATCCGGCTCAAACCCTTCCTTTTGCATCGAGTTGAAGAATAGAAGAGCCTCCTCTGCATACCCATTGATAGAAAACCCGACGATCATTGAGTTCCATGAAACTAAGGTCCGCGTCTTCATAGTTAAAAATACTTGACGGGCGAAATCAATACATCCACACCTAGCATACATGTCTATAAGCGAGTTACTTACCCTAACATTGTCCTTAATACCCTTTTTAAGAACGTATCGATGCACCCAAAAACCTAACCCAAGTGCCCCCAAATTGGCACAAGCGGCGAGTACAGAAATCAGGGTCACGTAGTCAGGTTCAGCCCCAGATAGCTGCATTTCTTGGAACCACTCCAAACCCTTCTCAAAGTGACCTTTCTTCACAAACCCAAACACCATAGCCGTCCAAGAAATCGCATCTCTCTGCGGCATTTCATCAAACACCTCAACCGCATCCTCAATTCGGCCATTTCTCACGTACCCATTGATCATTGCATTCCAAGACACTACGTTCTTAACACAAATCTTATCAAAACTCAACCTAGCAAGATCTACACAACCGCATTTGGAGTAAAAGTCAACAACAGCAGAACCCACTTTAACATTAGTCGTATCCAAGCCCAGCTTACGGGCATAAGCATGAAGAGACATGCCAAAACAGAGACTATCAGTAGGGAAACGGGCACAAGCGGAGAGAAGGGTCATGAAAGTGATGTAGTTAGGTTCGATACCGGCGATTCTCAAGCGGGTGAGCTCCGCGGCGGCTTCGGGTAAGCGGCCGCTGCGACAGTGGTGGTGTAATGATGTGGTCCATGAGACCGTGGGGTCAGTTGTGGGTTTGTTGTTGTTGTTGGTCTGTTTTAAGGTGAGGTGGTGCTTTGTGGAGTTGTTGGCGAAGAGGGATTGAGTGGAGTTTGTGGGTCGTGGCGGCGGCTGCGGCGGGGAGAGTTGGATGGTTGTGGTGGCGGGAACACTCATCGTTTCAATTAACGGCAGCACAGCTCAAATTTCTGTTGACGCAACTATACCTTAACTTCCTAACTATTTTTTTTTTTTTTTGGCAAAATGATGGTCATGACGTTTTGATAATTAATACCTGTCAAAATATGTTGAGAATATTTGTTAATACTGAAAATGTCTTTGATAGGTATTAATTATCACAACACGTCCTTGGCCATCATTTTTCCATTTTTGGTACTTTTTATTTATTTATGGGTATTTATGGCTCCGAACAGGATCTACTTATGCATACATGAATAATTTTAAGAGACCGATATACTATATGAGTGTACGGGGCCAATTAAAGCCCGGGCGCCTCGACTAATCTAACTGACTTCTATGCCTTTCAATAAATCTCGTAAGATGGTATTAGGTTTAAGTAAATTTTAGTGTGATATTTTAAGAAGAAATTTGATGGAAGAAAAATAGAAGCAAAAAGGATTGGATCTTATTTTAATTTTTAGTTGGCTTAGCTTCAAATGAATATGACTACGTAATGTTTCAATTTACGAAATCAGTCCCCATCCCCAACCAACCAAAGGAACGAAGTCAAAGTAATCAGTAGCACTATGCCAAAATTTGGCTTTAACGGCATTAAAAAAATTGTCGATAAAAATATTTTCAGCATATTAGAAATCATATCGCCGTTAAAATAAGTGTTGGGAAAGAAAAAAACAGAAGTAATTTATTGCTGGTAAAGTTCTATACTATTAATGGCGGTTTCACAACCGCCGCTAGAGGTTTCGGGAAAAAATTACATTGCCGAGATTTGAACCGCAAGTGAAAAATAGAGAGATTGAGTTCACCTTCTCATATTTTTTCCGTTTTCCATTGCCAGTTCGAAGTTCCCAACAAAATGTATACTTCTTGATTAAAACAAAAAATCAAAATTTATACTTTGTCTCTTTTTCTTTTTTTCTTGTGGGTTTGGTGAAATGGGATATTATCCATGACTTCACTTAGAAGAAATATATCTTATGAAATTAAGTTGATTATTGGACCTCCATGATCCGAAAACTTGATAAATCATTCTGTAGATAATGGCTCTGAATTATCGACAGAATTTTACATTTACCATTGAATACAATTTACTCCCTTCGTTCCAAATTGAGAGTCCCTTTTGAGAATTCCAACTATTTAAAGGACATGCAATGATTATACCTACAATGCCTATTATTTCCACCATTACCCCTATATTCTACCTACTCTACAACACTTATATTCACCTACGAGGGACATTTTTGGAAAATCATCAAATATTTCCTTCCATTTTTGGAAAAGGACCATCATTTTGGAACAACCCAAAATGGAATGATGGACTTTCAATTTGGAATGGAGGGAGTACAAACTAACATGAGTTGTTTTTCCCATATAACTGCAACATTAAGGCTCCGTTTGTTTGAACGTAAAATATATATTTTATCTATTTTTCAGTGTTTGGTTGTGTAAAAAAATTAAAAAAATATTTTACATGTAAAACATTTTCTATCAATTGGATGAAAATAACTTACTCTTGAATCTTTCGTATGTTATTTTCCGAAATGAACCCGCTGCCTTCTATTGCAGTTCTCACTTCTTAGTTTTCTCGATTGTTAATCCTAACCCACGTTCAATTTCAATATTCTCAGATCTCTCCACCTTTTAAGCCCCCCCCCCTCTCTCTCTACACTATTTTCTTGATGAGAATAAATTCTTTACACCGCCGGTGTAAACATTTGTTTTCTCTAAATCAATTGTATTGCGCCACGTCGCCATGTTTTATTAATTGGACCACTGTTTTGACACGTGTCGCAATGCAATTGATTTGGAGGAAATAAATATTTACACCGGCGGTGTAAAGAATTTATACTCTTTGTTGATTTCCGAAAATATTTTCAAGTGCCAATCAAATATCGAAAAATAACAGTTCGAAGTTTATTTTCTGAAAAAATATTTTACATTATAAACATTTTACATCGAAACAAACGAAGCCTAAATCTTCCAAGAAAAGAAGAGAAACTTTTGTGAAATGAAACAGGAGAGGGGGAAACCAAGTCCTCCAAAGAAAAATCGAGCTGGTCCTAGTCGTACAAAGAAACAAGACCTTCCACACAATGACCCGAACTAGGTGCCTTTCAAGAACGGTAAGACATCATTGTGGTACCGTTTAATGGATCCAATGACTTCAATGGAAAGGCCTCAGCGTCTGGGTAATAAGCAATGGGATCAGATAACAGAGGATGTGGAAGGTCGAGCACACCTTCAAGTGTTGCATGAAGACAATACGCCGAATATGTAACATGATATCCACCTTCTTGAACAACCAATAGGCGTCCATTGCTGTGCTTATCTGCCAGACTACGAACTTTTCGCCCGATCTCTCGATAACCCTCCATTGTCAAGCATTGCCGTCCATTTGGGTCAAACTAATGCAGAAGAAAGTGCACTTCAATAAGCAAAATTGCACAGTTATTGTAGATTATACAATAAGTACAGGTATCATATATAATTCACTAAGTCAGGTCACTGGATTCCAAACTCCACTATTGCCGAATCTTATTGTCGGTTGTGTAGAAAGTTTGAGACTCGCGTTTAGGAATTAGACATAAGTTCATCTCTTTGTGTTTATTGTGTATCATTAGGGTTGCGGGCTTGGTTGTAGCTCCATATCTCTGTATTCGGATGGAAATCATTGTACGTGCCGGATGGCTTTTATTGAATGCAAGTTGTGCTTCTGATCAAAGAAAAAAAAGGTCATTGGATAAGTTAAGTCTTACTTATATAGGGTAATCGTACTGACTTCTGAAGCTATAAGCATTGCAGCTGAACTTATAGTACAAGCTTATAGGTAAAAAGCAGAAGCCAAAAAGCATCAAAATGGACCTTTTGTTTGACTGAGGAGAGACTTCAGATATCTGGCTCCTTAATTTCTGAAATGATTCACTTTTACTTTGAAGCAAATATCATACTTTCAAATTCCTTCATTGGTGTACCATTTTTAAATTTATTGCTACAAGCCATTCGGTTTTCAACCCTGATACTACTACTTCAATGATACCAACTTTAGTAGTAAATCAAATGAAAAAAAATCAACTTACAGCGCTTGAATCTTGGCCAACTACCAAAAACAATCATATCAGGCCGAAACTTTTCAACAGCAGGGACGACCAACTCTGTCAAAGCAAACTCATATCCTCGGTCTCCAGTTCCCATTTGGTAGAGGTACATTCAAATTGTAACCAAATCCACCTCCATCACCAAGCTCATCAACAGATCCACTCTGCGGATGAGACGGACCCCAGGAACCGTGATTCATATGCAGGGAAACAGTGAGAACTTGATCAGAGCGGTAAAACCCCTCAGCAGTCCCATTCCCATAGTGGACATCAATGTCGATAACCACAACTTTTTTACAACCAGAATCCAAAGCCAACTGAATAGCAAGACCCGCGTTATTAATAAAACAATACCATCGGCTTGAGTCGGCTGAGCGTGATGGCCAGGTGGTCTAACCAGTGCATAAGCAATATTTCCAAGCCCATCAAGTATGTGCTTCATTGCTGACAGCGCAGTACCAGCAGCTAGAAGTGCAGCGTCCCACGATCCGGGATTCAAGAAAGTCCCTGCGCAAATCATCTTCCCTCCATTTCTATCCGCTTCAACTAGTTCATTCACATACCCTAATAGATGCGTAATGTAAACACTATAAGTCTCTAATTGGAGAGGAGTCCAAGCAGAATCCAAGAAACAAAAGTTCAAAACCAAAACTAGTGTTCTTCTTGTACGATATCCGAAACCTAATTATTTTCAGGTCTTCGTTGCGTGTATATTACTAATAACAAAGTAAACCGAACCAAGCCTTATGTCTCAATCAATGTTCCGGATTGTAAACACAATGTACGAGTCCACGTTGTAAACAAGTGAATTCTAACCCGAATGGAACCAGAGAGAAAAAAACATTCAACTAATTTCATTATCAAATTACCAAATGGCCAGACAAATCACAACAATCTCTTCCTACGAAATCGATATCCAAGACCAATTCACATCGTTGATCACTATTCGGCTCTCTAAAAACCCACTTCGAATTCACGGGAAAATATCGGCCTTGCACAGAAGTCGGAAGCGGGTACCTGACGTGTGAAAAGTGAGCAATTCGGGGATGAGAGCGGGCCGGCCCGAGTGCCATGAAATGTAAGGGGAGATGGGACCCCTTTTGAGGATAGAGAGCATGTTCCTGACCCGGTCCGAGTTTTCAGGGTGCTTTTCGAGTACGTCGAGGAACCCCGGGTCGATTCCGGAGTCGAATACGCCGGTTTCCGGCGGTCGTGGGCCAGCATCCCGTCGTGCCAGAAGACGTGGATTCGATCGGTTGTTGGTGAAGAAAGGGGTTGACTAGTAGCCATCGCGTGTTTCGGGTAGTATTATGCCCACTTCAACTCAGCTAGATGCATCTCGCTCACTTGTACTTGTTCGATCTTCTGGTTCACTCTCTGGAGATATACCTCATACGGAGTAATTTCGGCCTTTTTCGTTTTGAAACTTTGGGTATTTTAGTTTTGGTAGTGGATGGAGAGAGTAATAGGGTAATGATTGAAGAGATAGGTAATGATTGGAGAGAGATAGAGAGAGAAATGAAATTAATAATTGAATAAATAGGGTAATGATTGAAGAAAGATATAGGGAAATGATTGAAAAACAAAGTTTAAAACAAACTCAAATACTCAAACGAACATAGCCTTCATTTTCCGGTCCACACTCAATAGTTGGGATTTAAAAAAAAAAAAAAAAACTTACTCCGTATTTAAGAAAAAGTTTAACTCTTGTTTGGAAGAGTTTTTGGATAAAATTGAGAGAAAATTAAGCGGTGGACGTAGATGTTCTGTCCTTTATTTGAAGAGTATATTTGAATAATGTTATGGTTCACTCGCATTCGAGCTACATTTCTGTGTGGTATCTAGCTTCATTTTTCAAAACTAGTCTCTTATTTTTAAGATATTGTTAATATCTTCCTACCGTTACTAATTTTATCAATATTGAATCCCTAACATTGAAAATTATGCCATAATTTAAAGTGTACATATCCATGCATGGAAAAAATTCTTCAAAATTTGGAGAACTGTCCATGCATGAAGAATGAAGCTGAAAAATGATTTGAAAAGTGCAAATGAAGAATGTTTAATGAGACTTGGCTGGAGATGCTCTAAGTCATGAAGTTTTTTGTCCATTTTTTTTTTTACTTTTAAAGGATGTTCATGTTTGTTTTAGTATTCTGAGCTAATTCTTCAATTTTTAACGCCTTTGTACGATGAACTTGTGCACTCTTTAACCTTTTCAAAACATTACACCTAAAAAAATACGATTTTCTCAATGAAATTAGTATGTAATTCTTCACAAGAAAAGTATTACTAGATGAAAGCTCCGTTTGTTTCAATGTAAAATGTTTTTTCAGAAAATAAACTTCAAATCTTTATTTTTTGATATTTGGTTGGCACTTGAAAATACATTAAATACATTAAAAAAAAAAGGAACAAAATAGTGTAGAGAGAGAATAGGTTTAAACGGTGGAAAGATCTGTGAATATTGAAATTGAACGTGGGCTAGGACTGACGATCAACAAATTGAGCAGTGAGAATTGCAGTAGAAGACAATGGGTTCTTTTGAAAAATAACTTACGGAAGATTTGAGGAGTAAGTGGTAAGTCATTTTCATCTAATTAATGGAAAATGTTTTTCTCAGTTTTTACACAACTAAACCACCGGAAAATAGGTAAAATATTTTACCGGAAAATATTTTACGCCCAAACAAATGAAGCCAAAATGATAAACTAAGACAATGTTAGGAGAAAATTTTCAGTGTCGGGTGGATATCATCGTCACCTAGCTAACGTGGTGCCCGAGCGGGTACATCCGAGCCTTCCAAAAGCGTATTGGACGACCCAAATTGAAACACTCTCTCTCCTCTTTCTCTCTCCTTTTTCTCTCTCTAAATCCGAGTCGTCCAAAACCGAAATGGAAGGCTCGAATGCACTGAGTGGACACCACGTGGTACCCGCTCGCATTGAAAAAATTTCTCCAGCATTAGTTTTACATCTGAAGGTGTTACTCACTCTTTAAATTTAATGCATGTGAAGCCCACTTTTGGATCTCTCACAAATAATTCAAACCGTTTATTAATGTCAAAATAATTAGTCGAATGCCATGTAAAAAATTATCTCGATTAGATATGTGCAAGTGATTGATCCAATCTTCGAAGTTTCATTCATAATAAAAAGCTAATGATTGAATTAACAACTACGCAAATCTAATTGAGTTGATTTTTTATAAGTCCATTGAAAATGTTATTCTAAAATTAATGACGGTTCGAATTATTACTCTTATTAAGGACGAGATAGAACATGCTTTAGATCAATACAAGAATCAGGATAAAGATTAGAGCTTTTGAAGTATTCTCAGGTACCTAAGACCAAAACGAAAATTAAAATTTTACTAATATTTAAAAATACAAATTGACAAAGACCAAACTAAACCGACAGATCGTTTTCAATTGAACACATTCCATTTTTTCTTTTTTGATTATTCTTGAAGGGAAAGTTTATTCTCTTTACCAAATATGTGGATCCAATCACGATCTTATAATAAAAATAAGAGATCTTTCTTGATCAATCCCTTGTGCCCCTCTTTCTCGAGAATCAGAGAAAATCTGGAATTGGATCGCAGGTTGCTGTCTGCGTTGTCACTTGATTCTGTTTTGCCTTGCAGCTTTCCTCTTAACATCTCTTCATCATCATATAGTACGATGTGGGTTATTTTGTCATGTAATGCAAACCAAATATAAAAGGGAATTAAAGATTCGAAAAAAGGAGCAAAACCTAATTCTATGGGACAAACTCCAAAGGTACAGACAGAAACTATGACTCAATCAGTATATTCAATATTCTTAATAATCACAAAAGCTAACAAATAAAAAATCAACTCACCTATTTATAGACTCTAAGACTTTGACTAACACTAAAATGACAAAAGTACTCTAAAAATTAAAACTACTGTATCAAAATGGCTTTTCGAAAGGGCTGTCATTCGTTTTCCAAGCGTTGGTAGATAATGGTTGGAGGCCTGGAAGATTTGGAGATGGGAGTGGTAGCATGGAAGATTTGGGGATGTAGAAACAATGTGGTTTTCAATAATGAGCGGGAGGCCGGATGTGGTGTGTAATGTGAACAGAAGTGAAAATAAATGTACTTGCAACTGTGTGATGTAGGTGGGTTTCACATTGTAGATGTGGAGCAATCCGAACTCACCAATCATAAGGAGGAGAAAAATACATTAATTAAGGAAGCACCCAAAAAATTTGAGGAGCTGAAGAAGGGGTTCTCTTTGGTTAATTTCATGATCTGAATTGTTATTATGAAGACCCTCATATAGAAATCATCCATGATAAAGTTAATTCGATTATCATCATATCATATGTTTATAAGAAAGAAAAGTAGATATATTGTCAGCACTTTTAAATTTTATTTTTTTTCTCATTGGATACAAGAAAGAAAGTACTCAAAATTATACGATTGCTATTAACGACTATGTACTTAATAAACACAACGGTGTGGGCCTCCACACAAGACAAGTTAATCCAAGGGTTGAGACTGATTTGATCCAATGGTGGAGAGGCATTCTTCTCATTTAATTAAAGTGCCCACATCCCCACATTTATTACAACACTGCCATGGGAGAAAATGAAGTTCCCCTACAATCCATCTCACTTACACATTCCTACCGTGCCTTAATTTTTTTTTAAATTACCGTGCGTTATTTTTTTTTATCACTTCCATGCGTTCAAAAATCAAAACTATTTTAGGTAGATTCTGCTAAGGAATTTTTCGGACTTTTGGGTTTCTTTTTTTAATTATTGATTCTTCTCGACGAGAGGAATCGAAAAAATATTACTCCGTACAACATAAAGCCACAAGTCGGCTTTAACTTGGATATTTATAAAAAAAATTGAGTACAAGTCAAAATTTTATACTTTTTTGATTCCACAAAAGTTAGGCTCAAAAAATCCAAAAATCTAAGCGGAACAGCGCCTCTCTCTCTCTCTCTCTCATTGTGTGTTCGTGTGTGATGTCATTTCTTCTACTTGATTCTTGTGTAATTTTTTTTTTTGGGGTATTTCGAAAATCTTTTTGAAAGGTTTTTGATGCACAAGCAGGGGGGTCTATGAATTAGTGGATAAGTTGGCTTAGTTCTAGCTATGATTTAGTAATTTCAAGTAATTTCTTTCATGAATCGATTTAGTGTTTGAGCTACTACGAAAATTCAAAAAGTGATTCCAATCGAATGGATAGTGCCGTAGGTACGAGCAATTCCAACCGTGGTGCGTAGTGCTGTAGGCTATGGGCAAGCACTAGTTCTTTCATAAATGACCACTAGGCCTATAAAATATCAATGGTGCTATTCACACAGACAATATGCATATAGATTGCACATAGATTTTTGTGTGGGGCCCACTATGGGTTCCACATAAACAATTCGAGTGGTTTGTTAAATATAAAATATTTTTCCAAGGTCTTCCTAAAAAAAATTAGCTTAATCCGATACCTATAGATTCTTGATCCAATCATTTAAGATAATATGCTCAATCTGTGTGCGTTTTATATGTGTCAACAGCTTTATTAATAAAATATTGAAGTGTGATGAATTGTTCATACCATTTAAAATGAATTCTTGGGGCCTACCGCGGAAGTCAAAAATTGCAAAAGTTGGAGCCACTAGAAATTCGTTACTTTTAGGGTTCCAAAATTAGTTGAGTTGTGCGCAAATTAGCCCGAAAATACGCTTATGAAAAAAATGAATTCTGCAATTCGCCATAAGGCCCAAACAATACTCGAGAGGTCGATATCACATGGCGAATTCTACAATGACGAAATCTTTTTTTCTAGTTTGACAGTCAGGGGTGTCCGGGTGAATTACGCACACCTCAACTATTTTTCTCTCTGGTCCGGTCAAAGGTAGGTTATCCACGAATTGTTCATATCATTTAAATGGATTTTGCAATGAGATTACATGTTTCATTTCCACAGAAGCCAAATATTTTTAAATCTTGGGGTTACTGAAAATTTGTTCGATTGTTAATTTCATGTCTTAAAATTAGTCGAGATGCGGGCAAGCTGGTGGTATCCCATACAAAAAAATGGATTCTACAACTGGCCGTATGGTCCAAACTGCATTACAGGTTGTTTGGACAAATAAGTCAAGTGGCTTATTTTTTGTCCTTATTCAAAAACTTCACATTTATTAGTTTGTCGTTAATTTTGGAGAGATTATTGCATCGTCATGACAAGAGAAATCTAAAAAGTAAAAAATTATGATCGAAATCAAATTTTTTTTTGAATAAAGATGAAAAAATTGACTTATTTTCATCATGACAATACAATAATCATTCAAAAATTAACGACAAACTAAAAAATGCAATTTTTTTTAATAAGTACAAAAAAATAAGAAACCGTAATGAACTCGAGAGGTCAATATATCACATGGCGAATTCTGCAATGACGAACTCTTTTGTTTATTTGAGGGTTAAAAATGTTCGAATTAATTGAATATTATGGAATCACATTCAAGTTGGGGCGAAGTAATCTATAAATTGCTCACAAGTCACAAATAGTAATCCGAAGTTGTTCGAGAAATTTGGGAACGTAAAGTATAGCCCAAAAAGCTGTGCTGTTTTTAGAAGTTGGGTGTTCTATGTCAAGCTGAAATTGTTCAAGAGGCGTTGAAGGAGACGAAGACGAAGACGAAGAGAGATTTTCCTCACCGGCGACTCTCCGGTAAGATACGTATTCCCAAAGCACAGGTCGTATTCATCATGATTTCCCCTCTATTTTTTTGGGATCTGATTCTAGGGTTTCTGTAATACCTGTTTTGGGAAATCGTTGATTCATAATTCCTTTGTCGTTCAAGCTCAATTACAATGTTTTGGGATCACTGCACTTTGTCATGGTGTGGAGTAAACATAAACATTAAAATCTCCTTTGTGGTTATGCAGAATAGGCGTACAAAAAAAAGTTCTTTTTCATTCACGGTTTCATTGAGTAATTGATGAATGTCATTCTCTAGCTTCTGTAATTTAGTTGTTGAGTCCACTGTGGTCATCGGATAACACCAAGGATCGAAACGGAAAAAAGAAGAAGAAAAGAATGAAAGAAAACTTATATATTTTGTATATGTTGTAGTAGGGGTATGTTTTTTGTCTTATTAGATCCCCCCTCTCTTGGGTAATGGTCCTTGTGCATGGTTAATTGGCATAGTCTTTGCCAATTTTTTTTTGACTTCTGATTGTTGCTATGATGAAACTTCTGCTGTATTCTGTGATGAAACTTGTAACCAAATATGAAACTTGTGCGTCAAATGCAGAGATTGCTCTCTGAAGTTGGTGAAAATTGCGCTGTGTCTAAGTTCTTCTTGCTGCCACGCTGGTGGAACTCTGGTTTAGGTTTGAAAACTGCTGTTTTCTACTGCTAGATTAGGTTTGGGGCTTGCTAGAGAAGATTGTGGTTGCTAGGTATATGTGCAATGCTTTGCTGGAGTCAGCTATATGGTTGCTGGATTAGCTTTGGGCCTTTTCCCTTAGTTTACTTCTGTTTTCTGCGTGGTGTTGGAGCTGATGGATTGAGTTGATAACACTACTACATTTCATGGAAGTTTGTTTTGTTTTATTCCTTGGAGAGACACCTTAGTTGTGGGGTAGTTTGGCTTTGGATCCACCTGTGTTTGTAACATTAGTAAATTTGATGCACTGTTCTATTTTGACAAAGCATAAATCTTGGGGATTTATAAATTACTCTGAACTTGCAGCGGTGGTGTTATAATGGATAGCCTTCCCGTTCATTGTTCTATTATTTTCATAAAGGCCTCATTTGCCTGGGAGGCTACATCATGCTTTAGGATTTGAATTCGCAGTGAGATCCAGAGAGGACCTTCTCTCCTCCCCTGTTTTGCCATTTTTAGCATGTTTGTGATGGGCTTGATTGCTGGGACTTTTAGGAGGACAGAAATGGAATTTTACATCATCCACTCCCTCACATCAACTACAAAACAAACCAAGCACATGCATATCCCCCCTTATAACGAAACTAAACAAACCAAGTAACTATATGCGTAGCGATGACTGCTGGCATTATTGTTACATGTAAAGGTAAATTGATTTTCACACTGTATTTTTACTATCTAGACTCTTCTTTTGTTTTATTCATGTGAGTTTAATTCGTTATTCATTGAAGTGGGAAAAAGTGAACAAACGAAATGGTAAAAGGGTAATTTCACGTGCACGGAAAAAAAAGAGTGCCGACACGGAAAAAGAGGAGTGCAAAATTCACTAGTAACCAAACCAAACCAAACTGAGCCTTATGTCCCAATTACTTGGGGTCAGCTACATAAATCATTTTCCCCGATGGAGCTCTGTTAAGGGCCACTTGTTCACACAAACCCATTATACTCATATCTTTTCGCACAACAGCATCTAATGTCAATTTAGGTCTACCCCTTCCCTTAGCATTGCTACCCTAAGCTATCCTATCCGCTCTCTTAACTACATCATCTCCTTGTCTACGGTAGACATGCGCAAACCACCTTAGCCTATTTTCCCCTCAACTTCTCCTCTATGGGTGTTACACCTACCATATCATGAACCGTTTCATTTCTAATCATGTCTCGTCTAGTCTTACCACACATTCACCTCAACATTCTCATTTCCGCTACCCTCATCTTGCTCACCTGTTGTTTCTCACTAGTACTAATGAAAAGTCTTATTAGGGTTTGAGCTGAAAAAGTGAAAAGATGGGAGAAACTTGTGACACTGGTATAATCCTAGGGGTTTCCATCTAGTTGTCCCAATAAGAATGTATAGTTGTGTCCGCAAATTGATATTCAATCAGAATTAGAACCACCCCAAAAAATATTAATCATGAATCCATTCAAGGTAGAAGAAGTATCCAATTGGGGGAGGTCCTTCTTTGTAGCAATTTTTTGGGGGCTAAAGGGGAGACTTTCTGGGCTTCTGCTCAGGGCTGGCCCTGATTTGATTCACAGTTATAACTGACGTTCTCGCATATATTTTCCTTTTGCAGCTGTAATCGTTGTCTTAAATGGCTAACAAGGTTCAAGTCCCTACAAGAAACTCAGCACTCATTGCTATGATTGCTGATGAGGTAATACTGAAACAATCTTCTTCTTTATATCCGTGCTTTGGTAGTGAAATTGCTTGGCAAAGATATATCTAAACGTAGTTGTGGTGGACACTCAGATTCTGTTTTTTTTTTTTCGTTTTTGCATATAGATATGATTGGTTGTTACTGTTATTATGTTTTTTTCCGCTATTTATGTAGAGTGTAACAAGCCCCTTTGGATTCTGAGAAATGATCTGATAACAAACAGAGAGTTCTTTTTCACCAAATCTCACCATTTTGATTTAGACGATGAGATATGGCGAGAAAGGTGAAGGGGCCAATCAAAAATTTTCATTTTTGTACTTCTCTCTGCATTTCTCACCAAGTCATTCAATCCAAATGAGTGGTTTGGTGAGAAACTCTAATCCTTTCTTTTGTTTTTGTACCAAATCACTCAATCCAAAGGGTTAGTGCAGAGGTTGTGGAGAAGGGGATAAATGTAGGATTTAGCGCTTTTGTGGTTATATAGCTTGCTATAACCCAATTAGATATGTTTTCTTCGTTCCTTGCTTCTCAATTTCTGCTGACGCAACCCTTATGTTGCTGTTGTATAATCTGGTGTAGGACACAATAACTGGATTTTTACTGGCTGGAGTTGGAAATGTGGACTTGAGAAGGAAGACAAATTACCTTATTGTGGACTCAAGTATGCTTTTGAGCTCGGAATGTTATTCTCTTTTATGGGGTTGCTTGGTCTTTTCTTTCAGTATTTTCTAATTGTTCCTGTGGTTCCATTTCCGAATTGAACAATCCCCCTTTTTTTGGGTGCTCGGAGGCCCTTTGGCTTGGCCTAAAAGAATGAGTATACCATTACCCTACCGCGCGAAAGAATGTACGCAGCAATTAGTAGCTGTTTCTGGCAGTAATTCTCACCATAACAAACTGCTAGTATCGAATCAAATATTGTAATTTGGATTGTTAGAAGCTTCCTCTAGGTCTAATCCTTTATGGTGTAGACCTTTTTTTCCCTACACCTCTTCTTACACCTTCGTGTGCAATGGACTAAATTTAGATGAAATCAAATTCAAAATTTCTGTTAAGTTGCTGAGAAATGTTTGAACTTAATAACTACTTGGCTTGGAATTACCGTTTAATGGTTCCTACCTTGTTTTCTTCCTTTGTTCATCTATTTTCTTCCTTTGTTTATCCTCTATCACGATGTGGAACATTTTTTTCCTATGTCAAATTTGATCAAGTTTGCGAAGAATCCGAAGATTCATTTTCTTTGCAAGCTATGAATTTTCTTACCTTGGCTTATGGAAGTTCTGTTATTATGGCCTAGAGACAACTGTCAAGCAAATTGAGGAAGCGTTCAAAGAGTTCACAACAAGAGAGGACATTGCAATTGTGATGATCAGTCAGTATGTAAGTTGTTTATATCACTTTGTCACAATCCTCTTTCTGTGGTTACGCTATTAGATTTGTTTTGTTTTATTATCTCTTTTGGTAATTGGCATGCGTCATTGACTTTGCTAGAGGAAGCCATCATCATTTGAAAACCAATCTGCTGCCAGATGAGTGGCCATAGCCCTACTGTCTTTTGCCATATGAATTGCTGTCTTCAAGGCTTTGGCTTCCCCAGTTGTCCATAATTATTTCTCATTGTTTAAACACTGCATTGCTTGAGCATGCATAAAACCAAACATTCATTGCCCAGAGGAAATTTTGAACAAACCTCAATTCCGAAATGCATTATCTGGCTTGCGCCTGAATTATTGCCCATTCATGCATGTTATGTAGTACTTTTCTATTTCCTTAACTTCTTTCTTGGTTTGCTTTTTCCTGTGGTTCATCTTTCCTTTTATGGTTATTTTAGATTACCCAGACGACTGTATGCTATGCCAAACCTGTAACTGGCCCAAGGAAATGCTTATCTGTGGGTCTTGTCACTTGTCTGTGAGGATAGGTTGTTAAAGAGCTACATGCTGTTTTGTCTTTAGGACTTTATCTTTTGCTGCCATAGTTTAACATTCTTCCTAAGCTTTAACTTTACCTTTTTGCAATATGAGATATCAGCGGAATAAATACAAGATCCCATAGATTTGTTTGTAATTTGTCGTAGCAAGAGGCATACTAGTACTCAGACTTTGTGTTATTACCTTCAAAGTTCTCATATGATATCTGGACAAAAAATTGTCGGATGTTTATTTTCAGGTTGCAAACATGATAAGGTTTTTAGTGGATAGCTATAACAAGCCAGTTCCAGCAATATTGGAGATTCCTTCCAAGGACCATCCTTATGATCCTACCCATGATTCAGTTCTTTCACGAGTGAAGTACCTCTTCTCTGCTGAATCAGTGGCTTCTGGGAGGCGTTAATTCTGCCTGTATTATATCATGTTTCACACCATTTCCCTTGTGTTGTGTCATGTGCGTATCCTGAAACACTTTTTTTGCTTATCTTAAATTCTTTTGATGAAACATGTTACAAGTTGTTCTATATTGAAATTCTGAATAAGCTACTTTTATCGAAAGCAGTTGTTGGAAGCTTCTTTCTATATTGCTAATGACTTAAACTGGATTTGGGTGATAAACGTTTAGCCTATGTAGCACGGACACGGACACAGACACGGACACGGGACACGGCAATTCTAAAAAAATGGGGATACGGACACGGCGGGGGACACGCCACGTGTATAAATAAATAAAAAATAAATATATTTACATATATATATAAAAAAAAATTATGAACCATTGTATATGAATAAGTTCACAAATTGTATAACTTTTTTTTAAAGGAAAAATTACAGTTTAACCCAAATATTTTGAATACTTTCATATTAACCCCCAAAATTTTAAAAAATATTACATTTTGACCCCCAGCCGTGTCCCCGCCGTGTCCCCCGCCGTGTCCCCAGCCGTGTCCCCGCCGTGTCCCCTATCAAAAAATAATAAAAATTGTTAGACACGCCACGTGGCGTGTCCAATACGTTTCTCCGCGTGTCCCCGCCGTGTCCCCGTGTCCAATACGTGGACACGGCGCCCTTTTGAAGTGTCGGTGCTACATAGCGTTTAGCCCAAAGTTACTAGGAATCAGAAAGCGTTCTAGTTTGTTTCTCTTGAGATGGCATTAAGAAAAGCTTCTTTGACGGTGCAACATTTGGGAGGATTGAAAAAGGTCTAGAAGTTTTTATACTCTTCTTTTAAGTAACTAGGAGATCATTTTTTTAGTTTTGGTGTATAACAAGGATCCCATTCAATTTGGATTCATTAGTGCAGGGTGAAGTCCAACCAGTCATAGGCTTCATGTATCAGGTAAGACATTCTCAATTGGAGCCCAACACAAGGCCTCTGAACTTACGGTTGATCTTATGACTATCTTAACTGGTAGCGTACCAATAGATTTACATTTTAAGTTTCAACCTGGGTGTGGAACAAATTATTTCAAAATCATGATGGCAAAATAAAATGTTCTGATGTGAAGGATTTGGTGAAAGAATTGTAGTTCCTTTCAATCCTTCTCCAGGGGATATGGTGAAATGTCCGATGTGAAAGTGAAAGTTCAGAAAACAAAGTAAAGGGATGGTCTCTTTGCAAGATATGAGAAATTTTTTGCAGACTTGTGTGACAATTTGGCATCCACAAAACTCAATCGCTGTAACCTTAGCTTCAACTTTTGGAGTTCCCAAAATGAATCGATCTGTTAGTAAAGGTAGAATGAAGGTTCAACGGTAAGGTAGTCTCTTCGTTTGCCTCTTTTCCTGTTTCCCAAAAGCATGAATGGGAAAGGGAAGCAACTTAGCTTACTCACAACTTAATCACTTGATCGAATGATGAGAAAGTTGATGCCATGTTTGGATTTGGATCCGTATTGATATCGTGGACAACATATAGGATATCATCTAAATTGATACTTATTACGCACACTCTTTTTATTTTGGGTGAGGATGGCTGTAATTAATCTGCCATTGCAAGATATGGGATGTAATCTAACCTAATAATAAAAAAACATTGAAAGGGTTTGGACACTTTTTAATTTGGACCAATTCGCCCCTTGATTTTGCCCTATTTACCTATCTAACCTAATTATGTAATATAATATAATGATTAATATTAATATCTAAACATTAATTAAACCATCCACACCCGTGCCACCATGGCGGGTCCCACCGGAGTGCCACCGGACACCGCCTCGAGATTTCGGAACCACTACAACAATGTACGGACACCGTGCAACACTTACCCAAGCTTAGAATCGTGTTTGAGGTAGTTTTTTTGGAAACCCGAAACCTTAATAAATTATTGCGTAGATAAGAAGTTATGGTGGATTGTGGTATTGAAATTCATGTGTAGGTGAAAAATTGTGTGATTGATAAATTTATCAGAATAATCGTAGTTTATGTAGTAATTATATAATAATTAAATACGTAAGGATTTGGATTTAAAATGTAAATGATGAGACATTTTCTTTTAGCAAAAAAAAAAAATGGTTACTACTTATAAGCTAATCTCAAAATATATTATTGGTCATATTAGTCTCATATCAACTCATTATAAAGATCTAATATTAAACATTTATTGTATTTTGTTTTTAAAAATGATAAAGTTAAGTAAATACTAAATTTAGTAATATGCACTTTTTAATAAAAATTAGTTTGAAAATCTATGAATAATAATATGGTAGTTAAAGATAATATTGTAAATAGAAATTAGTGGAAATGTTTTACATAAATTCTAAATGTGAGAAGTAGACTTAATTTTAAGTGTAGTAATTAATTGTTTGACTAAATATTTATTTTGTGATAATAAAGAAATAGAATAAATGATTTTGAGAATACTGTATAAGTAGATATTATCAGTTTGGTAAATGAAAAAGGAAAAACATTATCTTTTAAGATAATGATTTTATTCAAACGACCGTATGCTTATTTTGACTTATTTGTCAATTAATATTAAATAAATTAGAATATTGTTATGTCAGATATTGTATTTGTGGCTTTTGTATGCTATTGATTGTTACATGGATTATTGTAATTTGAATAACTATGTAAACATAGAAATTGGACAATAGGTACCCTGAGGTATTCGTGGCCAAATTGAAATTGAATAGACGTTAATAAAGCAATTGTCACAAAAGTGATAAGTGATTGAAGTTTATGCGCTGTGTCATGGTGGGAAATTATTGGGAGAAAAAGATTCTTGATGGAGGAGAATCGTAAAAACTATTAAATACAAGATAAATTCATAAAAGGCTACATGTGACGGTTGAGATAATTGTACTATAATTTTGTATTATTTCATTAAAATTGTAAATTGTGGTACATAAAGCACTTCTACGGTCACGAAATCTTCGTGCTTGCACAACGGAAAAAACCTAATTTCACTAAATATCGGCCGCACGACGGAAAAAACCTAGTTTCACTAAATATCGGTTGTAGAAAGCTAGCAGGCACCTTCGGATTGTTCATAAGCCTCTTCATTACCAGATTGCTTCAAGCGGTCAGCAGCCTTAGCAACCTGCAATCGCGGTAAAATAAATAAAGATGGTGCTTTTGTTCCTGAGAAATGATTCTTGCATTCTACTCTCTCTCTCTCTCTCATAATAAATGCACTCTACATTTTGTCTTTTACGGAGTATTATGCTTTGATAATTAAGTTATACTCCCTCCGTTCCAAAATGAGTGATCTTTTTGAGATTCCGTGTCATTTTCAAATACTTATATCCTTCAATTTATGAAATTTTATGTGATTTAAAATCTTTGTTTAATAGAATTAATTGTAATCTATCAAACAAGATTTATATCGCATATTTTTTGACATTCATATTGAAAGATATTAGCAATTGAAAATGACACACTTCTCAAAAAGGCTACTCATTTTGGAACGGAAGGAGTATGTAATTTTGAGCACTAAAAGACAAGTATTAGAGGTGATTTATGAAATAATAGAATGCAAAAATCATTTCTTCGTTTGTTCCAAATGGGGCGGAGCGGATAGAGTATGGCTACTACTTTTGTCACGATTTTATTTCACCACATTCATGATTCTCATAGTATAATTTTTCCATACACAAACAGATCACAATACGTCGAAATGATGATATTACCTCGGAATTCCAGTTTGTTCTTGCTGTTATGAAGATTAGAGTTGCTGTTTGTAGAAGAACTCCAATAACCATTCCCCACCAAAGCCCCTGATCACAGAAGAACCAAAAAACGCAACGCATGAATGTTAACATAGACATGCAGCATGTAATCCCATTCAGAGAGAGAGAGAGAGAGAGAGAGAGAGAGAGAGAGAGAGAGAGAGAGAGAGAGAGAGAGAGAGAGTTTGGACTTACTGCAGCTCCTAAGTCGGTTTTGAAGCCAAGAACACACCCAATAGGCAGACCAACAACATAATAAGTGGTGAGGTTAACATAAGCCACAACAGCTTGCCATCCACTCCCAATGGCCACTCCTGAAATTAGGAGTGAAGCTTCATTCATAGTTCATACTTCATAGCACTAAACAATTCATTCATAGTTCATAGCACTAAACAAAATCAAACTGGTTAGTAGACGTTACTTATGATCACGAATTATTTCTCTAATTTTCCATTGTTTTCTGGTTTCTCTTGATTATAATTCCTTTGCAAAACCCACGATGATCCAAACACAACCTAAAGCTCTGAGATACTAGTACTTACCAGAAAGTATGGGCTGAACGCCATTTAAGAAGACAGAGATAGCAAGCAATGGGGTCAAATTGGACACTGCTGCAATAACCTCAGCATCACTTGTAAAGAGTTTGCTTAATCCAACTTTGAAAATTAGAACGATTGCACTAAAACATATGCTAATAAGGATGCTTATCATTACAACCACCACCATTGAAAATCTTGCGACCATTGGATTGCCTGCCCCAAGCTCGTTGCCTATCCGAATGCTACAAGAAACGTATCCTTGTCAATAACGGAGAATAACAATATTTGGGTTCTGTTTTTTTAAGTCATGGATTTGTCGAGGGAAACGAAAAGCGAAAAAATGATACAAGGAAAAAACAAGAAGATACCTCACTGCCGCGCTCAACCCCAACATGAACTCCATGTCCCAAGTCCAGTAATTCAAACTGAAATGTGGGAATGGAAGTTGTTTATGCAACTAATTGGGGAGAGAAAAAGTAATTGAAACAGAGTTATGAGCATACCAAATAGAAAGGGAATCTAAGGAAATTGTTGGGTTGGGGAGGAGGCCTGATATGAGTACTAATCCTTGGTTGTACCATATCTCCAGGCTGCATTCAAGACATGATCAAGATTATTGCTGGTGACTCTGTTATTCACATAAGTATGTACAAAGGCCTCTCAAACTTTTAGGGAGACCAAATCTCAGTTGCTAAACTCAGAAAATTGCGAAATCTTGATTACCAATGCGTTTTCTGTAGCCTATTATGAAATTTTGAGTCAGTAGAATTACTAAAACAAAAGGTAGGATTAAGAACTATCTTGTGCATTCGTACATTCTTGGCCGGTTCCCCTCACACAAAAGTTGACACAAAACTAATCGGAGTTTCACGCAAATGATCGGAGAAAATAGATATGCTCAAGAAAGGAGAAGAATATTGTGCATACCACAGCATAACTGCAGAAGCAATAGTCAACTTGAAGTAAGGCCAAATCCCATACACTGCTTTAACAGAAAAACCTGTCCAAGTCCTCTTGCAAGAAGGGCTCAAAAGTATGTAAAGTGCTTGCAATAGAACCAGTAGCCACCAAGAGAAGCTAAGTGTAAGAGCAGCTCCCAAAAGTCCAAAGTCCAAAAAACCGACCACAGCCCAAGTGAGCAAAATGTGCAACAAAAGCACCCCAGCAGACATATAAGCCAAAGGGTTGACAATATTCTGTGCTTGTAGGAACCTCATCATTGGGCAGCTTATTGCAAAGGCGTATAGCTGAGGAATCATCCCGTGGGCGAAGATTTTGGCCTCTACGATTATGTCATTCGCTTGTCCGATTAGTGCCAGGAGTTGTCCAAAGTACCAGTAGAGAAATGTGAGGAGAATTGCTGCTCCCAAGTGAAGGATTATCGCCCTCTGGCAAGTTATGCCCATTGAGTCGTATTGCTTTGCGCCGTATGCTTGGCCACAGACGGTTTGCACGGCACTAGCCATTCCCAACTAGACTTGTTGGAAAGAAACGAGAATTAGAAGAAGATCATACACAGAAGGGTTTGAAATATGAAGATTTCTATGACATTGTTGTAGCATGGTGAAAGGGTTGGTTTGGAAACAAGTTCTACGAAGAAAATGAGTAAGTTTGCCTCATCAACCCCTAAAATAGTAAGGTGCCGTTCCACTTTAACAAAAGGAAGGTTTTTGGAGAAGGAAGGTAATTTCAAGCTCAGAAATCATGTATTTACGTAAATAATTTTTCTCCCAATATGGATCTTGTTTGATAGATCTTATTGAGATCTTTTAAACGGTGCAAAAAAAATTAAAAAATCATTTTTCATTTTCATTATATTTGAGTTTGAAATTACCATCTTTTTGAAAAAGAAAGTTTTGGGAGAAAGCGGAACGGGGCCTAAGTTGTTTATTTTAGATAAATGTGTGTAGAAGATCCGCTTAAGTAACTTTTACTAGAACTTTTTAGAGGTTTTATCCTTATTTAAAAAAATCGCGTTCCTTAGTTTTGCGCTAAATTTTTGTGGATTATTGATTCGTTTCAACGAAAGAAATTGGAAGAGTAAAAAATAATTTACTTTTACCCAAATATTTTTGAAAATATCCAATTTTAAGAAGGAAAAAAAAAGCCACCATCTTTGACTTTTTTCTCTCCTAAAAAGTGGTTATTTTCCAAAATATTTAGGTAAAAGTTATAATTTTTTTTACCAAACGCGAAAAGAAGTGAGGCTAAAAATTATCAAATACGAAAAAAATTTGAATAACGACAAAATAAATAAAAAATCCTAAAGCCCTAAAAGTGCTTGGTTGACCAACATAACTACTGTAATATACCACGGGTGGGGGCTCCCAGTGCTATTAAAAAAAAACCTTTGGGCCATTTAAATTTTGTCGGGTCTTTAATTTCATGTTCCGAGTTTGGTTGAGAGATGCGCAACACGAAGACCCGATTACCCAAAAAGGGAAGTATAAGTATAGCAGGAGAAAGAAATAACTGGTGGAAAAATAGGAGAAAGAAATGATTTTCCAGAATCAAGGAGTAATTCCTTGAGCATATATAAACCCATTTGGTTTCCAGACTGCAGCTTTTTCACTGATAATAATTCCATAGAAATTCTGTTTGTCTTCACTTCACATGCATCTGTCCAGTGGCGGCTCCAGAAAAACTAATAAGGGTGTTTAAAATCTTTACTACATCTAAAAATCACAACTGTACATAAATAAAATTTATCTATAATGCCACTCAATTACTGAGAAATATACTCTCTTTGTTACAAAAATTTAGTTCATTATAGATCAAGACAAAGTAATTGCGTTTACAAGTTTTTTAATTTTTCATGCCAAATTAAATTCGTTTGTGTGTAAAAATTTGAAATATTTTGCATGGAAGTACTTTGTCTTCTATCCAAAAATTGCAAGTATATTGCACGTATAATGCACGTATATTGCATGTATATTGCATGTATAATGCATGTATGTTGCACGTATAATGCACATATATTGCACGTATGTTGCACATATATTGCACGTATTGGACTTATATTGCACGTATACTGCACGTATTGGACTAACTTTTTGGGACGAAGGAGTATACTACAATTTTTCTCGACTCAATTTCATATTTTGAAACCGTTGCATAATACCCTCATTATCAATAGTCAAATACAACTCTCAATGTTAGTAACCAAGCAATTATTCATTCATTTATCTCTCATCGATTGCACAGATTGTAGTCATTGGATATATTTGTTGGCTGGTTTGTGGGCTAGGTGTTTAAATATTTTTGGGTTAGGTGTTCAAATAATTTTGTATTTGGGTGTTCATAAAAGGGATAAACTAAAATTAAACTAATAATAATACATGTGTGCTTAACAAAAACTTCTTTTTGGGTGTTCAAGTGACCACCTTGGTCACCATTTAGAGCCGCCTCTGCATCTGTCTGTGATTCTGCACAGCGTGGGAACTTTTGAGCTTTTCCTTCAATATTTTTTAAAATATTTTTGTAAAAGTTATAATTTTTTACTTTTTCGATTCCTCTCGTCGAGATGAACCAATATAACATAAAAATCTAGCGAAAAACTAACAAACGCGGAAAAAATTTGAATAAGGACAAAACCAAAAAATTATTGTTCACAACTTGTTACTTGGTGATAGGCCTGTCAATGGGCCGGATCCGACAGATCCGAATCTGATAAGACCCAAATCCAATTTGAATTCGATAAGACTCGAATCCGACAGTGGTAATCTAGATCCGAATCCGATCCGAAAACCTTTTTACTTCAAAAATTTTAGCAAAAAAAATACAATTTTTTTTTCAAAAAAAAATATTTTCCGAAAAAAAATTTAAAATAAAAATACAACTTCTTAAACATTTTTTTTTCAAAATAAAAAATTTACTGTTTTTTAAAAATAAAAATAAAAAAAAGTTCAGATTAGAATTGTTAACGGATTTAATCCGATCCGATCCGATCCGATATGAATCCGATCCGATCCGTATTTGAATTACCGAATTCGGATTATCGAATTTTTGAATCGACGTTATCAGTTTCGGATCCGGATCCAGATCGAATTTTTCGGATCAAATCCGAATCAAATCCAGTCCATTAACAGGCCTACTCGGTGAAAGCAACCCCCTATATAACATCTGCTTCAACGGACAAACAAGTGTGATGTTGAAAAACCAAAGGCTCACCATGTTAATTCGTTGTACTTTGTAGATAAGTAACATCTGCTTTTAGAATGTTTAAAAGTCAAAGACTCAAAGGCCCCCAATTTTGACTCTAAGCTAGCTTTTTGGTAGTCGTGATCAGTGTTGAACCTACAACTCGTATGGTGAGCCCTTTAATTGCCATTATCTTATATTTTCTCTATTCCGATTTGTTTGTCCAATATCAGATTTTTAACTTATTAAAAAAATCAAATTTAATTCAGTAACTTAAAAATTTACATAATTTGAGTCATTGATTTTAAAATTGAACAGTCAATTTGGGACATGTATAAATCAAAAGGAAACAAATAAATCGAAACGGAGGGAGTACTATATTGATATTCCTAGTCGACTCACGCTTTGATGTTAATTAGCATGAGAATCAAAGGATAACATTAAACACATATAGAAATTTGTAGGAAAAAAATTAGATAGATTAATGATGCTGATTGTAAGGCCACATGTTATAACTCAGAGGTACACGTACGTAGCTAGGGCTACAAATGTATTCAGTTGTGCTCTAAGAATACAACACCACAGAGCCGGTCCTAACTTTTCAAGGGCTTAAAGCGAAAATAAACAATGAGGACCTTTTGTCGGCCTGTTATCAAGAGGTAAAAAAATATGAGGGACCCTTGAAATTCAAAAAAATTTTTTTTTGAGGTTTAAAGCGGCCGCAACACAAGCTTTAGTTCAGGGTTGACTCTGACCACAGAGACCACAAAATGTGAACGCTAGTGGAGTGGTAAGTACCATGTACTCACATGCATTTGACAGATTCACTGACAATAAAAACTAGGTAGTACTAACAAAGTTGACTTTCACAAGTGATTGATCAAAACAAGAAACGTTTTTCCTCGATCACTACTTGTGATTGGTTAAATCAGATTGATACATTCAACTAATTACCACTACCCATCCAACAGTTGCTTAATTTCCAATAATAGGGAAGTGTAGAGAGATTTAGAATACTAACCATTATCCCATAAGCAAGTCCTTGAGCCCCCACCATAGCAATGGAGGCACCAGCAAGCTCCAGTGCACCCAATTGCCCAGAAAAAGTTAAGGTTACAAAACTGAGCATGTAATTACAAACGGAAACAATAATCGAAGCCCATGATAGGAGCCACAGGGACCTCGACTCCCATCCGACGAGCCGAACGTAACGTCGGAGAGGCACGGGTTTATGTTCCAAGATTCGTTCGACTTCGACCGAGGACAAACCAGAAACTCGTTCATTTCCTCCGGATGGCCCCCGCAGCAGTGGGAGCTGCTGGTGCTCTTCTGAGTCCATTGTGCCCATTGCCTTAGCTAGTAGCACTACAAAACCCATGCAACACCCGCTTCAAAGGCTTTTAAAACCGTTAACTGACCAAATTGATTGAGTTAGGTAGTATCACGTGCTTAACAAGGAAGCTGTAACAACCCTAAATTTTTATAATAAAATTAAGGTTTTAATTACAATTCTTTCATTTAGATGTTAATTTATACTTTTAATAAATGATTCGATTTTTTATGAAATTATTTAAAAGGAAATACTAAAACCCTAGTGAGTAAATATGTAAATATATATATATATATATATATATATATATATATATATATATATGAGATTGAGATTTGGTACATATTATAATAAAAAACTTGAGAGAAAAAGAATGACCTATTGGTATTAGTATCATGCTATGGCTTCTTTTTAATGACACTCGACTCTACGTCTCTTAAAAGACGAGAATATGTCTTAAAAGATTTGTTTCAACTTATCTGCCTGAATTCCCCCCAAAAAGAATATTAGTAAATTTATGCGTCTATTTAATCCTGCTTGGCTCAAACAATGTACATATTATTATGAAAAAAAAATTGAGAGAAAAAGAATAATCTATTGGTATCGGCATCATTGTCTGACTTCTTTTTGAATGATGCTCAATTCTACATTTCTTAATAGAAGAGAATATGTCCTAAAATGTAACACCCCGAATTTTCGGCCAATTTTTTTTTGAATAAAAAAAATTATTATTATTATTATTTGATTTAAACTGTTTTGATTCATTAAATTATTTTATTAATTCATATTATTTAAATCTAAACCTAATTTATCTATGAACACATACGTACATGCATACAAATATACATATATAATACCCTTCGTATTCCATAACATATATACCTATATATTTACTCGGAGAGAAAGAAAGAGAGAGAAATAGAATAGGATAAAAATAAATAAGAGAGCGCGAGAGATTTACTTGGAGATAAAGAAAGAGAGAGAAATAGGATAGGACAGAAATGAGAGAGAGAGAGAGAGAGAAGAGATTGGGTTTCGTCTCTTATCACCAAACTAAACTTTTTAAAATTTGGGAGTTCCGCTAAATTAGCCAAATTGGCTTATTTTTTGTCCTTATTCAAACTTTTTTCGTATCGTGTGGCTTATTTTCAATTTTTTGGGGATTATTGCGTCCTTACGACGAGAGGAATCTAAAAAGTAAAAAATTTTGACCGAAATTCAATTTTTTTGAATAAAGACGAAAAAATTTCAATAAGCCAATTTTTTCGTCTTTATTCAAAAAAAATTGAATTTCGGTCAAAATTTTTTACTTTTTAAATTCCTCTTTTGGTGAGCATGCAATAATCCTCAAAAATTTGAAAATAAGCCACGCTATACGAAAAAAATTTAAATAAAAACAAAAAATAAGCCACTTTAGCTTATTTAGCCGAACAGGAAAGCTAGCCTTAAATGCCTGTGAGAGAGAGAGAGAGAGGAGTGGTGGCCCATATCCCTTCCCAATTTCGGCACCCACACCCATTACCAATTCCCCACATTTCCTTCCTCCTTTGGAAAAGTTTGAGAGGAATAGAAAGAGGGAGGGAGGCCGAGAGACGGTAGTAGTGGGAGAGGGAGAAAAGTTAGCTACACATCCACCATCTTTTAGCCACAGCTCCATCAAACACCACCCACCAATCCATATTACACAAATCCCATATTATTATTTTTAGATTCGTAAAAGAGAAAAAAATTAAAGTTTTCGATCAATTTGGAATCGAAGGAGACGTGCCGCCCACCACTCAACACGACGTCGTTAGAATCAACCCACTACCACTTCGAAGCAAGGTAGAAACCTCCTACCTACTCACCTAAATATAATAGTGCTACATGTTCGTTGATTTTAAAAAGTATTGATCTAGAGAATTTTATAATTACCCGCATAATTAGCTTGTTGGAAAATAATTAAAAATGTTAAAGTCGTTATAATTTTTGTTGTATTATCGAAACTAGGTTTCATGATAATTGCTTGTAAGAAAAGAAGCATCGCTCCTGGAATTTTTTATTTTTTTTTGAAAGATAACCACGGAAGGAAAAGAAGTTGTTAGCCTACTGCTATGTCTGTGGTTAGTATTAAAAAGCATGCTTAGGACTTGATTAATGAAATTAATACTTAATTGTTTTTGCATGATAAACTTACTGTTGTGATGAAAAAAGAAAAGAAAAGAGGAACATAGAAATCGACAAATGCTAGGAATATTGCTAGTGTACCATGTGCCATGTTAATTTTTGAAGAGCATGAAAGATAAGACTTATTTAATATCGCATGATTTTAATAGTGCTAAGGGAAATTATGTGAACGCAAGGAAATGATCATGCATGTTTACGAGACACGAGAAATTAATGCAAAACGAAATACAAAAAGCAATTGAAAAGATTAATGATTGTGTGAGCATGAGAGCCTGATTGGATCAATAAAGCTAGTTGGCGGAATCATGGCTCGGGTGTGCGTGTGTAACCTAGGAGCCCAGTGGGATTTGAAAGTATGGTTGGCAAAATCATGGCTCAGGTGTGCGTGTGTAATCTAGGAGCCCGGAGGGATTTGAAAGAACGATCGGCGGAACTAGTGTCGTGTGTTGCGTTGTGAATTGATTAAAGACTGAGAGCCCGTTGGGATTTGAAAGAGATGGTCGGCGGAATCAATGTTTTTGGGTGGCAAAATCTGAGTTTAGCCTGGGAATCCGGTGGGATCTGAAAGATGATTGGCGGAACCAATGCTTGGGAAAAGTTAATGGAAAGTGAAATCGATACTTGAAAATTGATGACTCGAATTATGAAACGTTGCGATGGCAATGACACTCTGATGACACGTTGACACATGGTTCGTAGATTTGATTTTATGTCGTGAACTGCTAATTTTTGAAAATGATATTTTTGCTAGTGTAAGGGAAATAGTGGTAGGAGTTAGTTACTAAGCTTAAAAGTTAGCGGTGTTACTTTTGTGACCTTGGCATATTATGTCAAGCCTAGGTGACAAACAGGGAGAATTTTATGCAAAGCAGGTAGTTGCAGAGGAAGACGGACGCCTTGAAGGGTAGAATTTACCATAACACCCCTCCCTTTTTTATCAGAATAAATGTAATTCGATTCAAGATTTATATGTTTGTAGGACTAAATTATGATTTTACTTAAATAAATACTAGAATTGGTTTTTCTGTATTGAAATTAATGTTCCCAAAAATTGAGGCGTTACATAAAAGACCTGTGCCAACCTATTTGCATCAATCTTCCCTAAAAGAATATTTTAGTAGATTTATTCATAAATTTAATCTTGCTTGGCTCAAATGAGAAATTTTGCCAAGAAAAATTGTAAAATCTTATATTTTTTTATATTTTCTAATCGCAATATTATACTTCTTCCATCTCAAAATGATAGTTTTATATGAAAAGACGTGCAATTTTTGAATAAAAAATATAGCACTTTCATACATGAGTTTTTAAGTTTCTTCGCACACAATTAAAGATTTCGATTATATCTTTAATTTGGTGTGGAAAAACTTGAGAAATTCTGAAGGGGAGTTTAATTAGCCATCCTTTTTACCCAACTTATTTAGGTGTTCATCCTAATGTGTTTAAATACTTATCTTTCCATCCTCAAATTCAATTAAATCCTAAACTACCCTTTCTTTCTTCTAATTTTTCAACTCTCTCTCTCTCTCTCTCTCTCTCTCTCTCCCCTTAATCTTTTATAATTATCTCAATTCTCTCTTCTCTTTCAAACATTTCTCTCACCTAATCTTGTGAATTTTCTCTCTCTCTCTCTCTCCTAATCTTCTATCCCATATTTTTATTCCCCTAAAATCTAAAAAGAAAACACGACTCTTACAAAAAAGAATGTGTAAGCTGAAAAACATGGCAAAACCTGATCGAGGTAGATGAACAAAATAAGATTAATTAAAATACATGACAAAATCAAAAAACATGGCAAGTTGCAAGAAGTATAGGTTTCGATCGAGGAAGATGAACAAATCATGATCAAATAAAAAACATTACAAAAGTCAGAAAACATAACAAGTTTTGAAAAGTGTAGGTTTCAATCAAGATAAATGAACAAAACATCATTAATTCACAAATATGACAAAAATCGAAAAACATAATACCTAAAACTGATATTCTAGTAACGGCGGCAGCGACAATTAAGAGGACGAACACAAAATCCCACACACATAAAAAAACATGATCAAATAAAAAATATGATAAAAATCAGAAAACATGACAAGTTTGGAGAAATGTAGGATTCAATCAAGATAGATGAACAAAACATCATCAATTCACAAACATGGCAAAAATTGAAAAATATAATACCGAAAACTGATATCCCGATAACGACGGCGGCGGCAACGATTAAGAGGACGAACTCAAAATCCCACACCCATCCCCTCTACCTTTCGATCCTAAAAACGCTCAATGAAAAATCTTTGAACTTCAACCACGATCCAACAGCCACCCTCGCATCAGTTGCAAAAGCAAAAACCAACGGCGGCCATGGCTGTAATTGGTACAAACTTTTCAAACTATTCCTTCCGATCTAAACAATGTTCTGCCAACGACGTCGTCCCATCGCCGGTGTCCCATCGCCTCCCATGTTTCTGGTTCTCTATTGATGGAGAGAGGAGAGAGTGTGCGGTGGAACAATATGGCCGGCGAAGATGCTGTCCGAAGGGAAGAGAGCGAGGTAGTGTGCTGCAATTTCGGTTCCAGAGAGAGGGTTTTACGAGGAGGAGAGTTTTATGGGAAATATGAATGAACGGGAAACATATAGGTACTGAACGGGAAAGAGAGTTCAATCCTATTTTTATGGGAAATAGGAATGAACGGAAAAATAGTCTATAAAAAAACAAGAGAACAAGAAAATAGGAACTGTGATTCAATTAGGATTGTTGAATTGTGATTGCCCAATCCCACTAATTGTGGAAACATAATGGGGTAGAAATATATATCTATATATAAATAGCTATATACATATATGTATATAACTAGGGGTATAATGGGCAAAGAATGCATTTTAAGGATGTGAACATAAGTATTCAAACTCATATGGATGAGTACCTAAATAAGTCTTCCATTTAGGATGCCTATTTAATTTTGTCAATTCTGAATACAAATATATATTTTTTGATTCGAAAATTGCAAGTCTTTTCGTTAGGAACTATGAGATGTTTTTTTAAATGTTCCCAGAACCGCCCATATATATATATATATATATAGAGTCCACTTCTCGTAAGAACTATCTTAACTTAATAAAATGCAGACCTCTCTTTTCCGATCGAATTTCGATAATCCAAGCTGCTCAATGTGTTCAGAACTAAAATAAAGACATCGTCATTTGAAAATGACTGTGTATATATGTGTGTGTGTGTGTGTGAGAGAGAATATAGTAAAATTATACAATAGTCTGGGACTACTGCCACATGCTATTTCTGACCACTTTACAATCGCACATTCATGTAGGGTTTATCATTAAGTATATAGGCCCCCACAAAAAATGTGATTGTAAAGTTATCCGGAGTACCACGTGTCGTTACTCCCTAATTATGGAACAATTACTCATGAATATATATATATATATGTGTGTGTGTGTGTGTGTGTGCGTGTGCGTGTGTGTGTGTGTGGAGATTAAATTGTTTACACCGCCGATATAAACATTTGTTTTCTATAAATCAATTGCATTGCGCCACATCACAATATTTTATTAATTGAGACCACCGTTTAATAACGTGACGTGATGTAATATATTTGAAGGAAACAAATATTTACACCGCTGTTGAATATAATTTATTTATATGTGTATATATGTACAACATTAAAAAAAGGAGAATTTAGATGCCAGCCCCAAAAAATAGATTTGGACTTAATTTAGTCCTGACAAAAATATATCTCCTTTATTTCAATCTTTTTTCTTGACTTTTTATACATTTTTACTATTTTATTAATTCTTCTTAACTTTTTGTATACATGTTCATTTTTAGTAAAATTCATATTTTTAGAATTAACTCCTGACCCATATTATTTCGGACAAAAATACCCTTGGTTATGTAAACCGGATATGAGAACTATCAATTCTCATAGCCAGTTAACATAATATTTCGGACAAAAATATCCCTGCCAGTTCACATAGCCCGAGTTAACATATTATTTTGGAAAAAAATACCCCTGAACTATGACTAAGAGAATTGAGGCAATGAGAGCTATATCTTTAGAATCAATTCTTGAATCATATTATTTCAGACCAAAATACCCTTTACTATGAGAACTGTCAAGTTTCATAGTCAGTTCTATGAGAACTGGTTATGTGAACTGTGCTATGAAACTTGACTGTTTTCATAGAGAACTAACTTTGTGAACTGATTATGAGAATTGGATTATGTGAACTAAAAAATACACAGTTCACATAGTCTTACCACACACTAAAATACAAAATTCTCATAAAAAAATATAGTTCTTATAGAGAATACACGATTCTAGTAGACAGTTCTCATAGATAATATACACTTCTCATACAAAAATACGTAATTCTCATAGAAATATACACAGTTTTCATAGACAGTTCTCAAGAACAACACACAGTTCTCATAAAAAATACACACACGAACAAAAATTGAACAAAAATAAAAAGGTAATTAAAATAAAATATAGTTATAAATGTTCTCACCGCCATGTCTTAAAAAAGTAATCAAAGTAAAAAAATAATATTTCACATAGGAAATAAATTGATTTAGAATTAAATTTTTAACTGTCAAGTCTCATATAGAATTGGCTATGTGAACTGAGCTATAAGAATTGACTATTTGAACTGTCAATTCTAATAGTCAGTTTTATGAATGAGAACTGATTGTTCTCATAGCGAACTGGCTTTGCGAACAGGTTATGAGAATTGGACTATATGAACTGGCTATGTAAACTAAAAAATATACATTTCACATAGTCTTACGACTCTTACCACACAGTAAAATATATAATTCTTATAGAAAATACACAATTCTATTAAACAGTTTTCATGGACAATATACGGTTCTCATAGAAAAATTCACAATTCTCATAGAAAAATACACAGTTCTCATGTAGATAGTTCTCATGAATAACATACAGTTCTCATAGAAAAATACACAGTTCTCATAGAAAATACATACACAAACAAAAATTGAGAAAAATAAAAAATACACATTTCTCATAGACAGTTCAAATTGAAAATACATACAGTTCTCATATACAGTTCAAATGAAAGATACACATTTTTCATAGAAAATACACAGTTCTCATAAACAATTCAAATAAAAAAATACGCAGTTCTCATAAAAATACACAATTCTCATGAACAGTTCTCATGAACAATACATAATTCTCATAAAAAAATGCACAATTCTCATAACCTCACCACATAATATTACCCTACAATACACCTCAAGTGTCAAAGTATCTCTTACAGCGTATTAAAATTTGGTCTAAACTGCATCACAACTCCCCAAGTATTAAAATTTGTTTTAAACTGCATCACAACTACACAAGTATTAAAATTTGTATTAAAATTTGTTTTGAACTGCATCACAACTCCACAAGTATTAAAATTTGTATTAAAATTTGTTTGAAACTGCATCACAACTCCCCAAGTAGTAATTTAAGTTGCCATGGCAATAAGAAGAAATAAAAAAGAGAAGGAAAGACGCTACTGACCACGGTCATTAGTAAACTGGTTCAAATCCCTTGCAAATTCAACTCCCCGATCCACGGCATGTCCACAGCCGCCGTTAACGGCGGGAAAGACGAGGAGCTCGAGGAGGTTTCTAAAATTATTTAAGGCGTTTAGCTAAATAAGTTAAATAACTTATTTTTTGTTCTTATTCAAATTTTTTTCGTATCATTTGACTTATCGTTAATTTTTTGAGAATTATTGAATCCTCACGATAAGAGAAATCTAAAAAGTAAAAAATTTTGATCGAAATTTAATTTTTTTTAATAAAGACAGAACGTCGGCACACTCTGCCGACACCGACTTCCTCCAGCGTCGGCGCATAAACCAATTTAGGCCACACCATTCCCCCCCGCCTGCCATCCCTACCGCCATCCCTATGGGCCCTACTCCTTCCACCTCTCTCTGCAGCCCATAATTCCTCACATCTCCCCTGGCTGCCTTCTCTTCCTCTCTCCCACGCCAGCCGCACCTCCACCTGCGTGCCGCCGCTCTTTACGGCGAATCACGGCCCGGTTCAACGCCTATATAAACCCACTTCCCTCCCTCCGAAAATCACACTCAAACAGCCTCACTCCACCACTTCAATCTCAGTATAAAAGAAAAAGAGAAGAGAGAAAGCTTCACTCCATTAATGGAGGTTTAGAGAGAGAAACTTAGGTGGCCACCGGTTCGGTTCCACACTTAGCCGAGCACCAATTCTGGATACCCCATCTTCTGGAACATCCCCGAGTTTCTCTGAACCAAACGCCGATCAACCGAAGTCAGCCCGACGTTCCATTTCTCCGTCGTCTTTCCCGTTTGGCCGAAAACCGTCTGAACCCGTTACCTGTTTTTTCGGCCTGAACCAAGTAGAACAATCTCTTCTCTACTTCCCCTAAGTATATTTAGGATTTTAACGAGTTGGAATGGAAGAAATCGGTCCACCGGATCAAAACCCAGTAATCCGAAATTTTCCGAATGAGCACTGTTCATGAACTTGGAATTTTTAAAAAATGGTACTAAAATAGCAGTTAGCCCCTCATGCTTACATTGATTCCAGAATTGACCCTAAACTATGTTTTGACTCATGTTTACCCTACTTGTCACATTTTAATGTTTAAAAATGTTAAATGTGTGTTATGACTAATTTACCCTTGATAAATGTTAATGTGGTTGTCATGTGTGTAATTATATGATAACAAAAACTTATTTATAATAAGTTGGAGTGTTGGGGGACAGTAAAGGACCCCTGGCACAATATCTGAGGAACGGTAAAGCGCCTCTGATATGGTACAGTACCCTGTGAGATTGAGAACAGTAGTATTGCTACATGAACCCTAGTCATGGAATGACATGGTAAGCTGCCCTCTTCTTATGGTCATTGCTGAATCCATGCTAGATACGTAACTTGGATGTATTCACTTAGGACTTTAGTGCAGGACAAACAAGAGGGAGTGATCTCATGGGACAGGTCATGATTAGAGATTGGGAAGGAAATGATCTTGTGGAGAAGATCATAGAAAAGACATAAGATTAATGGATAGTACGAAAAGGATAACGTGTATTTCTTACTTTTGATATCCACTATTATATTGAATGGCTGCTAGCTGTAAAGTAAGGGGTTGGTAGGGTTGTAATTTTTCTATTGAGTGAACCTCATCACTCAAGGTACAGTGTACCCAACATCTGTGCTAGATTTTGCAGATAACCAAGGGGGTACACAAGACCTCGGATGTGAGTAGTACTTTCCGAAAGAGAACTCGGTTGAGGAGACCGAGCCCAAGTTTGCTTGGAACCCATATCAGAACTTGAGTCTGCTCTGTATTTGGTCAAATAAAATAATAGATACTTAATATTTTGACAAAATTAGTATTTCTATTTTAAGTCTGTAATAAATTGAATTCCTATTTTGAAATATTCATACTTGATTAATTGAATCATTTATGATTAAATAAATATTTTTCTAAGAAATTAGTATTGAATACTTCTAAACTTTCTTGGAAAATCGGGACCTTATAAGAATAAAATTAAAGAAATTCTTAAACACCTTCCTAAAAAATCTTGGAACGGCCACTGGTATGATCCCAAAAATACATGTGGCAGATGAGGGTTAGGGCACTACTTGACCACATAAATGATTTGATCAGTTCATTGGTTTTTAATTTTTTTTTTGAGAATGGCCCTATAAAAAATGAGCTCAATCGAGTAACCACAAGTGTTTGATCTAATCTATCCACATGTTTCATTTAGAATACAAGATCAATCGGATAATCACATTCAAGTGCTTGATCCAATGTACTCATGTTTCATTTAGAATACTTGATTAATCAAATAACCGCAATTGCTCGATTCAATGAACCCAGAAGTGGATCAACACTTGCGGTTATCTGATTGAGCTCATTTTTCACTAGGCCATTCAAAAAAACATTGTAAAATTAATGAACGATTTGGGTTATTCCTACGGCACCCCGAAGTGGATCTCGCACGCTGATATGTTCACCATCGATGCATTACTGTCGGTTCCCATAGAAGGGGTCTATATTTTTAATGGGTAAATTATTGAAAAAACCTTCTAAATTGAGATTTAATGCAATTTTGTCTTGACGGCGAGTTTTCACATTTAAACCAACGCGTTAGTCCACTAATGTTTTTTTACGAAAATTTGAGGTAAATAGTTTGACATAGACCTTTATTAGATGTATAATATATCTTTTTAGTTCATCCCTATCATTAGAAGTATTATCAAGCCGATGAAAATTGCACAAAGTGAACAGGAATTCGCTTGAAAAATATTGTGTTACTATCAATAAAAGTTTTCGTAGAAGATGACACTGCAATGTAATTTGAAATTTTGAAGAAATTTGTCCATAGTTTCATAAGCTAGACAAACAAAAAATTAAGACTAGTTAACGTTTATGGATAGTACTAGTTTATTAATATAATAAACAATCATGGAATGGAGCAAGAGGAGGGCTAGTAGGGGCGATCGTCCCTCTACAATTTAAAAAAACCTTACTCTTACATTGCAAAAAAGAAAATTATCATTGAATTATGTAGCCCCGTCCCCCTCCAGAGATTTATTCCATCCCCCCTCCATTTTGTTGTTAAAAAACGTTAATTGTAACAGCTTTAATACTTTTCAAGTCATGAAATAACTTTGTACTAAAAGTAGTTTAATTCAACCCTTTTAAACAAAATAAGGATACGAACCAACAACAATTACTTAAAGCTATGGTATAAAATTAAATAAAAGAGTAAGTAATGGTTTAATATTGTCATTTGAATGACTACTAACTTCGTACCAATATTGTTGTCATTTTTTTATTTTTTGTCAAAAGTGAGATAATTATATTGATAAACGTTCAGCGCACTTACAAAACAGAGATCATTACAAAAAACTTGGATAGAGTCAAAATAATCGTCTAATAAATACAAAACGAGAATATCACAAGGTAATCGATATCTTTCATCTTAACACAGGCATGATCTGACGTAATAACGACACTTTTAAACTGCCTAACATTTAATTAGGAGTCTCAAACGAAAAAAATATACAAAATTAAGGACAAACGACACCAAATACCTAGACGAGAACTACACATTTGTCAAGCCGTCAAAAGCTGCCTAGCCAAAGACATCGTGTAGAGATAGAACGCTAAAGTATAAATATCGTTGTGAAGCAACCTCAATTGATAGACCTGATTTGTAAACAAAAATTGTCTAAATGCGAAACTAACAACTCTTATAAACGAAATACAAAACTCTCACAGATCAGATCAGACTCTAGAGAACTGGAAGAGAAAAAGGAAAAAATAAAGAAAGGGAGAAGAGGAGTTATGGTGGCTAGGGTTGAGAGAGAGAGAGAGAGATAGGGTTGAGAGAGAGAACCAAAAAACATTGCGGAAGAAAGGGAGTCAAAATAGTACCATAGTTTTCCCCTCTTGCTGCCGCACACAGTTATGAAACCCACGTTTTGGAAGTGTAATCATTTAAACAAATGGTAAGTAAACAACATACATTGAGTCCACCGTCATTGAGAGAGAAGATAAAAAACGCAATACCAATACCAATAGATTGTTTCTTTTCTCTCGCTCTCATTTTTTAATTAATTTTATCATTAGGAGTGTGGACTTTTCTTAAGCTAATGTATTCTGGTTTACTCTTGAGTTATCTGGGACGATGGGTATTCCTACTGTACTTGAAAAGAACCCAACCTAACATTACTTCTAGCAAAATTTCAAAAAGAAATAAAAATAAAGGGTGTTGAAGATTACAAACTCTTAGATATTAAGGGTGTTGTTTCCAAAATCGTAGTTGGCCATGGCAGTGCTCGGAGAAGATTTTCAGTGCCGAGCGGGTATCACGTGGTGTCCGCCCGGTCCATTCGGACCGTCTATTTTGATTTTGGATGGTTCGGATTTGGAGAGAGAAAAATGCGAGAGAAAGATGAGAGAGAGTGTTGGGGTGAGAAGAGAGAGAGTGTTGGGGTGAGAAGAGAGAGAGTGTTTCAATTTGGACCGTTCAATACTCCCTCCGTCCCATAATATTTGTCCGGTCCGCAAAACGGAGACGTAAAAATAATACTATTTTTGTAAGAAAAGTTGGAAAAAAATTCAACAACTTACTAGATCTCGACGAGTTCTTTTAACTTGTGAAAAAAATTTGAATTTTTTCTTGAAAGAAATGCATTATTTTGTAGTTTCCGTTTTGCGGACCGGACAAATATTATGGGACGGAGGGAGTATATTTTTAGACGGCTCGAATGTGTTGCTCGGGCACCACATCGACCGGGTACCCACCCAGCGCCCTAAAATTTCTCCAGTACTCCTGACTCCACGGGGCCATATTACTTTGGCTCCCTCCTTGACGCAACATTGCACCAGCATTCTAAGAAGGTGCCATGTGTATGCATGTCAAGGCATGACGAGAGAGATAGAGACAGTTACAACTTACAAGGTCAAAAGAGATGGCCGGAGACAGTTACGTATGGGTCAAGGGAGAGATTGAGACAGTAAACTACCAGACAACTAGGAGAGAGATTCCAGCCCTTTGCCGACTATTTGAAGTTTAGAACAAACCTCACAAAGATATGATATGATGTGGTAACTAACTTTCTTTATGTATTTTTTTTTATAATCAGGTATCCAAATCAGCTTACGCGTACCTTGGCTAATTTTGAGTAATCATAAGTCCATAGTCCATTTGCGGGAGGCCTATTTGAAGCGGGAGAAAATGCTTTGTACGAAACTACCCTGAAATAAATTGATAGTACCTAAGAGGTTTTAAACTTGAGATTTTACGAGAGTCGAGAGAGCCTATGTAGTGCTCAAACTTCAAGATCATGTGCAAGGCGGCTTTATAACAGAAGCCCGGGAACCTCGCCATTTATTATCCACAACATGGACTAAAACAAATACTCCCATCCACAAATATTTTTATTATTGTTGTTCAATTGTAAAAATAATTAGGGCCCCGATCCATAATTTTGCCTAGAACCTCCAAATACATTAGCCGGCCCTGCATCCAAAAGCAAAAAGAAAGAACAGAAGGGGCAAAAACACACGGAATTTCAGAAGTCAGAACCAATACAAAAGCTGGGCAAAGATTAGAGTTAATGAGTGAGATGCCTTTGGAATTAGGATAGAGAATCATATACATGCTTCTTGACATCTCATTCATTGTTTTGGGGAGAAGAATTCACAAAAACAGACTCAACTTATCTTACCTACTTAAAATGGTAGGGGGGGTTTTTTTTTTTTTTTTTTTAAATCCTCACACTTAAAACGGTAGATTGGCATGTTTTTGTAAACAGTAAGGTGCAAGTACAACAAGTGTTGTACAGTAGCTACGCACAAATCGCTTTTGCACCCGTCTCGGGTCCCGTAAAAATGATTGGAGCCGCTCATTTTGAAACAAAGTTGGATGATTCGTAAACACCATTTCCGATATCGGATTGAGATGATTTTTTACAGGGACTCTAAACGAAGTATTTTGAACAAAATGAGCGGCTTCGATTATCTTTGCGGGATCCGAGACGGGCGCAAAAGTGGTCTGTGCGTGGTTGTTGTACAACACTTGTTATACAGCGTTCTTTTGTAAACCTGGTAGATGAGTTTTTTTTTTTTTGATAATCAGAAAGGGTGGGAGGGAACAACCAACATAGCAATCCCTCTTAGGCATGACCATAGGGGCTCCCTGCTCGCCGATGAAATATCTAGTTCGAGCCATAACTAACGTCCGAGAGGATGGGCCGTCACCATGGAACCACTTGGTGCACAATTGGCATAAGCTCTCCTCTCAATGGTCCAAAAAATCATCCGCAGAAGTGAGGCCAAGCGACTTGCCAGGACTCGAACCCACGTCTCCGTCGAGGAGAGTAGTGAACCCTACCAACTGGGTTACCACCTCAGTGGTTTGGTAGATGAGTTAGACAACATGTTTAATTCCATAATGCTCGGTAGTCGAAGAGTGAACCGGAAAATGTCCTGAAAAGAGGAATCAGTGGTTCATATTCACTTTGATGTGATCCAGACCACTGATTTTTCTTTTCGGAGCACTTTCGGATTCATTTTTCAAGCTATCTAGCATTGCTTTGTTCCAAAACTTTCATTTCTAACCTTGTAGACCACAAAATAAAGTCTTTCAAAAATCGGGCCTTCAGGCTTGCGGAATTATTTCCAGAACACTAGAATTACTCGAAAGGATAATTCAAGGGGTGACCCAGCACATCTTAACTCCATGTCTGGTGACAACTCAGAGTTATTTTTTCTAAAAAAATTATTCATCAATTTAATCTCCTTACTACGTATTTAATGACAACACACTAAAAGGAAAATGAAAATGAAAAATAGAACGAGGGCAAAGCGAGCAACAACTAACTAGGTAGTAGTAGTTGATTAGCAAACAAAGTGTCACAAACCCTAAAGTAATTTTAGGGCTCTGGAATTCGTCGAGATACGCGTAATTTGGTTCCTAACATCCAGCCGTTTATTTATAAAAAAAAAAAAACGTAAAGTAATTCAAAGTGATTATAGCTTCTTGAAGTATTCTTATAATTAAACAAATAAAGGCGCCTTTGGTGTAGGCTGGTTTATCAATTGATTATTTGATTCTTACTATTACCCCGGAAAAATTTATGATTGAAATTAACGCTGTCCCCATAAATACTTCAGTAATTGACCACACTTTCCTTAATTAATTAATTAAGACGTACGGCAGGCATCGTGATTGTTGCTAGTGGAGTAGTAATTATTTATCGTAATTATTTTTTACTAACTCAATTGTCTTTGAAAAGACCTCCTACCTGTGGAGCAGCGTGGTACGATCCGTTTGGCCCAAAAGCAACCGACAACAAGATGGACTGGCAGGGTTGGCGTGGCGGAGGAGTTGTTTAGGTGTTATGAGTAAAAATTATGGTATATTATGAGTTTTTTCAATTAAATGATCTATTCCTAGTGAGAGAGATGCGTAATAATTATTGGATACTATGAATTTTTCATGTTACAGATCTAATATAATTGTATGTAATCTTGTTTGCAAAGTAATTAAAACACCAGCCTAAATGAAGTTTATTTAATTTTGGAATTTTTTTAATATAGAAACTCAAATAATTAGACAATTAGATATTTAGTTGGTTTTGATTTTTGAAAATATATATTCTACAATGAGTTCTATAGTAACATGCATGACTTGTATTTTCGTAATTCATTGATTTTTTTTAATACAAATTAACCAAGTATGATTGTGGAAAAATCAAATTATATACTAATTAAGAAATTGAAAAGAATCACAGTTAATCGTGTTGTGTCATATTCGAGTCGTGTTGATTTGAGTTAACGTGTTAATCCGGAAAACTAAACAGTTACTGTGTCCTTATCGAGTTACACGAGTCAAATTCGTGTTTATCCCATTTAATTTTTGTATTGCCGAATCGTGTCATATTCGTATCGTGTTTGTGTCGTATTAACGGATCGTGTCAAGAATTTTCACCCTGCTGGGATAGGCAGAGGAGTAAATTTGGGGGGAGGGGGTAAGTTTTTTATGGACAGAGGCGGGGAAAAAACAATTGTTTTAGAGCCAATAGTGAATTGGAGCGAAATAAATTACAGTTGAAGTCCCAAGAAAATAGAGTTTGCCACATGTCACGTTTCCCGCCGTCGCCCACGGATCTGGTGAGAGAAAGAGAGAGGTCAGTGGGTATGGTCGTCTGTATAGCTGGCCGGTGAAGCTGTGGCTGTTGTGTATTGCGATCTAATCGAGAACTTCTTTTCTTTTTTAATCAAAAGAGTTTTGGGAAAATAGGCATTTGCCTAAGCTCTTGAGGGCCGTAAACAAGCCGAATTGAGTCAACCTTGTTAAGATTGGCTCGGATTTGTTAAGGCATTAGTTTTGTTCGAGTTCGATTCGAGCCTAAACAATTTAGCTCAAGTTTGACTCGTTAAAATTTTCAAAGCTCGAGCTCGACTTGGTTCGGCTCGTTAAACTCAAACAAACCAAGCCGAGCCGAATCTAGGCTCGAATTGAGCTTGTCAAGGCTCGGGCTTGGTTTGGCTAGACTCATTAAACTCAACCAAACCCAAACTTTTTCACTGGTCGTATAGAATTTGAGAGAAAAATAAGTATTAAATTATATATGTAACATTGAAATTTTTTATATTTGTATATAGATCCCTAAAGAATTGTTAATTATATTTAACTACAAGTTTACGAGACTAACCGAGCTGAATGCTATGAGGTTTATGCTCGGCTCATTTATCCAACGACCCTAGCACTGAGGTTCATATTTGGTTCATTTAATAAACGAATCAAACTCAAACAAACCCTTACTAAACCGAACTTCGAACAATTCACAAATGGCTCAATTTATTTAAAGCCCTAGGGCCCTATTGGGTAAAATTTGCACTTTTCTAGCCATTCTACTTAATATAATAATAATACTAAGAATGAACGATGTGGCTTACGATTACAAAACCCTATAAATACACGAAAAATAGGGTGTTTGGATCAAATATCCTACACACATTGGATGCCGTAGATTCCCTCAAGGGTCCCCTGGTTTTTTTTTTTTTATAGAATTTTTGGACAGCTCGGATCGGCCGTCCGATGGCCGGAGACGGCCTGGCGCAGCCGTCGATTTGATTTCGGAAAGGTTTTTTTTTTTAATTCTTGGACAGCTCGGATCGGCCTTCCAATGGCCGAAAACGGCCCAGCGCGGCTATCGATACGATTTCGGTAAGGACCCGTCGGTCCCTATAACAAGACTCTTACATTTAATAGCTAGGCACGAGTCGACCCACAGGTTGCGCAGGAGACACGAACTCATGCCCTTTCATCATCAAGTTGTGTTTTTTTTTTTTTTTTTTTTTTCTGGTAATTTAAAACTTAATTAATTAAGCAAACGAACAACAATCCAGAGGGCAACCCCTTACAACCAAACAAAGCAGGAAAGCACCTGCTGAAAACAACTACTCTTACATGGGTATGCCCGCGGCCCAAGAAAGAGAAACAAACCAATTGCCTATCTATAAGGAGCAAAAATACTCTCCAATATTCGCAGCCAGGATCCTATTCTTATCCAAGAAGATCCTATTCTTTACCCCTCTCCAAGAACAAAAAATACATGCTCTCACTTCCTCCCCAATCTAATACGCTATGGGAGTAAGCTCCTTTAATCATTGTACCCTTTCATGCTCAAGTGGTTTTTTTTTTGGTAATGCAGAGTGTCCCGGGATTAGCTTGCGTGCACCTCAGACTTTTTAATACAGCCGATTCACATGCTTATGCATGTGGTAAGGTGGCTCCCAGAGTTGCTGGCAAGAATAATTGAACCCTGAGACTATACGAGGAAGCAAACCTGTAAGTACTCTCAGACCAAAACCACTTAACCAATGCCTTGGGGTTAAACTGTTTGTTACATAGCGCTACACATTTCTTACGGTTGCATTGTCTAATAAAAGCTGCAGTTAGAAATGGCAGGATAAACAAACAAGCTGTCTCGCTGCAAATAGATTGGCTTCCCGAAAAAAATGTGCTCCACTTCACTCCCGAATCTCTGAAAGACGTGACCAGCAATCAGGAATCATGTTGCTAAGATCAAGATTCCCATATAGCTTGACACTCTCAGCGTTTACCCGGACTATAGTGCTAGACCCTTTAGGTTCGAATCCATTTGGTTCTCTGACCCGTCTCTTTTCGGTCTCACTGATCGGTAATAACCTTAAGTTTTCATGCCTGTGACCGCTTTGGTTATACTCCCTCCGTCCCTTTTTTAGAGTCCGGTATTCCATTTTGGGCGGTCCCTTAATAAGTGTCCATTTTATAAAGTTAGTGGGTAAAAGTTGGTGCATTGTCTATTTTATCCCTAAAAGTAGATTCCATTTTGAAAAGTTAGTGAGTAAAAGTGTAATGATGATGGGTAAGTGGGAAAAGTGGAGGAAAAAATTGATGTGAAAGGTATAATGATGATGTCTTTTTAATAAATTGAAATTACGAAGTAGGACACTTAAAAATGGACAGAGGGAGTATCTCTTTTTCCTGAAAAGAAATGCGTGGCCGCTAGATTGCTAGGCACCCAAAAAGCCATTGAGAACAACCCGTGTTCTTTTCTTTCCGAGCTTGAGCAATCCTTTACTCGTGAGTACAATCACTTGCTCCGCCTTGAGGAAGATTTTTTGCGCTCTTAAATGACGCTTCAATTGGGTAACCGAGGAAGTTCTTCCACCTAACCACTATCTCTCGCCGGCGGAGTAATAAGATTTATGATCTTTAGGATTATGAGGTGGTGTGGCACTATGGGGGAGACACGGTTAAGGGCTTTCTTACTGTCCATTTTGGTAAGCTGTTCACCACTCAAGATTATAGTGTTTATCTCTACAACTCTTGCACTTCGCCGTTTCCCAGGCCAGTTAGCTAGTGAGCTGCAAACTAACCTTTGCATTACTCCCAACATTCTTTCAAAAATGTTGGTCATCCGTTGGCGACTCTGTTTCTAAACCTGATTACTCACATTTTTCATGTGGGTCAGATTCCTAAGGGCCCTAACAAACCTCTGCTTTGCCTCAACCCTACGATTCATCGCCTCGAATGGTGATCATCTCCGCCCGAACAGTCTTTGTTCCACTGTTTAGAAATTGGTCACTAATATCTTGCTTCTCCGTTTACGCACTTATTTGGATGACCTCATCAGGCCTTTGCAAGCCAGTTTCATCCCTGGTCGAAGGGGTGTGGATACGTCGTCTCAAACTTTCAGACACAAGCAGTCGAGCCAGAACTAATGACTTTGCTGAAAAACAGGACTTTGCTGAAAAACAGGTCATGGGTTGAGAACGGGAATTGAACTCTTAAGGATATGTTGTCTCCTCACCCATTGTTACATAAGAGTTATTGCCAAAAAAGAACGTACAACATACAACCCAAATACCCAATCTCACATTATTCAGCCAATTAAACAGCCCCTAGAATTTTGTTTCTGGTTAGGGCGCAAGAGTTTAGAGCTTTGTTTCTGCATTTCCATTTACACCGGAAGAGGAAATGCGATCCCAGTAGTAACATGAAACACTATCCAGAATGAAACCATGCGCTCAAGTATCAAGAAGTGGAAACTTAAAACCCCTACATTCCGTGTCCCAAATGTTCTATACATTTGTAAACAAGAACCGACACCGAACAAGTTCGGGTTACTACCTCCAGGACACTACACTACCCGAGGAGGAAACCGGAAACAAAGAAGAAATAGACATTGGATTAGTACATTCAGGCACCCTTTTCAGGAAACAACAAACAATCTCTACCACTTCAAAATGAGGTCAGTCATAAATCTCAGGAGAAGCAGCAAGAATGAGTCCAGGATCGTGTTAGTCATGGCAAGCCGAAACAGGGTTTGCTCTCAACACGTCCACACGCCAAAATAGCAGTGGTTCACTGTAAACCACAAGGCTGGCCCGTCGCAGGAATGGAGGTTCCTTGGTGGAAAGACTGGTGGACCATCATATTGCCATTCTCAATACCGTTGCCAGATACTACTGCGTTGTTCTTAATGGTCTGCTCTAGAAGGTGAACAAGAGATACGAAGATCTCCATCCTTGTGACATCCCTGTTAGCCTGTATACAGAAACAAATCTTAAGAATTTGTAAAAAGAGGATACTGGTATGCAAAACAAGGAGTAAATCTTCCAGGTTTAACATATACTTGAACAGTAGAACTAAACCCCCAAGTATTTTGGAATTAAATACAAGACAAAAACCACAATGGAACCATTCCCTACAAAAAAAAAAAAAAACAAACTATATTTGTAGAGAACAACTGCTTCCCATGGGTCCATAAAAATGCAACGGGCATGTTCTGGTAGGAGGGTCTTGAGTCTTCAATATAGGTCTCACAAATCAGTGAACTGAAATGGAATAGTCAAAGGGCATGCAAGGACAGGTGGAAGGTGAGAATATAATCACCTATTACACAGGTAAAATAATGAATATGTTCTTGCAACATTAAAGGGCCAGCTCTACCTCCTACTAGAGCGATCCATACTGAACAACTCTAGCAAGGAGCATGACATTTTTCCTATCAGAAGCATAAATGAACATAAAATTCGCAAACGAAAGCACTTTATGTGATAGGCAGTGTTCTAAAACAAGGAATTAATTGGTGATTAATTGGCGATTAATCGCTGGCAGGGCCTATCCTATTAGGTCCGACTAACGATTAATCGCTGATTACTAATTAACATGCACCGATTAATCCAATTAATCGCTCCAAGGTGGCCGACCGCCCGACTAGTGCCTAACGACTTTTAGAACATTGGTGATAGGTGCTACCTCAACTGCAAAGCGCGCCCAGATCTTGTCATTCCGAGTTTCCATCACCCCCTTGAGGATGGTTAATCCCAATCCTCTTATGATATCAGCTATTTCCAGAAATAGACCACGTTCTTCACAAAGCATCTGTCAGAAGAACGTAGTAAGTGGGCTATGAAAATAGATACAGAAAGGTCGAGCACAAGATGTTAAGAGTAGTGCTTAGTCAGCAAATAAAGGTGCCAGGGTAAGGCTTCAATTTTGGAATAAAAAGGATGGTAGTCAATACCTCCACAAGCATTTGACGAGGTCGATTCAGATCCTCAACTATGATAGGACAGACCATAGATTGTGATCCAACTTCATATGCCCATGTCCTTCCTCCTTCAAGGTTATCTTTCATTAGTAGCCCACCATCCGTATTGATAATCTGCAATTTGACATTACTAGTAAGACCATAATAAGAAATCGACGAATCATTCTTTTGTTCACTCACTTTCTTTAGTTGCAGTTCTGAAATATTGTATAGACAATTAATACAGTTAATAAGCTTGTACACTATTTCTATCACTGATTTAGACCCCACACATTCCTCTTTCCATATAAACATTCCCATGTTCGACATTTCAATGTCTAATGCATGATGAAGATTTCCAAAAAGGTAAGAACCAATTCCAATATAGTCAAATCCAAAAGGAAATTGCAAATAATAGCACTGCAGTAAAAACGGGTACTCTCTGCACCTTGGACTCTCCAGCTTGTTTAAGCTTGTCAGCATGCTTTCTAACACTTTGCAAGAAAAGCATATGCTTAATTGTACGCTCCAGCAGCGCATCAATGCTACACTGTTAATCATAAGAGTTCAGATAAGTGCCCAAGTATCTCAAAATTTAATACTTACGAAAAATAAGTGAAAAAACTTGAGGTGCTTAAGAGAAAAGAAATCACCTTGGCCCCATTAGGCACAATTTCCCTCAACTCTTTCATACGATCTTGAATCATCTGGCGATCTTTTGGCCTGGGTCTAGGGTTTTCTCCAGGTTTAAGCCTTTTGCGATTTGATTTGCTGACCTCATCAGGCCTCTTAGAATATGAACCGGAAGTGCTACTATTGTGTTTCATACTATGAGCCTGTTCAGCCCATGAACTCATTTGAGATCCACAAACCGAACTGGTACGGGAGTAATTGCCTGTATCTTCCTTGCTGCACTCAGACTTAAAAGAACATGATCCTACTGCAGCTAATTTTGCCAGAGACTTGGGAAGCCCAGATAAATTTCCTTGCATCTGATCAGACACATTAATTCGTCCATAGGAGGGAGAAAGATTAGGAACAGAAGAGCTACTGATCTTTGTAAGTACGGTTTTGCAAGAATCATCGTCATCTGAGCTCTGCTTGGCAGCAGTAGGGACCCTTCCTACAACAGCATCCAATAGATGGTCGGTACCAGTCGCACAAAAAATACCACTATATAATTCAGAATCTGCATCCTCAAGATTTGAGGATGCATAATTGTTCTTATTCAATGGTTTTGTGATTGAATCTGGCTCGCCATCAAGAAAGCTATTCCAGCTGTCATTGAATAGTTTGTTCTTGAAATCCACACCCAAAATATCAAACAGGTCATCCCCTGACGGAGGTTTGTCCTCACTTTTAGCAGCTTTTGACTTTGAATTCTGATTTCCATAGTCATGCCTTTGGCTATCAAGGTCGGAGCAGGAAATGATCTCGCTTAAATTTGTATGTCTGTCCAGATGGACCGATGGGATGTCAAGGGCTTGAAATACATCATTCGCCATATGTTCATTTCTCTGACCAACCTCGATTTGCGAACACTTGTCTTTTTTAGATTGGTGTCTGAAGTCAGAATTCCCCAAAAGCAAATGACTGGCCGTGAAATGATCAGTCAGATCAGACGTCGATACCTCTGTGTTAGATGAACCTGCATTGAGCCCACTCACAGCTGGAAGAGAACACGAGTTTACCATTGACTTATAATTACTATTACTAGCTTGTCTATGCAACTGAACTTCACTAGAACCTAATCCTCCATTTGTTCTCAGTTGAGACATCGTAATGCCACCTGATGTGCTTAAACTGTTGTTAGCATGATCCTTCATAAAATCAGAAAAGATCTGCTCTTCCATTATTCCTAAATTGCTATAATTTGCAGACATTGGATTAACATGAAATTGTTCATTGAATCCAGACCTAAGGTTGTACGGAGAAGATGCTGGATTCAGCCATAGCTCTGGGTTCAACTGGATCACTTCAGCTTCTGTTTGCTCACAGTCAAATTGGCTATTGAAAGGAAAACTCGGTTTCATAACTGGAGTAACGTTTGGCCGGCAGACATCATTTGGTGGTTGGACACCATTTGATGCCATTTTAGGCCTTTGAAATGATGAAGCACCAATTACAGAATTAGAAGGGTGACCAACAAGCTCCAAAACCTGAGATGGAACACTTTGCTGGTTGCAGCTGTCAGTAACAGAAGGAACAGAATCTTTCACCACGTGGTTCCCAGCTGGAGTAGTAAATACAGGTCTTCTGGGAAAGGCAGGTAACCCAATCCTCGGAGCCGGTTCTTTTGATGTGTAATAGTCGGATAATGGAGCACCAGATACACATCCTAGTTGAACAATTAAACTCTTTGTATCATTCAGAAATGCCATGTTCTCCATAATCTGAGAAAGCAAAGATGGCCCAAAATTTGAGTAATCTTGAAACTTTCGTAACTTCTTTAGCATATTATTTCACCATTGGTAGACGGAAATTATAACAAAATAAAACAATGACTTCACACAGAAAGGAGAATTTCCCCATTGTTATGGAAAATCAAAATGGCCATACATAAGTGATGAAAGGCCTACCGCCTATGTTTAGCGGAGCTTGTGAAAAAGTTAAATCAAACATCCTGATGCCACTAAAATGACAATGAAGCAGTCACCTCACAAGATATGCTTGGATGATATATAAACTTCACTTAAATGCAGCATTTGAGCAAAAGAATTTCTACCCAAAAACAAAAAGACAGACGAAAAAGAAAGAAATGGCTTACATCCAAGGATGAACCAAGTTGAACAACACCATGACCAAGGACGGGAATAACTGCAACTGTCTGCAAACCAAGCACAAGTTCAGTAACAGACCAGCAGAAAAAGGCACATAAAGATAACTTAAGGGTTAGAAGTGGTCATACCCTTATCCCAGCTGAAAATTGGTGGCCCACTTCAGTTTGAACCTAAGAGAAGCCACAAAAACATGTCAGATTAATTTCCAGATACTGTTTTCTTGTTAACAAACAATCCTCTACACTTGCAAAAATAGATTGCACCACCTTACATTACAAAAATAGTAATCTAAAGAGTTCTCCATTTCAGTCTTTATAATCATTTTGCTTTACCTCTCCACGTGTATAATCCAGCTAGACTCAGTAGATACAACAGGAAAAACTGAATAAGCTAATAACCTAGGATTCAAATGCTGAAGCAATTAATTATAAGTCAGTTGAAGCGTTTCTGGTCATTTACTAACTTGAAGGTTAATAAACCTAGGATTCTTAGCTAGGACAAAAATGTACAATGCATAGACCCAATCATCGAGAGGGAATTGGGAGACATCTTCATTTACAGCTTTGAACATACATTTTTACTAGCCATTCTGTAATATACCTCTGATGGATGGGTTCCTCCAGCGTAGTTCTCCGAAAGAATCCATAAATGGTTACCAGTAAATGCAGCTCGCCCAACTAGCCTGTCAAAAGTATTGCAAATAACAATCAAAACTACGGCATCTTAGGTTCTGTCATCTGATACACAAACATGACATTAAAAAGTTATGAGATTAAAGCAAACAAAAAGAATGAAATACAGTCATACCCCTGTCCTAGAACTTTAACTCGGTTATCCGACATCATTTTGTTTATCAGTGAAGAGACTTTGTCCTCTGCTCGAACGCCAACCTGAGATTTTTTAGCTCCAACCGTAACCCAGCGCCCTTCCCACTCTTCAAAAGCCAGTTCTGAGCTCTGAATCCCAGAATTGTGTGGAAGAATTGAAGATGACAAAGATTCATAATAGCATTCTTCCCAAATTAAAAGCCTGACAAAAGGAAATCGTTAATCCACTGAAACATGATATCAAATGCAAAACAATGCAAAGGTATCTGTCAAGAATCAATGCTAAAAAGTGAAATTCAGTAATCAAAAGCAACGGATCTGCAATTCATAAAAATCGTTTCAGTAGGCCAGTAGGGTAAGAACATCAGTACATTGGTTAGGGCTAAGCCTTGGCTTCATCTGCAGAGAATCATGTTTGGATATAACAAGAGAGAAACAATTCCTTGACCAGGGGGAAAATAAGGGCATACAATACCAAACAAGCAAAAGAAATTCAGAACCACTAATCTATGTACAGGGAAAGTAATTTAAGAATAGGGAAGGGGTACAGCAAAAGAGTTCCTCAAACCACAACAAATCTGCTTTTTTTCTCACTAGGATTCTCCAAGACAAAGCAGAACCATCCAGACATAACACTCCAAAAACAGGAAATAAAGTCACATGATTATACAAAGCATAAAGATACAGCAAAACCAAATAAAGCCATAAAAAATCAAATCATATCTTAGAAACTTATCAAATCCCTGCAACTCTGACGCATATCCCTTAACAAGAACAATTACAGTAAAAATACCCATATCGTGTCCGATACCGTCCGTGTGGTTAAAGAGAAGTTACAAGGCAAATGATCCTTAACCACTTACCCGAGCCAAATCCAACACTGTTTCCTAGTTGAGTAAAGTTCACGGCTTGCAAAAACTAGATAACGAAAGTAGAATTTTTAACTTAAAAGAATATAAATTGAAGGGCATCTACACTAGCTTTTCAACAGATTTTTTAGCTTTCTGAATTATTAGTATAATTCTTTTTGCTTATAAGCCAAAAGAAGATTACACGAGAGACCCCAAACAAAAAATAATAATAATCATAAGAGCACTTTCTAAATCGCAACAAACACAACCTTAAGACCATAAGGATCCGACTATTTACTTTTCTAACCTTCCCTTCATTTTCTTGGTAACCAAACAGAAACCTGCCCTAAATTCTAAGACGAAAAAAATCACAGATTTGTAGCAAACGGGGAAAAAATAACACAAAATGCAAGCACAAAATTTCATTGTCCCCCCTTTCCTCCATATTCATAGGAACTGAACAAAGAAAAATATGACGTCAAACACCAGATTGCCATTTTCCTCCATTTTCTCAGCAACCAAACAGAGAATAACACACACAAACATGCTGCACTTACACAGATCAGAATAATAATAACAAAAAAATGCGAACACAAAATTCCATTGTCTATTTGTCTCCCCATCTCCTCCATATTTCTAGGCGCTAAACTAAGAAAAATACGAAAATATTAGGATCCAGAAAAAATTTCCCCAAAAATGCCCTGAAAAATGAATTTAATAATCGAGATTCACTTTGATGCGTATGACCCAAACATAAAAGTGAATCTGAACCATTAATATCTCTTTCCCAGACATTTTCGGGAAACTTTTCTTGTATCCTGAGTTCCTAACATTGCTCACGAAAAATATGAAGTCAAACATAAATTCCCAACAACAAGAAATCCTTTCTACCAAGAAATCTCTGTACCCATGTGTTTTGGGTCGTTAGATTGTGCAAGAATCTTTTTACTTTCTCTAATTTTTATGCGATTCAACGGTCGGAAATTCCTTGGCACAGAGCTACAGAGGAATGAAATGAAAAGGAAGATGGGGGAGATGGGACATACTTGGGGTTTTGGCAACCGAACTTCCAGAAAACAGCATAAGACCACTGATTAACGCCACAAAGAGTCTTCAACGCTTCTTTCAGAAGATATCCCATGGCTCAAAACCTCGAATGCAACAGTGAACAATGCTTTTAAAGGTATAAAAGTAGTATAGGCCTCGGATTTTTTTCTCTCAGGTCTAACTTCCACGGCACGACCCCCGTCCCGCTTGTTTGGTCCTGAGACCCCCGCTCCTCTTCCTCTCCGGATCCAAGTTCCCCCAGATCATCCTCCGGCAGCACATTCTTGAGAGAGGTAGAGAGAGAAACATGGAAGGAGAAGGTACTGTAGAGAAAGAGAGAGAGAGAGAGAGAGAGAGAGAGAGAGATAGCGCGCGCGCTGCGGAGAAGGACCTACACTATGCCGCAGGCAATGAGCTCGTAGTTGGAAATGATTTTCACCATTTTTGGGTGTAGAAATAGATGTGTGTCTGTGGGTGTGGGTGAGAGAGAGAGATAATAGTGAGATTCAGGGGTTGTGTGATGCTGTCTCTGTGTGTCTGTCTGTGAAAGGGAGGGATTGGGTGGTGATGCTATTGTCCTCTCTCTCTCTCTCTCTCTAGCTTTCTCTTTCTCTCTCTCTCTCTCTCTCTCTCTCTCTCTCTCTCTGTAGTGCTCTGTTTTCTGCTCTCCTCTCTTCTACCCTTTCTGGTGAGTATTGAGATTCTCTTCAGATATGGAGAGGGACTGTGCTAAAATGCGCCACCATTTAATCACCAAAGGGTCAGGGGTTCGAGAAAAAAGCCTTGGTTTTTGGGAGAATTTACGGCTGCGCCAGCCGATGTTCTTTTGTCGGTTTTTGAAGGAGGCCTTTTCTAAAAAGAACGGGAGAAGGGTTATGATTGATCGGTAGGGACTCGGACCTGGTCGTACAAGACTCGGGTTTTGATTTCTCATTTCATTCAAAAGGCCGCCGAAACCAAAGATTTCAATGCAATAAACAAGAATAAAATACAACTATTCAAATCTAATACACAAGTTACTGAAAAGAGTACTCTAAGCGTTCTGTCAAATCCCATGGATCTGTCATCTGAAAGCGTCGCCAATTGGCTTGAGGTGCGAAGAAACTTAGAAACGCCAACTAAATTAGCGAGCTCTCGCTACCATAAGCAATGAACGCCACTTTAGGACAAGTCCATGTTGTCACTTACGGGATTTGAATGCGGGAAACCAAACGCCGTCAACCCACGAGAACACGGCGAGCACAATAGCAATTCTTGAGTGATTTTACTATTTTGTCCATACTGTTAATCAACTTACCGTAAAAGCATTTGTAAAAATTCGATTTTTTATTGGGACAATATAGGAAATCACTTTTGTAATACTGCTTCAAAAATTTCTTCATACTAATTGGTGTTCTCCTTTTCTATATTACAAGAATAGATGAGCTTTTTCTTTCCCCTTGGAGAATTTTTCAATGCCTCTGTGTCACTGCGACGTGATGCCCTATTTTCTTTCTTTATTACACATTATAATCAAGCCCAACACAAAATGTATAAATTGAAACATGTTTGCGTAACTTAAAAATAACACAAACATCGTTTAATTATATGTTTAAACACATGAAACGAGTTGAACACGGCATGACACCCTTTTGTTCTAATTGAAGGTTCTTTTTCATTATTTTAGGCCTAGTCTTGTAATTTATCATTTATATTGAGACTTATGCTGGAGTTGTTGCTGTTATTTTAATACTTCAAGTATAATTTGCAAAAATGTACTCCAATTGGTAAGGCATTTCTTTAATGTCATCTGACTATTGTTAATTTTATCTTATGATTTTTGTGATTACGATGGTATCGAACATGAGCACATATATGGTTTTAGATTAAACAAGTTCTTTCTATTTAAAAATTCTTATCTGTATATTATTATTTTACATTTTAAAAAAATTAACTTAATGTATTAGCAATGTCATCCTAACCAAGATACACTTTTAAGTAGGTCGAGTTAGGCCCCATTCCGCTAAGTACTTATTTTCTGCTTTACGAAACAGGTCATTTCTCTCACAATGAATCACTTTTAATTCAAAAAATCAGTACTTATTTTAGTTAATGGAACACACCTTACTGTTAAAGGTAATAGTATTTTGACACGAAGTCAAAAATTGTGAATACAAATTTTGAAATAACACAGCTTGAGCACGATACCTCACGACATGATGCTCATCCCTAAGAACAAGTCGTCAACAAGACATTATTTCATAATTCCAACAATTAAAGTTGGGATCCTAATGATCTCATCTAGCCTTTTCATAAATTTTTCTGAAATTGCAGTGAAATTATGTTGAAACATATTACTATGAAAATTACACTCTGAGCAAAAAAATTCGAAACCAGGCAAAAAAAATTTATGAACCAAAGCTCTTTTAACATGGTGTCAATTTTTAATAGTAGCAATGTTCACCATCACCAATCCACTACGTCTTTTCGGTGTTTTAGACTAATTTTTGAAGTGTACCTTTTAAGCCTTTCAAAAGAAAATTAAAAGACGTTAATCGTAGTGCCTATGAGCCATTTATAAGTAGTCAACTATCAAATTTCGACAAAATATGTAATAAAATGGTGCTCTATGAGCTATTGATGAGTTATAGTCGCTGCTAAAAGTTTACAAAACCATTTTTGCTAACTATTGATTTTGACAGCTGATTTTGACAAAATCAAATCGATCACACTAGCGACAAAACCAGCCAACTTAACATTCCTTTCCAAAGTTTTCCCAGCAAAATATGAGATATTCCCAACAAGCCCCTAAATGATTTCAAATAGTAACAAATGTATGGTAAAAACTCACAAGTGTATAACGGGATGGGTAAGATGATATCTGAAGAAGCATTGAATAAGTTCTCGAGCAAATAAGGTGGGGGTTTCTATACTAAGTTCACATTTTGCAAAAGCACTGAATAAATTTGAGTCATATTAAAGAGCTAGACTTGCAGAAAAAAATCATATTAAAAATCCTATAATCAAACGATTCTACTGTGTGAGTGTATGAGTATAAGATCGTCCAACTAAATATAGGCTTTATAACTACTTTGCCAAGATAATTGTCTTCGAATGCATAGCATGTGCCCGTTCTATAGTCCTAGAGAAAGCGATTCCTGTAAATTTGTATATATCTAGTGAAACACAATGCATTGGACAATTATAGAGACAATTTATTTTCTCAAGATAAGTGGATTTAAATTACATAATTAACCACATTTGAGTAATACATTCTTCTGTATCGACGATTATAAAGAAAAGTCTTTCAAATTGAACAACTTCAATTATTTACGCAAGACAAGCTTGGGAGGGGGTCTAAAATGCAAAATTGCAAAATCCCATGGCGAGTTGGGATAAATCCAATTGTAGAGTGAAGGGGTGTTTCCGTAATGACGTCATCTGTGAAGGGCCCTTTCGCTTTTTGGGCAATTTACGGGAGCGAGTGGCAGCGTTGCAGCTTTGGTCATGTGCGTCGGGACCACAGAGGTAACTGTGCACGAACCTTCTAAAGGAGACACGTGTTATATACTGACCCACTCTCCCATATTTTTATTTCCCTTTGCCGTTGGTGTTGAAAATGACCTGTATTTCGAATTTATATTCCCCTTTTATTTTTGAGACTACGAGTGTTTTGGCTTATTTTTTGTCTATATTTAATTTTTTTCACATATGTTAGTTTCTTAAATTTTTATAAATTATTGATTTATTTCGACGATAAAAATTGAAAATGTAAAAAATTATTACCAAAAGTGAATTTTTTTGAATAAATACAAAAAAGTCAGCCAAAAAACCAAAATTTTTTGCTTTATTTAAAAAATTTTGAGATTGGATCACAATTTTTTTCACTTAAATGAACACAATCTTTCTGTATTTCGAATTTATTTTCAGACTATGGGTGTTTTGGCTACATGGCTTATTATTTGCTTATATTCATTTTTTTTTCATTTGTTATTTTCTCAAATTTTTATGAATTATTGATTCGTCTTGATGGTAGAAATTGAAAAAGTAAAAATTATTATCAAAACTTAATTTTTCTAAATAAATACAAAAATCAGCCAAAGAGCGAGATTTTTTTGGCTTTATATACAAAAATTTGAGATTCGATAACAAATCTCACTTAAATGATGGGAATTTTTTAGGCTTTAGAATTCATCGAGAACGTTACCACGCCAATTTCATATTTATTACATATCAATTTTTTTTAACAATATCAGTTAATATTCAATGAATATAATTTTTCGACATGAATAATATTCTCAATAGCTCTAAAATTAAACAGCTTTGATTATTTTTTAACGTGAATAATATTATAAATAAAGTGGGCTCAGAAAGAGTCCACAATAGGCCGAACACAACGGTCCAAAATTATTTCACTAGTTCTGATCATTTATTAGTGAGCTAATCATGACTAGGAGCTGATTCTCCTCTTTATAAACCGTGAGACTAGTGGATTATAAAAACCAATGAAAGACTAGTATTTCCCCAGATGAATGATGGGGAACCAATAAAATACATACTCCTAGGGAATTATTAATTTTGAAGTAGGGCTAATTTAGAAAATGTCTACAATGATTATCTCTGCTTCAAGCCTAGCAAATAGGAGTAATCGTATTTAAAGGATGTACTATTTTTCTAGTATTACTTTTATCAATTTCATCACTTCTTAGCCATCTTGTTGCGTTGTCAAGAGACCTTTGGTCCAATGACACAAATGGAGTACACTTAGATGTCAATAGAACTCCGTGAAAAAGAAGAAGAAGATGTCAATAGAACTGTAAAAAAACAAAAAGATGTCAATAGAACTGCATTGCAAATGTCGACCTGCTTTTTTACTATCTTTCCTTAAATCTATCGGTGTTAGGGAGAGTTTCAATTTAGCTTTTGATGGCATTCAACGTAGCATGCGCAAGTCTATTTTTAGAACAATCGCATGATACTGTGATTGTGTAACCAAATCCATGGGGCACTCTGAGCCCAATAATCTCTCTTTTATAATGACACTTCCGAGATTCGAACCCATGACTTTCCCGCTTTAATACCATTTGTCGGACCGATTTTTCACCATCTCTCCTATAACCAACTAGTGTTAGTGGCTTTGTTCGTTTCTTATTTTTACTTTGTTTTAACTTTATTTTTCAATCATTATCCTATATACATCATTACTCTATTTTTTCAAATATTAATTTCATTTCTCTCTCTATCTCTCTTCACTCATTACCTCTCTCTTCAATCATTACCCTTTTTATTCACCCACTACTAAAACTAAAATACTCAAAATTAACAAACGAAAAAGTTACCAAACGAACAAGCCTGGTGTAATCAAATCTATCGGCCACTCTGGCCCAGTAACGAGAATCCTTGTCAGTCATCATTAGATGATAATGTTAAAAAATGGGCTTGAAGTATCTACTTAAATAGGAATGTCAACGCTTAACAGAAATTTTTTTTTAAAAAAAACTAGTGAAAATTTTGATTAGATTTATATCGTTGGTAGAGAAAAACATTTCAAATCTGTACTCTATATTTTTTTTTTATATCTAATGGCGGTTGTGCCCTCACATCAATCTACATTTCATCGTTTTTGTTATGGGATAGTTGACTAAATCAAATTTAACAATCTGATCTTACGACAATATGTATTTTTATTGAACATTATTATTTTTGTTAAGGCGAGAGTGGTTTAAACTTTGTCTGGAGATTTATAGTTTCCTTGTTTCACACCTACCGTATAATTATTCGACATTAATTCCAAACTAAGTTCTCGGACGTCAACCTTCGGGGTTGGCTCAATGATCGTGTAACGTTTTTGGAGCACGAGGTCTGGTGTTCGATTCGTATATGAACAGAAGATTGATCCTCGTAGTAATCTAACAAATACTGTACTATAATATCCTATGGGGTGAAAAGAAAAATCTTAAGAAAAAGTGAAAAAATGCGAAATTAATTAGTTATTCACTACCTAAAATCTCTTTAATGAAAGGGGAAAGAACTTTTTTTATATATACAATTTGGTGTCTTTACTCACTTACAAACACCTCAACTAATTCTGAAGCCTGAAAATCAACTATGGGATGAATCTTTTGTGATTTGAAGATTTTTTATATTATTGATGGGGTCAAAGTTACAAGTTCGAGAGTGTATATTCCTTAGTTGTTGTTAGGGCTGTAAACGAACCGAGAGCTTACAAGCTTGGCTCGTTAACGTTTAGTTTGGCTCGTTTAGTAAACAAGCCAAGCTTCGGCTCCTTTACTCAACGAGCCAAGCTCGTGCTCGTTGAGTAAAAGAGCGTTAACAAGCCAAGCCAAGCTTCGGCTCCTTTACTCAACGAGTGAAGTTCGCGCTTGTTTACTCAAGCTCGCGAGCTTGGCTCGTTAACACTTGAGTTTGGCTCTAGTAAAAGGCTGTAAACTCAAGCTCACGAGCCGAGCTTGAGTTTTTGGCTCCTTTACTCAATGAGCCAAGCTTCGTTCAACAAAAAATTGGCTCGTTAAGGAAGACTCGACTCGATTAAAGAGGTTTATTTAGTAAATGATTAAGCTCGGCTCGTTAAGGGAGACTCGACTCGATTAAAGAGGCTCGTTTAGTAAATGACTAAATTCGGCTCGTTAAGATTTAAATCGAGTTCGAGCTCAAATTCTTGATTCGTTTAATTAGTAAACGAGCCGAGCTCAACCTCAACAAAAGCTCGACTCATTTACAATCCAAGTTGTTGTCATGTACCCACTTGAACAAAACTTTTCCCGTATTGTAGAGTATATGATTATAACCAATACCAACTCACGCAAAATTGCAAAGAAAGATCCTTGCAAGAGCCCTTTGTCGTTTTGTTCCTCTTTTCCAATTTTCTTTTACTTTTTATGGTTAAAGTTATATTTTTGCCCCAAGGTAGTTGAGATGGACTAACCGGCCGCCGAATAAAGTTTTAAAACTATTAAAGGGAAACCTAGAATTATAATTTAATGTAGGAAAAGTACTGTTGAGGCCATATTTTAGTAGAATTTGAAAAAAAAAGAAAAGGAAAATACATTAAAACATAACTGCATCCTATCATCTTTTAACCTGATTTAGTCGAAGTGCGCGTAAGCTGCTCGGACACCTGAAGTTATCAAAAATATAAAGTACATATTTTGACCTTTTCTCCTTTTGGATCTAGCTACAATTTTATTATCAAGATATTTCAAGTATCACCGTACCCCTTGTGTCAAAGGTCATAGTCAAAAACTTCATAATCAACTTTTGGAAATTGTTTTGTCCCATTAAAATTCCTTGAACATAGCCAATTATTCATTCACCCCTCCCTGTCGACTAGTGATCGATCTTGTGGGCTAGTAATTATGGGGAAAAACATGCAATTCATTCCTGGAGAGGAAAGGGTGTGTCTTTAATCTCTGTTTGGGAAGATTGCATATGACAAGTGGAAAATCATGAAATTCCATTAACTCTAGTGTAACCAGGCCAAACTTGATAACAAAAAAATGTAATAAGTAGGCCAAATGATATCTAAGTTTCGAATAAAATCTTTTTTTGCCGATAAAAAAAAAATTTAATATTCAACCTCTAGATTCAAAATTGCCAATCTTGCAATGGTCACAGCATTGTATCCCCAATTAGGACGGCACATATCCATATCAATTTGTAGATCTATATATACAATTTTTGGATTTTTTATTAAAACAAATATTTCTTATATGTTGATGTATAATCGTAAAGCTTAAATAGAAAAATAAAGAAAGTTACAACACTTCGGTATATCTCAATATTAGTTGTAAGTGCAAATTAATATAATTAACATATTATGCATTTCAAATTGGGCATTGATAAAGCCACTCCCCAAATTCATAATGCCATTATCAATTTGGGGAGTGTTATTGTAAATTCCCTTCAAATTTTGTTTAAATATCTTGAAGTCCTGCTTTTTAGGAAAAAAAATCACATAATTTAATACCAATCAAAATTCTGAAATATGATAGAAATAACCTCGAAGTTGCCACTACACTCAATAATGACCGGGATAGTTTTGTATATATTTTGAATTGTACGAATCACCTAGTTAAAATACAATACAATACATATTAGTCGGTGCGATACGACATTAACAACTTGATGAGAACTGCTCTCTCTCTCTCTCTCTCTTGTCTCTCATTTTTGTCTTTTCTTGTTTTTGTTTTTGTTTTTGCCTAATTGGTTATATCTCTACCTTCTTCATATATGTGCATTCATGAACGATCCTCAAGATTTCAGCATCAATGGCAGCAAAATTTGGGGTGTTTTGGGCTAGCTCCAAACTGCAAATAATTGGAGCAAATTAATGCTCATACTACAACACTATCTCGGGACTAGCAAACAATTTTTGAGCCCCTAAACCCCTCACCCTATCCCTTCAAGAGGGTATGTCTGAGGAGACCACAAAAATATGCTCTTTGAATCCTTCCCTTATGGAGTAGTTTATACCCATTGGCCTTGTGGTCCAATTCCATTTCCCTTTGTGTCTCATTAGGCTCAGTGATGGGTTTTTGCCATTCCGATGATGCTCTTTCACCCTGCCTTTTAGGCAACCATTCAGTATTTTTTTTTTTCCCCATTTTTTGAGGATACCTATAAAACCTAAATCAGATCATAGGTTGGGCATACAATAGGGTTGCTTCCATTTTTATGTCAAAATTCAGTACCGAATGTGGCTTTTCCCTTTTCTACCCCTCAATTTTGACAAGGACTATTTAGTAGTATTTCTTTCTCGTTTGAGAATTAATATTCACACTTCTTTTTCTGTTATTCATGCTTCATTTTTTTTCTTTTAGCAAAAAAAAAAAAAAAAGAACCTGCACTTTCAACACTAAAATCCAAAAAAAGGGAATGTGAATAACAAAAAAGAGAGTGTGAATATCAATTCCCTTCTCATTTTATGGACTTAAATATTAACCTGGTTCTATTCATTTCTGTGGAATGTTATATTTTATATTTTTTTTATGCAGTTGATTAATTGTTGAGCTTTGCATAGTATTTGTCAGTGTACAAAAATGAGGATTAACTTTCACACTTGCTTTTTTATCATTCACATTTTTTCTATGCATGTGAATTTACTTCAATAACCCTAAATGTGTGAAAAAGTTAACAAATGAAAGTGTAAAATGGTGATTTCAAGTGATTAAAAAAAAAGGAGTGCCAATCGTAAAAAGAGGAGTGAAAAAAATCACTTCCTACAAAAATACCACATTTTCTTAGTGGTACGTTTAGAAGCAAACAAATGTAGGTAAATTACACACCTATAAAGTATTTTCCAATTTTCACTTTTATCGTTCAAAATTAATTACAAGAGCTTTTCTTATATATTCTATGTTTTTGATAACAAAAATAAGATTCAGGCCACTACATGGGAAATAATGATTTCATGTTTTATTTCACTCCCATAAAATTCCACATAGGGGTTGAATTTTTTGTCAATACGGCCATTTGGTAACTACGATCTAATTTTTTTACGAAATTTTCATGTGGCATTGATTCAGGATGAAGATGGAAAACGGAACAAACGGAGTCTTACCCAAAAAAAAATGGAAAATGAAATACACAAGTGAATTGGTAACCCCTTTTTTTGGTTATTGGGTATTATAATGGATTTGCATAGGTCATGGTTGAGTCATAATCACGTCGTATGCCTAAGCTAAGCCTATTGTAGATGTGGTATTACCAATGCAAGTCTATGAACAAATTTCAGAAGTTTAAGGGACTAAAATTGAAGATCGTACACTATACCAAAAGCAACAACGTCTTGAATCTATAAATCCAATGGTGGTGGAAATATTCTACAGTTACAATTCTCCTAATGCTTTTTCCTTTTTCCGATGGTTTGAAATATTGGAGTTAGCTTATGCGCGACTCAACAAATCCTCATCCCACACCGGCCAAAGGCAGACCCATTAGCATCGAGATTGAAAAATTCACAAGAAATTACTTTCTTGCAAACTGATCCCAAAAATCGAAGTCTAATCAATTGTGTGGAAAGCAAATCCACCGAGCAACCAAACTTAACCCTTTTGGGCTATATACAATTCTCCTAATGCTTTTGTTAATTGTGTCGAGACCCATTCTTTTGTTGGTCTTACATGTGTGTTTACTAAGGTATATATGTAATCATTTTATATCCTATAAGGGATCTCGCATGGGCTTATCGTGCGGAACTCCCCTTTTCCGATCAAATTGCAACGATACAAGATGCTCAATGTATTCAGAACGTGATTTTAAGGATATTTGCAAGAAATCAGCAAAAAAAAAAGATCGGGAAGGGCTTGATCCGAGCAGTTTTTTACTGAATCGTTCAATAAAAAACTGTTCGAATGAAGCCCTTCCTGATCATTTTTTTTTGCTGATTTCTCGCGGGTAATCTTAAAATCACGTTCTAATTACTTTGAGCAGATCGGATCGTCTCAATTCGATCGGAAAAGGAGAGTCCCGCATGGTAAGCCTGTGCGAGATCCTTTATAGGATAAGGACCGGTAATGTAATAGTATATCTATGACTCCGGTTGGGCTGACATGTCAGTAACTGTCCTCAACCTTTTTATTATTTTACTATCTAATTTTCCAATATATATAAAACAATTAAACCTTTCTTGGGTGGCTGTGAACCTCTCTGATCCTTCTATTCTATAGTCTATACCTCCTTTCCCATAATTAAAATCATGAACAGCAAATTAAAATACTCATATTCCAGACGGATTTGGTGGGGTTTGTAGGCTTAATCCAGGTGCATGTTCATACTATGATTTGGGGGCTTTCTTTAAATCAATGGCTGGAATTGGGCCAAAAAAAAGAGTAGTAGATGATGATCAGAGGATTGAATATTCAACGAAAGAAAACAGAGGATTCAACACTATATTATACACCGGGGCAGGGCTTCTGTGTAGTTGAGAAATTTAAAGGCTCCGATGCAGTTTTTTTGCTATGGGTCCTCGAGGAATCGGGGTCCTTGTAGTGCATATCTGCGTCATAGGGGCGTAATGCATAGTTTGAACCGTTTATCTTGGCTATCAATGGTTGATGTTTGCAATCTCTTCTTGAAATTCTAATCATTATATTTCGCCAATCAAATTTCTTCTCACAGAAAAATTTCAACCAAAAATTTAAGATCATATCAAAACAAAAACTACACCATATAGTTAGGTTTTCCATGCACAGATTGCGGTGTCAAACACCCATTTGACAGCGGTGCAGAGCGGCCCATATGACCATTCGTGTCGGTAATAGATGGCTCGGATTTCAATCTGAGCAACGGACAGTCGAGATTTTTATACACTCAGATTAGATACAAGCCGTCCGTGTCGAAATGAGCAGCCGAATGAGCCGTTCGACACCACTGCCAATCACGGGGTGCTTGGCAGCATCTCCCATTCCCATCAAATGCAGCAGCAAATAAAGAAATTGGAGATGAAGGCATGAAAAGATGGAGCACTAGTTGGGGACACATGGTTTTCTAACTTTTTGTTGTTTGTTACTTTTTCTCAACTTACACTGTAGTCATAGTAGTAGTAAAATTCTTGGGGAAATGGGCTTAAAAGATTCCTACTCAAAGGCATACATTAATGTGTCCATGTTGGTGTATTATAGTATTACTACCATCTTTTTATAAGTTCTTTTATGAAAAAAAAAATGTGTTAACAAAAAAAAAAAACATGTTATTATAATCCATTGGGGACAGTCTTATTTTATTGAGTTGTTGACTGAATTTCTACTCTATGTAACTGTTGGAATACTAATGATGTGGAGCGATGATCACAAGTGTGCTCATTCGCTCAACTTTGTGGTGCAAAATGATATTATATAATTTGTGTATTTCGAAGTTGTGTCCGGAGCATATGTACGTAGAAGTATTTTTTGAAATATATGCAGAAGGATATTCTTGAAACTTAGGAAGAAGGAGAGCCAAAAAAAAAAAAACCAAGATAATATTTTCCCTACCCTCTCATATTTGATTCCTAGTTTGGAGGGAGAAATATCAAGGAAAAACTTGTGAGAAAATAATTCTTTGGCCAACACCATATATGGTCCATTCAAACAGCAGCTAGCGTGCCAGTGGAGATGTTTCGCTTGATCGAACAATAAATTTCGTTGAAATTCCTTAAACTTGGTGGCCCTTTTGTCTTGTTTTCAAACCATTAGGGCAAGGAATTGGGGATGGTGCTGCGCAGTGATGTGCGGAGAATCGTGCTGCGTACCTCCGAGCCGTTAGATCGTGTATTTGACGACTCGGATCTCATCTCGGTAATGAACGGCTCTCGATCGTTAGTTGTTGAGATGAGATCCGAGCCGTCGAATGCACGATCCGACGGCTTGGAGGTGCGCAACATGGGCTATGCAGTGAGCTGCACAGCACCAACTCGAAGTCCATGGCAAGTTTCAAAAAAAGAAGAAAAGCCATTTGGCCATATGGGCTTTGTTGTTTTGTCTTTATTCAATATATATATATATATATATATATTTTTTTTTTTTATTTGCTAGTTTTATGCTAAATTTTTATAGATTATTAGGTCGTCTTATGACTTTTACCCAAATTTATTTGGAAATATCCAAAAAAATCCCAAAAAGTCCAACTAGCCATATTCGACCCGCATGTTTTCGTGATGACGCTAATAACCAACAAATGTCAAATACTTTTTCTTGTAGGGGTTTTATTTCAATGGAAACTTGCCTACAGGGCCGGCCCTGGGATTTTAGAGGCCTAAAGCCAATTTTTAAAATGAGGCCTAGTTCATTTTAACCACAAAAAAAAAAATCAATATAGGTGGCTAATATAAGGTAAAAGGTTTTTTTATTTTGTTTTGCTACTAAAAGTTACATGATTAAACATGGTATTTTAGCTTCCTAATTTAAGTAAGACAAACTTTTTTAAAAAATTACTCCCTTCGTCTCTTTTTTAGAGTCCAGTATTCCATTTTGGGCTGTCCCTTAATAAGTTTCCATTTTGTAAAGTTAATGGGTAAAAATTGGTGAATTTTCCATTTTGCCCCTAAAAGTAGATTACATTTTGAAAAATTAGTGAGTAAAATGTAATGATGATATTTTCATAGAGGGTAAAGAGAGAAAGTTGAGGTAAAAGCTGATGTGAAAAGTATAATGATGATATCTTTTTATTATGTTGAAATTACGAAGCAAGACACTTAAAAAGTGGATGGAGGGAGTATATCATTAGCAAAATAGAAATCAAACATAACAAAGTACAAGTCATGCAATTAGTATTTGAACATTTTTTTTACCAGTGTTTATTGAGTGAAAATAAATTATTTTGGTTTATTTTTAGTCAATCGTATTTCATAAGTAAAATTAAAACAAAAAAAAATGGCTATAGTAGTGATTTTCACACTTCCCTTTTTCGTAACCACACATTTCTATACTTTTTCACACTTGGAAGAACAAAATTGTAAATTCACATCACAATAAGACAAAAAAAAACAGATTGTTGTTAATAAACTGAGAAGTGTGAAAATAAATTACAAACAAACTTATCAAAATATTTGTGGTGTGCAAAACAATATGAACATTGATTTTGACTAACATCTACAATTACTAAAGCTTAAGTAGTTTAAAATATAAGAGGAATAGAGTAGTGTACATTATTCATACCAATACCAAGATAAACCATGCAAATAAGAAGGAAAAAGCATGTAGTGTCAAAACATTACCTCCCGCGTTTCGATCAAGAGACCTCCTGTCTCGATTTTGTTGCACCTTGGACGCATCACTCAGCTGTAAGTGCTCTTTAGTTGAAAATGGACAAATTAAATATATATCGGTACATGTGAACATTGAGGCCCTACTTTCCGCATAAAATCGGGAGGCCTAAAGCGACCGCACCTCGGGCTTCACCTCAGGGCCGGCCCTGCTTGCCTAGTCGATCGCCTTTTATGTCTTGCTTTTACTCCTATCTTGGGAATTTTTCGACGATAATCTATTTACATTTACATATGCTCTTTTTCGATCCTTCTTTGTAATCTACGTACTTTTTAATTTAGCTTGGAATCAATAGATTCTACAGTGACATTATCATTGATCATCATCTTGAAATTACCTAACTTTGCCGAAAGTACTTCATGTTCGCTTACTTTATGTCATTAAACTTTGCTTAGTTTCTTATTAATATTTTGCTTGTTCTATTTATCTCGACGAGACGAATAAAAAAAAGTATGAGCTAAACTCGCAAAAGTTTACAATTTTCTCATTCACCTTATTGAGACCAACCCTTGCTCAGTATTTTATTGATGCAAAAACTGAAAACAATTCCGAAAAAACAAAAGTAAAAACCGAGGTACAAGTTAAGTCAAATTTGCTGATTAAAAATAGTAAATAAATTTAGGTTACTTACTTCGTAATTGCACTTGGTTTAGACTTCCTTAATTAGGATCTGCATCCGAGAATATATCAAGACTAATCCTAATTGTACGGGACCTGTAAGGAGCCCAGTAAAGTGCAAGTGGGCCCACAACGAAAACCAAAGGCCCACCACAAGTTTTTTTTTTTTTCCAAATTCCATGTAGGGTGTGGGTTTTTGGACTACATGAACAAACAAAAACAAAAAGGGTTTCGAATTCTCTCCGGTCAAAGTTTTGGACTGAACGGGATAATTCAAATCTGAACGAACCACACATTGGTACAAAACAATGGTAAGAGTTCTTGACCAAATCCGAACCATTAATTACAGCAGTAGACGATTCAGATATGAACTGTCCCGTCCAGTTCAAATTAAGGACCGAAGAAGATGGACGGGAGAGAATTGGGTTTGAGGGTTTGAATTTTCCCATTGGACATGAGTGGAAATTTGGCCACAAAAGGAGTGGGTGTGGTGCCTGCCCTTAATTGTTTGCAGGGGAAATGCGCTTACCCTTATCATTTTCTCAATACCAAACGAAAGATATGAAGAAAGACATTAAAAAAGCCACCACAAAGAGACAAGAGTAGCATGAAAATCTTGACTTTTATGGCATGAAAATCTGATCAAATATCCTTTAATTTGTATTAATAGTCAACTATAAAATCTATTTGGATTTTCAATCCCCATTCTGTATTCACTCCACTATATACATAAACATAACGTACGCACTGTGGATATATATTGTTCCCACCCAAAAGATTTGACTGCTAAAAAAATGACAAAACACATGTGACGTACATGCTAGTATGCAACTAGGTTTTCTTAGGCCATGTTTGGATATAAATTTTTTTTTTTTTTTTTGGGTTTTGAACTTCTTTTTTTTTTTCTTCCTTCTTATTGTGTGTCGTTCTCGATTTGGAATAAAAAATCTAAAAAGTTGCAATGTTAATTGGGTGTGAAATGTACTTATTTTTTGAATTAAAAGTGATGTATTGTGAGAGAATGATCTGTCTCGTAAAACGAAAAATAAATATTTAAAAAATAAGAATCTTAGCAGAACGTAATGAGGCCTAAGTATGATTTCAAAAGCTTAAAAAAAAAAAACACACATTTTTCTCTCATGGTTGAAGAACTTATACTACTCGAACTTATCCCATTCAATACGGGTATCCACTTCATCTTTATACGGATTGAACCCAGAACTTCAATGTATTTAAGTAAAACTGCACAACAGTAGGATTGAGTGACACGGTCAAAGCTAATTTCCGATATTGGATTGTTGTAAAAATTTAGCACAAATTTTTTTTTTGAACGGCAAAAAATTTAGCACAACTGATATTGGATTATGTGGGATGGCATAAATAAGGGGTGTTTGGGAGCCTCCTTTTTGATTTTTTGATTTTTTGCATTTTACTTGGTGACTTTAATTTTGAATTATGGTAGTTGACTGCAATAAATAGTTTCTTTCTTCACGAGGAGAGGCACAATCATAGGTGTAATATTCCACTAATTGCCTGTCAATTTTGAGACCCTGAGATCTAGGGCATAGACAATTGATCAACCACTTTTTTGATGTGAAAAAACCCAAGTTTCTTTAAACAAGTGTGCGATGATATCACTTTGCAATACATTATTACGGATATCATTGCTGCTTTAAACGTGAAATTTCATAAAATTAATGACCATATCCTTACCCACAAAAGCTTGTAATTTTCCCTTAATCTCATGCTTAATCCTAAAAGGTTAATTAATTATCACACGGAAATTACCCGTTAGAGAGCATTTTGCTGTCATCTGTATTAGTTGACTCTCAAACTGTCACGTCCTAAATTTACCATGCAGGAAAGCTGATGCAGTCTATTTTACCAATAGTAAATTTCACTTTATAGAAGTCAAAAAAAAAAAAAAATCACTTTTATGATTATTTAATTAGAAGTGTTGGGAATGTCTTAAATTCTTTTGTCCCACATTGGTTAATAATGTTGTTACAGTTTTTGTAGCTTATTATAAATAGGGCTTTTGGAGAAGTTCTAAAGTATCTTTTGGGCTTTCATATTATGGTCTTTTTAGAGTTATGGATCACAGCTGGCTATTTGCTTCTCTTCTTCACGTTGGTTAGTGAATCCTTTCTCTTCTCGCCCGTGGGTGCACTCATATTGGAGAACCACGTATATCTTGTGTCTTTGTGATTTTTTATTTCGTTTTTCAATTTCTCATTCTTAACTTGCATTCATAATGTTCACTACAACAAACTAGTATAAGAGCATTAGGTTGCAAAAACTAGGGTTTCGTTTCTGATTGTGGCTATCGCGGCTAAATTCGCGACTGCAAAGTTTGATGGGCAGAGCAGCAGTTTTAGTCTTTGGAGAGTAAAGATGAAGACTCTGTTAACCCAACAAGAATTGCACAAGGCTTTGTTAGGCAAGACTAGTTTTGGAATCAAAGAGGAAGATTGGGATGATATGGATGCCAAAACTCTGAGTTCTATTCAGTTGAGTCTAGTAGATGACGTTCTTCGTGAGGTGGAAGAAGAAACTTCAGCAGTAGGAATTTGGCTGAAGTTGGAAGGCACATATATGACGAAGTCGCTCACCAACAGGTTATATATTAAACAACGTCTTTATACGATTTGTATGGGATAAGGTATACCTGTTAAGGATCATTTAGACGAGTTCAATCGTATTATTATGGATCTGAAAAATATTGATAGTAAAATTGAGGATAAGGACCAAGTCCTAATTTTGCTATGTTCTTTATCACTTTCATATGAGCATTTTGTTACAATCCTATTGTATGGCAAAGACATGATATCAATGGAGGATATTAAGGCCAGCCTATATTCGAAAGAATTGAGGAAAAAAGTGTCAGGTGAGGGTAATGCACATGCGGAGGGTTTGTTTGTTAGGGAAAAAACAACAGAAAGACAGGAGTCGAGTAATAGAGGAAGATCCAGGTTATCAAGTAAGAAAAAGGGAAAGTGCAATTATTGTAAGAAATTTGGACACTGGAAAAAAGACTGTTTAAAACTCAAGAAGAAAGAAAAAAAAGACCAGAAAGGGGGTAAAGTAATTGCTGGAATTGTTGAAAGTCCAGATGAGTCAGATAGCGTGTTATCAGTTATAGAGAGCGATGCTCGCTCTAATACCGAGTGTGTTCTAGATTCTGGATATTCATACCACATGTGTCCACATAAAGAGTGATTTTCTACTTATGAGGCGGTAAATAGTGGTACAGTTTTGATGGGCAACAACATGGCCAATAAGACTGTTGGTTCAGGAACGATTCAGTTTAGGATGCATGACGGTATTGTTAGGACTTTATCTGAGGTTCGACATGTTCCGGATTTGAAGAAAAATCTTATATCCCTGGGTGCTCTTGAATCTCATGGTTGCAAATTCCTCGGTGAAGGTGGAGTTTTGAAAGTCTTGAGGGGTGCATTGGTACTGATGAAGAGTCAGAAGCGTGGTAACCTCTATACACTCCAGGGTAGTACAGTTATAGGTGCTGCAGCAATGGTTTGTTCATCAAAGGTTTTAGATTCATACTTGACTCATTTGTGGCATATGCGCTTTTGGCATATGAGTGAGAGGGGGATGACAGTTTTGAGCAAACAGGGTTTGCTATGTGGCCAGAAAATTGAGAAGCTGAATTTCTGTGAGCATTGTGTCTACGGCAAGCAGTATAGGGTAAAATTCAATACAACAGTTCATCGCACCAAAGGCACGATGGATTATTTTCACTCGGATCTTTGGGGTCCAGCAAAGGTAACTTCTAAAGGTGGTTTTCACTATTTTATGAGTATTATCGATGATTTCTCTCGTAAGGTTTGGGTGTATATGTTAAAGCATAAGAGTGACGCCTTTAATACATTCAATCAGTTTAAAATTTTGATTGAGAATCAAATTGGTAAGAAAATAAATTGAGAACTGATAATGGTATGGAGTTTTGTCTTGACGAATTTGATAGGTTTTGCAGTTATGAGGATATTGCGAGGCATCACACAGTGAGAAAAATCCCTCAGCAGAATGGTGTGGCTGAACGAATGAACAAGACTCTTTTAGAGAAGGCATGTTGTATGTTGTCCAATTCCGGATTGGGCAAAGAATTTTGGGCTGAAGCCGTTTCCACGACATTCTATTTGGTGAACAGGTCTCCGTCGACTACTATTGAGTGTAAGATTCCTTTTGAGATATAGTCAGGTCATCAAGCTGATTACTCTATGCTGCGTGTGTTTGGGTGTCCAGCTTATGCTCATGTAATTAAGGGTAAGTTAGAGCCACGGGCCAAGAAGTGTATTTTCTTGGGTTATTAGGCAGGTGTGAAAGCGTACAGATTGTGGTGTCCTGAAGATTCAAAGTTTTTGATCAGTAGAGATGTTACTTTTGATGAAAACTCTATGATTAAGGGGTTTAAGCAGGTCGATGATACAGTTCAAAAACAGAGTGTTCCAAAGCAGGTGGAGTTTTTGAGTGAATCTTCCGACTCAAGGAAGAAGCACATTGAGAAGCAAAGTGAAGAGGAGTTCAAGAGTTCAGACATAGAGGTTGATGCGTTAGTTGAGCAACTACACAATATTGCTAAAGATAGGCCAAGGAGGGAGAATCAGCCTCCTGAAAGGTATTCGGCTTATTCTGAGATGGTGGCCTATGCTTTATCAGTTGCTAAGACAGTTGAGTATGAGGAGCTTTCAAGCTATACGAAAGCTATTTCGAGTATTGAGTCTGCACAATGGTTTGTTGCTATGAATGAGGAGATTGAGTCTTTTCAAAAGAATCAGATGTAAGAGTTAGTAGAACTGCTGAAAGGGGAGAGGATTGTTGGGTGCGAGTGGGTCTTCAAGAGCAAACCAGGTATTCTAGGGGTAGGAGATGCTTGGTTCAAAGCTTGGCTAGTGGCGAAAGGATATAGCCAGAAGGAGGGTGTTGACTACAATGAGGTATTTTCACTAGTTGTAAAACATAGTTTCATTCGCACGTTACTTGCTATTGTCGCATGTTATGATCTTGAGTTAGAGCAACTTGATGTCAAAACTGTGCTTTTGCATGATGAGCTTGAGAAACAGATTTATATGCGTTAGCCTGAGGGATTTTTTGTTTTTGTTTTTATGATAAACCAGTCATATTCTAGGATGAGTATGACAGTTGTGTGTATTTTCAAAAACTTCTAGATGGTTCATTTATTTATCTACTGTTGTATGTTGATGATATGCTTATTGCTGTCAAGAGTGTATCAGAAATCAACAGGTTAAAACAATAGTTAGTTGGTGAATTTGAGATGAAAGATTTGGGTGTCGCAAAACGTATTTTGGGCATGGAGATTTGCAGAGATCGAGTAGCTGGCAAATTATTTTTGAATCAGAAGTCTTATGTTCTTAAAGTGCTTGAGCGCTTTGCCATATAGAACTCGAAGCCAGTCAGTACCCCTTTGGCAGCACACTTTCGACTTTCAACTGAGTTGTCACCACAGTCAGAGGATGAGGAGAAGTATGTGTCTCAAGTTCCATATTCGTGCGCAATTGGGAGCCTTATGTATGCCATGGTATGTACTCGTCTTGATATTTTACATGCAGTTAGTGTCGTTAGTCGTTATATGGGGCATCCAGGAAAGGCACATTGGGAGGCTGTGAAATGGATACTACGGTATTTGTGCAGAACTACAGGTGTTGGTCTATTGTTTGGGGTTGTCAATTTTGGTGATCATGCTGTTGGTTATGTTGATTCGGATTTTGCCGATGACCACGATAAGAGGAGATCTTTGATAGGTTATGTCTTTACTCTGTCCGGAAGTGCCATTAATTGGAAAGCCACTTTATAGGCTATAGTCGCGCTGTCTACAACAGAAGTGGAGTAAATGGCCATTGCTGAAGCTGTGAAGGAGGCATTGTGGATGATAGGTTTGCTTTGTGAGTTTGGTCTTGCACAGGGTGTGAGTTCAGTATTTTGTGATTCGTAGAGTGCTAGACATTTGACTAAAAATCTGATGTATCATAAGAGGACCAAGCATATCGATGTTAGGTATCACTTCGTTCAGGATATCATATCATAGAAACAAGTTGAGGTGAAGAAAGTGGGTACGACAGATAATCCAACAAATATGTTGAATAAACCGGTTCCGGTTACCAAGTTCAAGAATTGCTTGATATTTGCAATTGATCGCCCCTCGGGGGCTTTGGTGAGTGAGAGGTTAGAAGGGGAGAGTTATATTTGATGATTTGGTTAAGTGAAATTTAAGTCAAGGAGGAAAATTGTTGGGAATGCCTTGTATTCTTTTGTCCCACATTGGTTAATTATGTTATTCCCGATTTTGTAGTTTATTATAAATAAGGCATTTGGGAAACTTCTAAAGTATCTTTTGGGCTTTCATATTGTGGCCTTTCTAGAGTTACGGATCATAGCCCAGCTCTTTGTATCTCTTTTTCACATTGGTTAGTGAATTCTCTCTCTCCTCGCCCATGGACGTACCCATCTTGGGGAACGACGTATATCTTGTGTCTTTGTGATTTCTTGTTTAGTTTTTCAATTTCTCATTCTTAACTTGCGTAGCGTTCGTTACAACAAGAAGGAAGTGGCGAGTCTTAGATTATAAAAAATAGATGGTCAGCGTCTTTGGCAGTAACGTTTACTATTTTAAAAAATAAAAAATAAAAGTTTTTTGAGAGCTTGTCTCTTTTGAAAAAATTCTCTCTCTCTAGCTAGATCTTAATCAATTTATCCTTTAGATTTGGATGCATCACCCTCTTCTTGGCTAAAGAAATTAGCTAAAATCTTCTCCAAAACAAAACAGAGAACTAATCTCATGACTACAACTGTGTTGTCATTTGTTTTCTCTGTTTGGCATTGTTATTTTTATCATGATCAACTAGTAGAAGTGTAATGTCACCCCTTATTTATAACCTTCAACAATTTTGTAAGGAGCACAGCCAAGTCTATATAGGCGTATATATGTCGCGTTCTTCATAATATTTGCTTATATACATATTTTGCATTTAACATGTCTACAACGTATCCAGGCTTTGATGTTTCGGAAAATAAGGACTCGACTTTAATTACTTGCTTGCATTCTTTTGTGCTATTTCATATCATGTATGTATCCCGTATCCTCGTTGAAACTACACTGCTTAGACACCAACTCGCAACTTTCGAGCTTAACTTATGCGTGTCTTAGCAAATGTATGTATATTTCAGTTAACCATTCACAAGTTTCCAATACCGCTACTGATAGATATATCCTGTTTCCATGAAATCCACATTGCCACTATTGGCAATGGTGGGCCTTAAGATATGGAAGCATGCCTTGGGGACCAAATCATTTCTGGAGCAGGCTGTTTGCCCCTCTTGCATCATGCGAGAGAGAGAGAGAGAGAGAGAGAGAGAGAGAGAGAGAGAGAGAGAGAAAAACTAACTTCGTTTTGATAGAATTTATGGGGCTGGAGATCAAACAAACCTAAGTCAACCATTTATTGCACCATTTACAACCTGGATCTAGTTTCAACCCCAATGGATTGGCCAAGCGATTTTGGCTTGAGACTTGGGGATTTGTTCCTTCTTAAGTTCTTAGGTTCAATTCTACTTGCCAAAAACTCTTGAGCTTACCTTATCCTACGTACACGTGAGCGTGTGAAAGGGTTGTAAAGATTAGTTTGAGGTACTCGCAAATTGACTCGGGACACCGGTGTTAGCATAAAAAAAAAAAAACCTGGATTTAGTGTCCGTGGCTTGAAAAAAACAAACTCATTATATAGTGTATCTACCATGATTGCGTATAGCAGCCATTTTAAAGTCGTTTATTTAGTGGATGAGGCCAATGTATTTGGGATAAGGCATACATAGTGGATGAAGATGATGACTATGTAGGAGAGTATCGATCTTGACAATCTCGACAAGACCAAAGATCGATTTTGCGCAACTTGTTTTTCAATTTTTGTGGTTTTTAATTTGTTTTTCAGTTCCTCGATTTATAGTTGTTTCTTGATATGCGCGTGCCTCTCTATTACTAAGGCTTAGAAGCATCTCCGGCCCTTGATTAAGCTTGCTCGTGCCGCCCTTTATACTCGATCAAAGTTTAGCAGAGTCGTGTGATTTTTCCTGTGATCGGTTCTTTTTGTTTAGTTTCTTCTTTTCCTTGTTCTTGGTTTTAATAAGCCAAAAAAAAAAAAAAAAATTTCTTTTTTTACATTATCCTAAAGCTCACCCCAATCCGTACTCAGCCTATATTAGATTGAGTTTTACTCAAATCGAAGAAGATTAAATTAAGTGTTAAGGCCATCCCTCGCAAATATATACCCATTACATTGGTGAAAGTTCCACTCAAATACTCAAACTTCATCGTAAATTTGAGTTTGTCTGTTGAAGTTCCATAACAAATAAAGTTTTTACTTAGGCTCCGTTTGTTTCGATGTAAAATGTTTTTCATGTAAAATATTTTTTCAGAAAATAAATTTCAAACTTTTATTTTCTGGTGTTTGGTTGACACTTGAAAAATATTTTCAAAATAATGGCAGATTGCTGGTTTAGAAATATTTTAATCGAGTAAACGCTCTCTCAATTCAAATATTTTTAATTTTTACAAAATGTAATATATCACCAACATATACGTACAAACATAAAACGGTTCCAATTGGTTCAGGAGTGGTGGTTTCAATAATGTTCACAATTTAATTGGTTTCAATTGCTTGTTGGGCTCCAAAATCCTCTCTCTCTCTCTCTCTCTCTCTCTCTCTCTCTCAGTTGGGATTGCAATGATTAATAAAGAACACTCTTCCATTGGATGTTGATAATGTGAACAGTGGTTTCTCAAATTATGAATGGGGCTCCTAGGAGAAAATGACCTGCGAGAATCTTGGGATGAAATCATTTGTGCCTGGAGGATGAAAAAGGTTTTGCTTCCAAAAACAATTTACTTTCTTTTGTCTAATCAAACAACGAAAAATGTGGAAAACATTTTACAGAAAAGTATTTTATATCGAAACAAACAGAGCCGTAAAGTTGAGTAAAAGTTTGAGAAGGGGCGGAGATGCTCCAAGTACTCTGTGTAGTCGTTTACAATTTTGTCCTTTATCCACAAGCTACCACATGTATATATAGACTTATCAAATCAGATATATATATTCACAACAGTATATGTTTCTTTGCTGAAGTATATATAGTTATCCATTACACAAAGTTTCATGTGCAAATGCTGATTCGATACACACAAAATGAAGGGCTCGCCTCGAGAACTGTTTTTTAAAATTACTTAATTCAATGTTTTTCTCAGAACATAAATGAAAGTTTTCAACACTGAATATAAGGTGGTCCGAGACACTCTTCATTACCACACAAAAAAAAAATATTTACAGAGGCAAATCAAAGGGTACGTAGAATAAAACCAGTGACATAGACTTATCTTAATTTTGTTTCAGCCCGAGAGTATTTTTACAATCGACGAGTATATGAGATGGCCGCCTTAAGTTTGTACTGTAATTAAAATTCTTTTAATTGATTGATTTGGATTTTTCGAAAATCGAAATATTCCGAAACTGTAAGTACTAGACTATTATGTCCGTTCTACTTCTATTGGCCCAACAGAATTTTGGAGTACTTGATCCCTTTTAACTTCATGATTATTGGTGCACCTATTATTGGCGTGACTAATACAGTACAACCTGTCACCGAAGAGTAGTTGATTTGCGCATAAACTGGCCCGAACACCTGAACTATCTCAAAGGGGGAAAAAAAAATTTATATGGTAGTACAAATTTAATAGTGGGAACTTTGAAAATATGAGGACACCCAACTGCAGTTCTCATGCGATGCAGTGGGGCAGCTGAAAAAGACATCAAAACACCATGAGTGATCAAGGACGGGAAAAACCCACGTTTTTCCCCCAATCCAATAATTGAAGTTAACCCCAGAATTAATGGTCCAACTCTTCACACATGTTTGGCCTAGTAATAGTAATATGCTATCATGGGCCACAAGGCCCACAACTGATCATAAATCCGGCCTTAAGTACCTAGTACTTTTTTTTTTGAGGAGGAGCAAGAGGGTAATTGCCAACTAGGGAGGGCCAAAATGGACCATTTAAATAAACTCCCGACGTGGGAGTCAACCCCACAGACACAGGCCCATGAGCCTCACCCATCCTTCGGAAGGACCCGACGTCAAGGGTCTGGCCCAGATCCACTGGAAGTGGGCCAAGATTAGTATTTGGATCACAAGTTTATATAGAGATTTATTGAGAAAACAAAGAATATATAAACAATAGTAACAAACATAATTTGGCTCTCAGAAAGTTTGTTGATACGGACAGTGTGCGCACAGATTGCAATGTGGGATTCACATTTTTCGCAAGAGCCCTTGAAAAAATGTTTTTAAAATTTAACGAACGGTTCGGATTATTTGTGTGGGATCCGTAGTAGGCCCCACTCAAGATCAGTGTGCCATCTGTCCACCCATTATTCGTGTCATTAGCACGGCTGCTTGGCTCTTTCGCTTCGCTATTTCTCGTTATGTTGTTTCACATAAATCACACTCCACGTTCACGATCTAAACACAATACAAAAAAGAGGTCCAAGGCCCAAGCCAGTCCAACTTAGGTATGGACTGTTATGGTATTAATTTTGGGTACAAATAGATATAGTAGAATTGAAGCACAATAGATCGTAAACGCGTTTACAGGCTTTTTAGCATATTCTTTCACGTAAGAAGTAACAATTGAGCATTTGATAACAGGCAACAGCATCTTGTTGTGATTTCCTTCTAAAGCGAAATACATGTAGCTTTAACATATGCCGAGTGTGGTGGTTCTCCTCGAACTCCTTCGGATCTTTCCTCCTCCGCTCCGTTGCGTACTTGCACCAAGGTGCGAGGTGATTGGCCGCCTCACGTCCCTCCGACGAGCAAGTCAATATACATGAATAGAATAGAGTACTATAGTAGGGTCTGAGATTGTGTACATTTCTTAAGGTTTATCCTCTCCTATTTATAGAAATATACTTGCTCTCTAAACCAAGTGTGCATGGCACATGTCTAAATTAGCCCCAACTCTGGCATGTTCTAGAAGCTTCTAGAACCGACTGGAGGGATCTCAACGCAGCCCTCGCCTGGGTCGAACTGACCGTCTACGCCCAACTGGCACATTCACCCGACCCGAAGGTTCGGTCATTGAGCTCGCGAACTGGTTGGGCCTCTGACACCGGTGGGCCGAACCCTTTGGTCCGGTCCACCTCTTCTCGGCACAACCCACTACACGCACAAGGCCTAGGCCCAAACCGCGTGCACGAATCCAACCCATCACGCTCGTCATCTAACCCCGCCAAATCAACCTGCGGGCCAACCTGTGGCCAAACTGGGTTCGGTCCACCACACCGAGTGGGGTGGATTGTTTGAGAGTTGAACCCGAACGAAACGAGAAGGGTCGCGCGTTACGACTCAGGAGTAGAGGCTACCCTTTTTAGTACTGAGGTGTTAAAACTATTGAAGTAGTATTTTTCAAGTGAAATATTAGTAGTAAAGAAAAACTTCGCTCCTCATTTTACATTATATATATAAATGATTGTTAATAATAACATTTTTCCAACTTGGATATAATCTGGTGTACAAACAGCCCAGCCCAGCCCAAGCATATGTGCCTCCATGCTATGCCCAATCTTATGGGGGATAATGCATGAGGCCCACCCAACATGGATAGGCCTGCCCCAGAGCACGTCCATCAATACCAAAGAAAATACTATACTGAAGCACATCGGCAACAGTTTTAGAGCAGGACAATGACCTAAAACCAATTTGAAAAGGACCAATAGCCCAGCCCCCCATTTTTTTTTTTTGAATGGCAAAAGAATAATTTTATTAAATTTTGAAATTATTACAAAGATTAAAAGGATCACGGAAAAAAGGCACCACATCAAGAGGAATCCATTTCAACTATGAAGGCATCCAAACTTAAAATTGTCTCAAGATTAATAACCCTGATCGAATTTGAATAGGATCGATATTCACCCCATTTAGCCCAATAATAATGAAATAGTAGTATAGAATGCTAGTGTTTTGTCAAGGGGATAAATAACTTTCGATTTCTTTTTTCTCTGGAAGAACATTAGTATAGACGTTTTCTTCTCTGGAAGGCCTACGAGATGAATGGTTTAGAACACCGTGAAGGGCATGCAAGGATGGTGTAAAAAAAAATGGTAGAAGTTTGGAAGAGTCTTGTAAATAGAATGTAAATAGAGATTGAAGAGGAGCTCAACTTGGTTCAAAGTCCGTACGTCTCAAATTAAATCTCCGCAACGGATTTGATTTCCTCAAACATGAGGAGAACTCGAACTCCCAATCATTTACACGTTCGAGAGGCCGTCTCCTATTTTGTGGCTAAGCGATTGGTAAAGTACAAGATGAAAGAAGTAAAAATAAAAAAACATTGGCCGAATGCTACTGCATGTATATTATACATGTGGAAATGATCAATTAATTAGTTGTATTTGCCAAAGAAACTATGAGTTCCATCATAATGCAGGAAGGGGTTCTGGACATATCAAATTTGATATGCAGCTAATCGCACTCAAGTTCAAGTCAGACGATTTTACGTATTCATATTCCAATGCATATCGAAAGGATCTCGGAGACCCAGTAAAGCACGAAAGACGGAATATTTCAGATAAGGGGAGCAGAAGGACAATGAAGTTCAGCAGACATTGTTATAGTGGCAGCCACAAAAAAACCCAGGAATTCATAACCGAGTGATGTCTTGTCCCTGGGGCGTCATGCGCTAACCGATCCATCCCCACAGGTATATATGAACTATGAGGAGTTCTGATGCAGGATCAGACATTATCATCTCCATATATTCATTCTCCAAAACTTTTGTGCCTTGTGTCTGCAATTCTTGTCTAGCACGCACATCTATTCCGGAGAATGATTTTTAGGGGTGTAACTTTAACTGACGCAACCAACCGGCCGAAAAAACCGATAAAAAAATACGTGGTTTTTTTTTTCGTTTTGATAACCTTTTCGGTTCGGTTTCGGTTTTTGGGTGGTTGAAACCGTATTCCATCGAACGAAACTAAATTATATATCCTGCGCTAAAGTTCCAACCAATGCCAACCGAACCATTGATTTTTACACTTACCTTTTTTCATGAGTGCGGTTCTTGTTTTGTCTTTTATAATGAGTGCATAAAAATAAAATGAAAAATCTCTTAAACAAAGAGCTAGCGCAGTCGCCAAAGAAAAGTGGGCTTTATGAAATTTAAAATACAATCGATAACCGAGGACCCCGTAGTGCAGGATCATACGGAACAAAACGCGTACACACGGTTTTATATATTCCGCCAACTAAAATCCCTAACAGACCTTTTTCGCTTCAATTGGTAAAAGTAAAAGTGGGCGTATCTATCACTCAACCGGCCAAATCGACTGTGACCACAAGGGAAATCAAAATGGGACCAAAAAGTGGTAAAAGTGATAAACCGATGGTGCAGTTCACGTGGTGTTGAGGTCCCATTTTTTAGGTGTGAAAGGGACACAGGGAATACCAACTGGGTCATGGACCCAAATCCAACGGTCATCCCTAGCAAGTCCTGCAAGAACACAATCATCTCTTTTTCACTTCAGAGACAAGTGAAATCCCACGTGAAAAAACACTGATCGCCATATACTGCTACTTGGTTTCGCTTTTCGCATACAAGCAAACGGCCTGACAAAATCGCGTGGATCTCACTCACGTGCATCGATCGTGTGGAATTCATATGTATATGGCGCGATGCCGAATTTGCATCCATAACATTGTTGATGCCTTACTGGAAAATAAACTACGTAAAGTTAGTTGATTCTTTTAATTAACGCGAACTTGTCCGCGAGTTAACCGCCCATAATTGTATTTTGCACAAGTTAGTGTACAAATTAATTGGCTGTGGCCAGGTACACTTCATTACAGATAGTGGTAATTAATGGGCCTAATGGCTTATTAATTTCCTCTAATTAATTTCTGTCTTGTTTTCTAATGGTCATGACTTGGGAATTTTCAAATCAAGGTGGAAGTACGGCTCCAATCCGATCCCATTTTATTCTGATTAAAAGTATTAATTGGCTTTCAGTAATTTAGGAATCGACTACATGAATCCGTATTTTTTATTGGGTCAGAATTTAGTCCAAGTCCTACATCATGCAATAGCAAGAATTGGGTGGAGTGCAAATTATTTGAGTTAAGTCGAGTAGTTAATTCTTTAGGGATTGGCTTAAAAACTTTACAGACTTTCACAAATACGTTCGATTCGACATGTTTATAATTCGAGCTGGTCTTAAATGAGTTAAATGAGCTGATCATCATGAGCTGATACGTAAATTTTATTGCGTTAAATGAGTTAAATGAGCTTATCATCATGAGCTGACACGTAAACTTTATTGCGTTATGATACAGAATTATGATATGTTTGATTTGGTTTTTGAATTTTTATTTGAAAAATATTAGGGATAATAAGTAGAGAGAGATAAAGAGAGAAATGTTAGAGGTATGGGGAATCTATGAGGTATTTTTTGAAAAATTCTTTTTGAATTTTAAAAAGGACAAAGCATTAATTGTTCAAGTCTGACTTGAAAACTCGACGACTAGTTCAAAAAATGTATTCGGATATGTCTTGTTATATTCGATCGATTCGTTTTCAAATACACCTTATCTATTTGAGTTCGAATAGCTTAGTTCATTTATAATAAGAATCTGGAAAAGTCTACAATACACACCCTTTAAAAGAGTGTACCATATGCACCTATTTTATGATTCATTCATAACATTTTAGCATGTTTCGTAACTTTTGTTCCAGAATTCATAACTTTTTAGCTGTACGATTCGTAACATTTTCATTATGATTCATAACATTTTGGTGTATATCGTAACCTTTATACGATTCGTAACTTTTTAGCAATACGATTCGTAACATTTTCTCTATAATTCATAACATTTTGGGGGTGCATATGATACACACGCAAATAAGGGGTGTGTATTGTAGCATTTCCCTAAGAATCTGCAGGAACGTGAGAGAGTCCTCGTTGATGATTAACACAATGGTAGTCACCTAGCTAGTAATCAAGGGCTTCAGGAAGCTTTTGTTCCGAGCCTTTGACTCTCATACACCCACATGCTTGTGCCGTACCCCATTTGAAAGAACTCCAGCTCCCCTGAGACCGCTATATAGGAGTATCCTTTACGCCTAGTTGCCAATACCCGATCCCTCGAAAGAGAATAGCTGTCCGGCAATAGAAAGAAGATCCGATACTGGAAGTCTCGCTCACGGGTTGGTTCCGATTTGCTCGATTTCTATAATAAGTCTTTTTTATACAGAACTTTATTCAGTCATTATTTGAGCGCCTTTAATGGATAGTGAAATTGATCATTCGGAGAATTAGTAGGCCCAATGAGTCTGATATCGAGTAGAGTATAAAAAAAAAAAATCATTTAATTGGACGCACGCTAATTGAGGGATCGAATAATGAGTTACTACGGAGCATCTCGAAAGAGAGAGCTAGGGAGTCTAGAGTACTCTGTGTAACGACGACGACCATTTGCTCCCCAGCTCATGCAATCACATATGTTTCCACTTTTAGCTAATTCCAGGATACGATATTCCTGGAATAGTATTCGTACGCGTAACTTCTGCGCTACAGGAATCATAACGGAATCACACTGGTCATTGTAGGTTTTGTAGCCAGAATCCAGTAGGGACAAAAGGGTAACCCTTTTTTTCCTGGATAGCAAAGACCACGTTAAAAGGATAAGAATTTAATTGAATTGATAAGTCACTATACATACTCATCTATACGAATATGCTTGGGGCGATTTTGGAGACATATCTTTTGCGTGTAATTCATTTTGGAATTCCACGCAAACGATAGAAGTCGTTCATTTAGCTTTTATCCTATCAAATTTAGGGACAAATATTAAATGAATAGATCTGATTGGGTTAATTTTTTTTTATCTTTGCCGACATCCGAATAAGTTGATATTTTTATGACAACTCTTAAAAACGTGTTTTAAACAAATTGAACGGTTCTAGAACCGGCCCCAATCAATATTCTATGCCTATATACTTCATCCAACCAATCTCATGAAGTTTATAAGATAAATTCCCGACAGGATTGTGCGTGATGAAACCCTAAAGTTGCCATAAAAGGTGGAACCCAAAAGAAAAGGATACGTGTAAACAACACATTGACATACCTAAAACCAAGACAGTTGTATATCACCTGATTATTATTCGATATATGTGATTGAGGTTTTCGTTCTGTTGGACAGTTTATTTGCTTATTATGAGTTTAAAATTTGGGTGAATCCGGATGCTCTTCTGTCCAGATTTAGTTCGATCTGGGCAAAATGCATATGATGGCAAACCAAACAGGCCCTAACTGTGCTGTTCGGATTCGCGAGGACGTGATGAAATCTGAAAGTAATTTCGATTATCAAACAATTTTGAGTCAATCAGATTGTTTGAATTAAAGGTGATGTATTGTGAGAGAATGACTTGACTCGTAAAGCGAAAAATAAGTACTTAAAAAATATTAAGAACCTTTAACGGAACGAGATTTTAAATTTGGGTGAATCTAGATGCTCTTCTGTCCAGATTTAATTAGATTTAGCCAAAAGTATATGATGACAAACCAAACAGGCCCTAACTGCATATGTTGTCCGAATTTGCGAGGGACGTACGTGATGAAATCTGAAATTAATTTTGAATCTTTGATTATCAATTATCAGATTGTTTGAATTAAAGGTGATGTATTATGAAATAGAATGACTTAACTCATAAAGCGAAAAATAAATACTTAAAAAATAGAAATCTTAACGGAACGGTATTTTAAATTATTATTTTCATTTTCATAATTATTTCCCAATGTTCCACCGCATATCACAATTTCTATCCAAATTCCAAAACCCTAGGGATATACTGAGATTCTGCAAGGCTGGCCAGCAATACAGAGATCTAGGTGGTTTCACCACCATATATAGTTCTAAAAAAGGCAACCCTTAGCCACCGCTGGTCTCACAATCATGGGGCGGGGCAAAAAGGTTTGGACCACAATTAAAGGACCAAAGCTCCTAGCTCAAGCCATCGCGTCGTGTCCGCGTTCCCGGCACGGCACGTGGCTCATTCTCAATTTATATGCTCATATCTTTTCAAGGGACAAAGGAATTAGGGATTCCTTTTGCACACATATAGGAAACGGATTGTGTTCTTCCGAAAAGGCTGATTCTAAAGGGTGTCCGGGGCACAAGTTTGAGTGCATTAATAGCATTTTTGTTATACATACCTATCGCAAGATTTATTAATAACCACATTGAGAATACAAATTGTTCAATCAAAAGAAGTCCAAAAGTATTTTAAATGACAAAAATAACCATAACTCTTTATCTTCCACTATCTTTAAAAAAAAAAAAAACTAAACAAAAAGAAGGGAAAATGAGAGAACAAACCTGCCACTTTTATGTTCTTTGATACTTCTACGTGGAGGTTCAAGTTCAACCAAGCAGTACTGCACCTGCTATCAAAAGAATCCACCTTTGCCACCAAGCAATTAACTGAAGGTATGAATTTTTACCAAGTGTCGGGCACAATTTTACTACGTGTCCGAACAAGGAAAATATCATCAGTGGTTCACAAAAGAAGAAGAAAACGACTTCGAACGATATAGAATTGAATCCTATATTTTGTGTGAAGTATTAGAAATTAGAGTTTTGCTAAATCTTGATTTTTGTTATCTCAATCGAGTTTTGCACACGACCGAATTTTTTTTCTCTCTTTCAGATGTTAAAAATTAAAACTCGTGAATCTTTTGTACGTATTGAAACATTTCACCTGCCTAATTTTTAAAAGGAAATAAGGGTAATATTATCATTACAAAACAGTATTATAAGCATCTATGACTGGTTTAGAAAATAGAGGTGAAAAGTGATGCTTTATGAGAAACCATGAACACAACTCCTAGATTTAGATATATTAATTGCACCTAAACTATTGTCTCAGGAATACCTATTAGCGGAACCGTATTTTCCTATCACTTGTGATCATCAGTATTCGAAGAAGGTGATTTTTGGTACAGTTAACTTTCTCTACTAGTTTTAAAAAATGAAGTATTTCGATCATCAAAGTGAATTCGGAAGTGGTCAAAATAGCAAAAATTGGATAGGTCCAGTTTTTTTTTTTACAAAGGGAGAGAAGCATCACGTATAAGGGTCATCATCGGGCCGGGCCGGCCCAGCCCGTCAAGGCGCGACCCAAGCCCGCCCACGGGCCGGTCCGACCGGGCTTTTTCTTTTTGGCGGGCCGGGCGGGCTGGGCCACCTACCATAAATTGAAGCCCAAGCCCGGCCCACGGACTAGCCCAATTGGCTGGCCGGGCGGGCCAACGGGCGGGCTTAAATTTCCTTGGGCAAAACTAAACCAAGGGAAAAAAGAAAGGATTTTTTTGGGATTTTGGGCTAATGGGCGGGCCCGTTGGCAGGCTTTTGGACGGGTATGCCGGGCGGGCCGCCGGGCAAGCTCACGGGCTGGGCCGAGTAAAAATTCATAGGCCCGAGCCCGCCCATTACAAATTATGGGCCGGGCTAGCCCGCCCGTTTCTCGAGCTCGAACCGGGTAAAAGTCCGATGGGCCGGGCGGGCAAAGGGCGGGCCGTGGGCCGTCGGGCTAAATGATGAGGCTTAATCACGTACCACCTTTCCTTGCTTTTTCCTCGCTACACCTTTCTTTCTTTCTTTCTTTCTGTGCCATTAGATCATCCAATCAGTGTAATAATGGCGATAGATCTTTTTGTTGATAAAGCTTCATAAAGAAAGGCGAATATCACCCTTTTTCTTTCTTTATTCCCACCTTTTCTCTCTCTCTCTCTCTCTCTCTCTCTCTCTCTGTGATTTTCTATGTTACAATTGTATCAAAGGAATTTTTGTTGTTGAAGCTTTTGATCATGACGTCCTTAAATTCATTCGTTAATTAACAATTTCGTGGATAATATAAGCATATTTCGTGCATGGTTTAATATTTAATTGTGAGTGGCTGGCTTTTATGGTGTGTACGTACGTCCAAAAGTTGCTGAGTGAGAATATAGAACAGGCTTACCTATCAAAATCGCATGTTGGATTATTCTCATTTTCGGCAAAAAAAAAAAAAATTAAAGAATTTTAGAGACTTGACCAATCGATAACTACTTTACAGGGCTCTGAAAAGACTAGATTACTCGACGTGGGCAAAACAAACAGTTTGAGTTCGGCTCAAACTTGAACTTGACTTTTGGGTAGCTCAAACACACACACAAACACACACACTCTGTCTAATTTTTCAGGGGTGTTGCCGGAAGTCCTTTGGGGGTTGAGGGGATCGTTGAGGCTGGTAGGGATTTGGGGGATTTTCCGGAGACACGGTAGTAAGTGATTTCTAGCAGTAGAAAGGCAGAGAATGAGGCAGTGACGACGGAGAATGTAGGTTTGCAGAAAGCGGTTTGGGGCCTAGCGAAATTCTGACAGGGGTAATTTGCATTGGGCAGGGTGCTTTTCTTTGGGAATGAGCTAGTTATTATTATTGATCATGGGAAAACAGGTGGATCACCTCATGTAAAATATTTTTTTAAGATATAAATTTTAAAATTTTATTTTCTGGTGTTTGATTGACACATAAAAACATATTTTTTTCAAAATAATGGCAGATTGTTGATTTAGAAATATTTTAATCCAATAAGCTCTCTCCCTCTCTCTCTATCTCTCTCTCGTTTTGGATCTATTCCCTCCGTCCCATTTTCTTTGTCTTTTTTTATATTCATGTCAATCTTCAATCACTTATATCTTCTATTATAAATCTTCAAAAAAAAATATGGATTTTATTTGATAGTTTTCGATTAAGTCTATAATACAAAGTTTTCAAAATTATGAAAAACATTATAGATTGAAAGATATAAATGTTTAAAAAAAGGCACTAATAATGAAAATGTACAACCAAAATGGGATGGAGGGAATATTGGATAACCTCCCATTCGCCTCTATCACTAGTTCTGTTGTATCTTAGTTTTGTATTTATCTTGATTAGAGTTTGAATGGGATAATGTTTATCTAATAGGATCTAACATGATTTGGGAGAAGGAGATTGAATACGTGGTTTTGGAAAATGTAGGTCCATCGCAGGGGTGAAACACAAAAATGACTTACAGTCAAAATTAGAGGGAAACAATTTTACCCCATTGATGCAAAATATTTTACCCAAACAAAGAAAAATGGGTAAAATATTTTATCAAAATTTTTTTTACATCCAAACAAACGGAACACTAGTCTTTGATTTTCTTGGGAATGCAGATTTTGTATTTGGCTTCTTGTCAACAATGTCATGTTTTGTTTTGTTGCATGTTTTGTTTTTTGTTTAAATAATAGGGTAGTAATTTTGAATTAGGTCAAGTTTAATTTTTGCTAGGGGAGTCAAACTTTTTTTTTTTATCGGCAAAAGATGAAATTTTTTTTAAAAACGGGGAAAGGAAAGAGGGAATCCAACAAAAAGTTGGAATACACTGCTAACGGGCAACTGCCCAAACACAGAATGGTCTACAAGGGATTACAACATAGAAACAATAAAGCCCAACCCAATACCCAAGTAAAACAATACAGTCCAAACACCCAAATTTCGGCCCAACCTGGACCGGCCCACCCAATCCAACCCCCAAAGCCATAGCCACAATGGCAGCCACCACCGTACAAAACGCCGGAGGACCCAACCTCGCCGTTAAGCTGATCCGGTCAAACTTTTGGGCAACAACTTATGCCATTTTACCATCTTGTTCATGACTTCATGCTAATCAATCAATTTTGGCATTTTAGCATATTCTTCATACTAATCAACAACTCATTCACAAAATTTCACTCACAATCAACAACTTATTTAAGCATCTTATTCACAGTAATTAATTGACAACTTATTGATTAATGCAAACAACTACCAATTTATAAAAAACATCTTCTCCTTTAACTTATTCGCCACCGGAAACATTCAAATCATGCTCTTTTATCTTTCTAATTAAATTCTCCATGCAACGAAGTCATTCCGTGGAGCCCATGCAAAACATGATGGCCCTGATATATAGTATTTTGTCTCCAAGCCAAGTATTATTGGAAAAGTTGGTCAAAGCTAGCCCACAATTAATGGAGTATTTTATTATATATATACACATAGATTAATATTGCTTACCCCTGAAGCAATGCTTATCGGAGTAATAAAGTTTACATATGTGACATAAAAAGCATAATCAGATATACATAAAAAGCATAATCAGATATATATAAACATGTGTCAATAGCCAATTACATATAGCACGGATTTCCTACTAGGCAATTTATTCAATATATGAACATTGATTTTTCGGTGTTATTTGTCTTGTTAATTACTCCTTCGTCCCAAATTGTTAGTTTCTTTTTAAAAACTTTGCCATTTTAAGATTTAAAAAAATGAAGCACTTTCTTGCATAATGTTCCAGAAAAAAAATTCCACTAATTTAAACTACTAAGGGAAATCTTCAAAGTTCAAGCTGATGTGAAAATTGAAAAATTTATGAAATGGAAGTTCTTAAATTTTTTTTTTTTGATGATAAAAGTAGTGTAATTTTTGAAAAATAATGGACCAACAATTTGAGTTACATCTCTCTCACTAAAGCCTTTTTTTAATCAATTCATGAAGTATATTTATTTCAAGAGAAATGAACGTTCAACGTCCATTCCTCTTTTGACAAATATAATTCGATCAAGTCTTTCATCGATTGCAGGTTAACATCATTTTTCAGCTAAATAGTACGGCCCATATCAGGACCTAAGAAATTAACCGATCGATCTAACCGACAAATAAGACCACAATCGATTTCATTTTACGCCACATTTGAGGAATCGCAAAGTAGCTAGCGATCTTCTTCTGAGAATCTGAGATGAGATCATCATCTCTCAATCATCCAACCCAAGTTGAGGAATCGGACGCGCGAGACCTAACATATGGTTTTGTCCTCATACTCAAAAAAGGAACAAATTTATTAAAAGAAACACTTTCAGGCTTTATATAAATAAATATTAATCGGCCATGAATGCTGCGATTACAGAGATTCCCAACAGCACATTTATTATTATTATTATTATTATTTGTTTATCGGCAACTGTGGTGCATTATTGAACTGGGGGAGCTGTAGAGGAGAAGGAACCCTAAAAAATGCCAAAGAAAACAGCTTGTATGGATAGAAACAGTCCAAGCAATGTCACAGTCCCAAAGTACGTGCACGTATGGGAATATCATTTGCGAGCTTACGGTTGAATTTGCCCTTCTTCTGTTTTTTTTGGGTAAAAAAATTAGGCCAAGGGTATAATGGGAATTCAAATATTTGAAATAGATATCCTTTGTGTTGTATAAGCGAATATATATATATATATATATATATATATATATATATATGATTTGTCGTGAGTTTATCGATGTCCGATTAATGTTTGAAGTAGATATTTTGTGGTTATTTTTCGTTGGTGGTTTGGTGTGTTGGTTTCTGTGTGTGTGATTTCAGTGTTGTCAGACGTGTTGTTGGATTTGGTCCGCTTCATTCAGTGTTGGAAGATTAATGGTGCTTCTATTTGGGAAAAGTCTTTCCGCTTTTGTAGCCGTCCATGCCTGTGTTAAAGGACGGATGTGCTATTCGTATGTTTTTTCCTATAATTATCAATAGTAATGTTATCCACTTATCCTTTTGGCAAAAAAAACGTGTTGTTGGATTTGGTCCGCTTCATTGCTTCAGTGTTGAAAGATTAATGGTGCTTCTATTTGGGAAAAGTCTTTCCGCCTTTGTAGCCGTCCATGCCTATGTTAAAGGACGTATGTGCCATTCGTATGTTTTTTTCGATAATTATCAATGGTAATGTTATCCTTTTAGCAAAAAAAAAAAAAAACCCAAACAAACAAAACAAGGTGCTGTACAAGTATTCAACAGATCGCGAAGGGTACTCTTCCAATGGGCCCAAGGATGTGGATATGGCTCTCTAGTCTATTCAGCAATCCACTGGTCATGTTCAGTTTCTTACCATTCGTGGATCCATTTTAGACTCACAATAATAATTCGAGCCGTTCATTTCAAAGATCTTGTAGGAAAAAGTTATCCCAAAGATCAATTTAATTGCATATCGATAGCTACATGAACAAAGTACCTAGTGCAAGGAAAAAATGGACGATGGAAGGTCTATTTTTTCTCGCACCATTCTTTTTTATTTCCCTCACAAAAGTGTGATTTGTTCACGTAGCTATAACTGATTAAAAATGTTCAATGGAACTAATTTTTGGCTTGAAGTTTTTTCTATATCAGATCTATTAATTATAAATAAGATTAAGGTGTTGAACTCTGTAAATTGTTATTGTTTTTATTGATAACTGAATATCCAGATCAGTTTATGCACATATCGACTAATTCTAGGGCTCTGAAGTTACTGACCGAACAAACCCTATAGAGGCCTCAATGTTTGGCATGTTTGACCTTCATGGGTTTCAAACGTGCGATCTCATGAATGACAACTGCTAATTTGCTTTCTTATATCCAATCGGCCAAAGTGACACCAAATTCCTTGGGGAGGAAAGTTTTTCACCGCCGGATAGGTACCACGTGTTGCCCGCTTGGCCGATCCGAGCCCTCGATTGTGTTTTTGGACAGCTCGGATTTGGAGAGAGAAATTGTTGGGGTGAGAGGAGATAGAGAGTTTCAATTTGAGCAGTCCAAAAGTGTATTAGATGGCCCGAATGTGCCGAGCGGGTACTACATGGGATATATCCACCCAACACCGAAAAATTTCTCAGAATACTTTCCAACAGTCGCAACATCTTTTGTGGTATGACTTGTTTTCCATTGTTGTGTGAGAATTGTGGAATGGGAGGGGCTCTAGTGAGCCCGTCGCACTATACCGTGTAGTGCGACCGATCTGATCGTTCAACTCGGTGCGGACAGTTTGGATTTAATTCGAGCTCTTACAAATCCTAACCATCCATTGTTCGGATAAAAATCTGAGCCGTTCATTACTGAAATAGACGACCAAATTGATCGCACTACACGTATAGTGTAGGAGGTGCACTACAACACCCTAGGTCGGAGAATTGTTTTCTATTGTTAGCAACCAATTAATGCGAAAGTACAAAAATAATGTTAGATCAAATTTCAAAGGTATTTGCCACTCACCAGGCAATGGGTTCTGACTCACTTTAGTCAAAAACTATTGGACTGTTGTTAGTTACAGGTATGACATATGCAATTAGTAGCAAACAGCAATATTCCTCATATCAATAAAATAGGCTGAAATCTTAGTGTTTTTTTTTTTCCGGTACACTTGAAAATAAGTTAACAAAACAAGTTTGCATTAGTGGTTCCGGCAGATGCCTTGGGCCAGCTTCAGGTTTTAGGAGTACTCTTTAAGATCTGTGGTTTGATTTCTCACTGGGTGAGTATCTTGAAGTAAGTGGGAAGCCGTGACTGGTGTGGCCTCGCTAGTTCTCACCAAGGATTCGGTTGCGTAGTCGGGTCTATTTAGTGGCCTGACATTGTAAGGTTGTTCCTTCGTTACCAAATTTTTTTTTTCAAAGAGCCAGTCCCTCAAAAATACCACCGTGGCTGCATAGTGCATGCATATGTATTTTGATAACTAAGGTGTCCGGTTCAGCTTAAGCACACTTCAACTAATTTTGGAGAAGTAATCCCTCTGTAACAGGATATAACAACAATAATATTGGTCATCATAAAAGTAGTAGTGTATGGAGTATAATTTGTAGTATAAGCAACATTGACTTTTGAAATGGTACGCCAATTTTCTATGTCATCATTTTAAATACTTGGTTAGTCAACTCCGAATCAATACATGCAGGCGTCATGTACAAATTTCTTTTAATAATAATAATCACAATCATTTTTAATCCTAAACTTCCAGTATTTTTTTAAGCTGGGCTGAACATTCCTTTTCACTCACTTCATTTCTTTTTGGGATCTGGCTTCAAAATGAAGTTTGTGCATTTTGGGGGCTATTATGAGCTCACTTGATGATCGGAATCGCTAATCTTTTATACAGTAGCAAAAATCAAGCTAATTTGATGCCAATCAATGCATGTGATTAGAAAAATTATCATTCGAGAAAGGATTGCTTATGTTCCGATCTAGTATTGATTCGTATCAGAGTCCATAACAGGGCCCAAAATGCGTAAGCGAATAATTTATTACTCTCTCCGTCCTAAATTGGATGACGATTTTTGATATCTGTGTCAATTTCAATTCCTTATATTTTTTTATATGAATCTCAAAAAATATGCAATACGGATCTTGTTTAATAGTTCTCGATTAGTTATATTATACAAAATTTTCAAACTCGTAAAAAACATTATAGATTAAAAGATATAAGTAATGAAAACGACACAAATTTCAAAAATTATCATCCAATTTGGGCCCAAGAGAGTATTTTATTAACTGAGAGTCATAATTAAACCAATTCACCCAATGAGAGCCAGTTGACCTAAGTATGCTACACCGTACTATTTTTAATTACTATCGTCATAGACTTTGAAACAACTTTCAAAATTTTAAATTCAGTCATCTTTAAAAGACCACCACCCCTTTTAACAGAAATTCTCAAATGATCGAATCATAACTGTGTACAGCCCATTGTGTCCTTTATTTAATACAGTATATAATGCTTAATTAAAACTAGTAGGCAAGCATCATGTTCTCTACTAGGTTTGTTGATTAATTAGGAGTACTACTTTAATTTTACTTACTTTTTTTTTTCTTTTGCATCAATTGCTCATCTAGCTAGGAAAAAGTGTAAAATAAGGAATATGACCAACTTCTTGAGTTTTTTTGGAGGAGAAAAAAACTGATGGTATAGGATTACTGAAATTGTCCGAACACTCATTCTCGTACGATAAACGTACAAAATATACAGAGCGATATTATGAAGTCAATCCAATTAATATGGTACGAAAACAGGCAATTTTGAACCACATGCTTCATCATGAGCAATCTACTTTATCGGATTTGAGACCAAATTTGAGATAGAGCTTCTCATATCCATATCTTTGAGATTGCGAAAGAGAAGGTTTACTAAAATTCGCCAGACATGAAATATATTTGTTCTCAAGCCTTTAAATAAGGAGTTGTAGTATTTTATTTGGACTTATCCGCAATTAGCGTTTTTTTAGCTGTATAGGGGCCTTTGTCCAAGGAAAGTTCCATTTTGTTGGGTTTTTTTTTTTTTTTTTGCAAGGAAAATAGGAATATTTTTCTTGCACAAAGGCCCTTATAAGGTGGTGTTAATGTCAAAACTATTTTTGTTATTGCCAAAACAGCTTTGGCATTATTGAAAGAAGCTTTCCGGTTTGTGCTCGTGCTCGAGAGATGAGCTCACACATATCACGAGCTCATGCATGCACAAAAATGCGGATTATGTGACTCAGGCTCTGTTTGTTTCGATGTAAAATGTTTACAATGTTTTTCATGTAAAATATTTTTTTAGAAAACAAACTTCAAACTTTTATTTTTTGGTGTGGGGTTGACACTTGAAAAATATTTTTAGAAATCGACAAAATAGTGTAGAGAAAGTGACTTAAACGGTGGAGAGATCTGAAAATATTGGAATTGAACGTGGGTCAGGACTGACGATCAAGGAAATTGAGCAGTGAGAATTGCAATAGAAGACAACAGGTTTTTTTCAAAAAATAACTAACAGAAGATTTAAGGGTAAATCATTTTCATCCAATTAATTAACAATGTTTTACATATAAAATATTTTTTTCATTTTTTATGCAATCAAATACCAAAAATAAATAAAATATTTTACCTGAAGACATTTTACGTCCAAACATAGGGAGCCTGCATTTCAGAATTTGAGGTCTGGATGAATTCGGTGGGCATTAGGCATGCACCTACTTTGCCTAATGGATGGCCAGCCATTAGCTGAATCAAGACCAAGGAATAAAGGGAAGGAAAAAAAAAAAAAAATGCTGAATAGGTTGTAGATAAGGTTTAGGGGGATTCAGTGGTATTTGCTTTATAGGCAGACAAGGTGCATCAATTTTTCCTTTCTCCATCCTCGTTCTGTGGCAAAGCAATTAAGTGCTTTTCTTAAAAATAAAATTTTGGTTGGTTCTCGGAAAAATATTTCTGCAAAACGACTACAAAATGTGAGAAAATTTTGTGTGCAAATAGGGTATAATCCACATGATACACCCGAGCACGCATCTGAACCGTCAAGAATTTAGAGGCCAAGAAAGATGAGAGAGAGTACTCAGATGCGCACTGGGTACCGCCATGGTACCCAATTTACACCCAAAAACTTCTCACAAAGCCTTGCATGATTTCATCAGCAACATAAAGAGTCATTAATTGGACCGAAGGAAACATGAGTGTTCCACTAATCATACTAAATGTTTTGGTCCCTAATGCTATGTTGCCTAAATCCTAATGGCGGGCGACGCCATTGCACCCAATCTTTCTGATAATCAGACCAAGCGAAAAACTCCTGTTAGTGGAATCGGGAATCCTGTAGTACATGGGTGCAGTCTGCAGCAACCGGGAACGACCATGTTCTGATACCCGTGGCTACATAAGATTCTCCACTTGGTTGTGCTAGTGCAAGTACTGCACATATATACTGTATCTGTTACTAATCCAATTCTGTTAGTGATTCCTAGATGATAATTTCATAGTGGTACCGTCACCTGATGTCTCTGTTCTATTTCATATTAATCCCCCTTAATTTCTCCCCTATATGGCTATATGTGTGAGTGTGTGTTACTCCCTATGTAAACATATTTTGCCTATACGTACGTCGTGGATGCAACTTCTTTGCCGTCCTTAATTACGACTAGATCACGTCCAGTTAGCTTAACGGCAACGGGGTTAATTGAGGACCCCCACTTCACATGGACGACCATCTTATCTTTTGCGCAAACTTTTTCGTAACATTTTTTCTACGATTGTTACTCCCTCCATCCCTTTTTAGCTTTTATGGTCCAGTATCTCATTTTGCACTGTTGTCCAGTAAGTGTTCATTTTAGGTAAAATTCAATAGATTTTCCATTTGGGATTTGGCCCTTTTGAGGAGTAACTACCAAGAGTTAGGTTTCACATTGTTTGAGATATCGTCTCTATAAAAAATATTTAAATTTACGAAGTTGAACGCCTAAAAAGATACCAATTGGAGTAAAATAAAACTCAAATAGAGAACACAGACCACACCCCACAAATTGATCAACATCACTAACTTTTGGGTAGAAGTGGATGACGTATCGGCAGCAACTTCACATATTATTCAGAGTTTCAGACCCACTCTAAATTAGGGCTTCTTCCCAAACAACAAATAGGGAAAGGAGAGGACAACTTATGAAGGGCCCCATTCAATGGAAGTGACAGCCCCCTAGTGTTTCCACACACTTTATATATATATAAAGTGTTATTTGTTTTCTTTTTTTTTCTTCAGTTCAGAGGTGTTCGGATCAGCTTTCGCCCATCTTGATCAATCCCCTTGTTGGCTAGTCAAAGGCACACCTCCAACCGGAACTACGGGATGGATTCACGAGGAATTTACTTTCTTGCTGCCTGACCCAAAAAATCGGACCCTGATCAATTTTGCAGGGAACAAACCTATATCACCAACCGAATAGCGTGGGGGCTATTGATGATTGTTATTATTCCAATGCATATGTGGAAATAGATATATACACCATATTTATGTGGTGATTCTCTCTGGATGTTGGTTTTTTGCTGCCCAATCATGGTGGCCCTCAAAGTGATTCCTTTTGCTTCCTCTTTAAGCCATTTTCCATCCAATCAACATCCCAAGCTCCTTTTCTCTGCTTTACCTAAATTGGTTAATAGCTTTGGAGTAATGCTTGTGTGAGAGTGAGAATCTCCTCCTGATTTCCTCTTGTTATCGGTTGATGTACCTTCTTTATTTGATCAACGAAAGGGAAATGGTTTTCGCACTTCTTTCGTTCGTACAAAAATACCTCATGTACTGTTCTTTTCAAGTCTCCGTTACTGATTCTTGATGCCCTTTTTTTTCACAAACGATCAAAGGGTAAGTTGGTCAATTAACCGAAATAATGACAAAAATACTAGAGTGAGAATTTGTCGAAAATTTAAAGTGTCAAAATGACGACCCATCGAGAAATTCTAGCGGTACAACTCTACCCAAGATCCTTTAATTCTGAATAGAAGGTTAGAAAGAGATGATCAAAATCAACGGGTGACAATTCTATCGGGGCATTGATCACAAGAACCTCTACTACTTCCTGGAGAGTTGTAACATAGAGCAGAGCCTCTGTTTTTATTACTACTTTCCAAAATTTTCGGCTTTTTTACTTGTAATCGGAGAAGTTGAAGAGTAGCAGCAAAGCAAAATAGAGAGTAACCCTGCTGTTGACAACTAAATAGGAAAACAAAATTAGTCACGGTGGGCGTAAATTGGCCCGAACACTTGAGTGTAAAAAAAAGGACATCTAAAGAGGAAAAAACTCTTAGTCGCACAATGAACAACAACATGTGAGATGGTTAGTTTATTGGGCGACTGAGAGTTGTGCCAGTGATGAAGAGTTTATAGAAAAACTTTTAGATAAATACCAATAAATTACTACAAGAAAAAGTATGTTCAGTGACGAAAAAGTGGCGACGAAAAAATAAATTCGTCATTGTTTTGACAACTTCCGCGATAAAATTATTTTGCCACCAATTATAACTATTTAGCGACTATCTTTTTTGTTGCCAAAAGAGTAAAAAAGGAGACGAAATTATTTTTTGTCGCCAAAGATAACTATTCGGTGACGAAAAACCTATTTCGTTGCCAAATGGATCAATTTGGCGACGGAAAATATTTTCATCTTCTTTTTTACGTTTTCAACGACGAAAATTTATTTCGTCGCCAAATGGATACCTTTAATGATGACATTTATGAATTACGCTTTGTCACCAAATATATTTCGGGCATAACTCTTTACTCAGAACTCCGATTGAGATAATTTAAATTGGGTTTGAACAATAACATAAAGAGCTACGACTTTCATGTTTATCAAAATTGCTAATTTTAATGTTTAATGGTTCAAAATGCCGTTCAAAATATATTTTAATGTTAAATGGATGTGTTATATATTAGATATTTCAAACATATGTTGAAAAGTGTGTGTAGTGTAGTTGGTTAAAGCTTGCGTGCAAAACCTAGGAGACTCGAATTTGAAACCCAGTTAGAGCAAGAATGTGGGATTTTTTTCACATTTGAGAATGTCTTTTGTGACAAAAAATTTTGTCACCGATTTATTATATTGGCAAAGAAAATTTTCGTCACCGACGGGTCACCTTTAACAAGCCAAAGGGAATAATTTGTGATGAAACCGATTTATTATTGCGGGAGAATTTTTCATAAGTCCACTATAGCACTTTCCAAATCCATCTATTCCACTTCTAAGTTTCATAACCCACTAAGTCCACTAATGATTTTAATGACAAAAATACCCCACCTAAAAAACAAAAACCTAATTTGGTTAACACGAAAATATATTTTTTCAATTTTTTTTCGTGTTTGTTGCAATCAAACCGCCGCTACCACCACCGCGGCCGCCGCCGTCACCACTGCTATCACGCCACATATAACGTTATATGTGTAACAAAAAACGTATTTTTTCATTTTTCTCGATTTTTTTATTAAACCCACTACACTTAACATTTAACGTTATATATGTGACAAATTTCTCTTTTTATTTTTTCCTATTTTTCTTGTATTGATTTTTTAACGTTATATGAGTGATAAAAATTTTCTAATATCCAATATTATATGTTTGGCAAAAATTTTCTAAAATGCAACATTTCTTTTTTAATTTTCTTGTTTTTAGTCTTTAACGTTATATGCTGGTCCATACAAAATATATAACATTAAATGTGAGTTTTTGAATATTTAAATATCGCAAAAAAACAAAACAAAACATATAACATTATATTTGAGCTTCTGCAGCTCTGAATCTCACAAAAAAATAGAACAGAACATATAACATTATATGTGGGCTTCTGTAGTTCTAAATCTCACAAAAAAAAAAACAGAATATATAAACATTATATCCAAGTTTCTCACAAAACAAAACACAAAATTATATATTTTCAAAACAATATCATATCTTTCCAACAATATTATATATCTCAAAAAATAACATTATATGTTCACATATCATGCCACCATTATCCTTGTTTCTAGTCGCGCCTTGAATCCCAAGTTGAATGTTGATGAGGCCGCAGGGGGTTGAGCTTCATTTTTTCACCATTTCTTCATCAAAACCATCATCGGATCCTTCAAAATTATATGGACATATTCAAAACAACATAAAAAACATTAATATATCTAAAAAAATGAGATATAATTTTAGGACTCAGATCCTCTCCAAACCTCTCTCTCCACATATCTTCCAAACCTTTTCTTGTAGAGCTGACAGCTCATTAATGAAAGTATGGAACGGTTTAGATCACGCCAGCTATGCAACTTCCAAATTCTAAAGTCATACGACGTCGTTTTTCTATTTTGTTCCAAACGGCAGGTTAACACTCCGTTGGCCGTTCGGCCCGTTACCATCTATCTACATCAGTCGAAAAAGTGAGAAACGCCAGAGCTTTCTCCACGAAGATGTCTCTACTGTCCACTCCGCCCAATCAATCCGGCGTGTTACGGCGACGGCGACCCCGACTCCGACGATCCGTCCGTAAGTTATTAAGAGATATCTCTCTCGGCTCTGTAGTTGATTAGGTTTTTCCATAAAAAGGGAAGTCTTCTTGATACTGAAATCTAGTCTGGTTTTGTTTTCATTTTTGGTAAAATGGACTTAGACTTTGTTTCGATTTTGCAGTAACAACCAAGGAGAAGGATTTGTTTCGAATTACACCGGATTTTGATAAATTTTAACAGTGAAGTTGATCAATTCAATGAGGATCTGAATCTATGAAAAACAAATTCTTCCTTGAACAGATTGAATTAAACTTTGAAGGAATAATCAGAGCAACAGAGGGAGAGAGATGGATGTGAATGGAGGAAAGGAGGTGGGTTGGGAGATGGCTGTGAATGGAGGAAAGGAGGAGGGTTGGGAGGAGGAATTGGGATTTAGGGCAAAATTAACCTGGAGTTCAAAATAGAAAACGGAGTGCAAAATTGCCGTTTGGAACAAAATAGCAAAACGACGCCGTGCGACTTTAAGATTTGGAAGTTGCATAGCTGGCGTGATCTAAACCGTCCCATACTTCCATTAATGAGCTGTCGGCTCTACAAGAAAAGGTTTGGAAGATGTGTGGAGAGAGAGGTTTAGAGAGGATCTGAGTCCATAATTTTATATGTCTAACCCTAGGAAAAACACATATTACACATGACAGAAGTTCATATAAAACGTTATATACTCCGTTCTCCATCACCTATTAAATTGGTCCTCGCAGCGGTCTCTTCAACTTACTTCTAATAATATATGGATATATTCATATGTGCTTTTAAGAGGCCGATACGCGGACCTATTCAATAAGAGAACATAAAACGTTATTAATTCCTTTTTTTTTTTTTACAGGGCAAAATCTCATATACAACGTTATATGTTCTCTATGCAAATTAAAATATTTTTTTATGTCATACAAGCTCATATATATATATATATAACGTGATAATCATATATGAATATATCCATATGGGTTTTTGAGAGGCCGCTGCGCGGACCAATTCAATAAGAGAACATATAACATTATTAGTTCATTTATTATGGAGTTTTACAGGACAAAATTAGTTACCAAGTGCAAATTGCCACATATAACATATATGTCTCAGTAGAGAAGATTATTTATAACCAAACCACATCACTAACCGAGTTTCAAATAACATATTTTTACTTATAAGTCGGAGAGGCTGCTACATGGACCAATTCAATAAGTGATCGACAACGGAGTATATACCGTTATATATGATAGAAGCTCATATATAATGTTACACGGTACAAAAGGTCATATATAACGTTATATGTTCTCTTTATTAAATAATATAGAATATTTATAATCTAGAATGTTATATATAACGTTATATATTATTATATCTCTCTCTAACTGAGAATGTTTTAAAAAAATGACATTAAATAACAACAAAAACACACAAAAATATATTTTGTGTGGCACGAAAAGCATACATATAGCCTTATATATTTTTTCAAAAAAACACAACCTGTTCCAACCTTATATGTCCAGCCCTAGAAAAAAGACACATATAACCTTATATATTTATTCAAAAAACTCCAAATATATCATAAGCAAGTCGGGGAGACCGCTGTGCGGACCAAATCAATAAGTGATTGATGAAAAGTACAAATATAACCTTATATATTTCTCTCCAGTAAAACAAATAAAAGACCGGATCAACCTTCTTAATACGATAGATAAACCAACTTTAAAGCACGTTTATGCAAAAACGGAATAACGTTATATAATTGACTGAAACTACAAATTCCATACACATAACAAGTCGAAAATTCAAATTTGTTCAAGATTAGTGCAAGAAATAGACTATAACCTTAAATCAAAGAGATCAAGATACAAAACAACAAGTACTATTATGAGGAACATGTATTATATGTATAAGATGAGATTACCGATTCCGAGGTCTGGGTGAATGACTCTTCTCCATGACTTCGCGTATGTTCTCCCTTCGCTGCCTGGTGAATGATTCATGGTGATTTACGGCCGGTCCATCCCCGGCCATGGCGGCGGCGTCCATCGAGGTCCATGTCGACGGCGTCCGGAGGAATCTAAATCATGATAGTAGACTTTCAACACGCTAACAAAAGCTTTAATCTTTTGAATTTCAGTCATGCGTTTCCTTTCACTACCCTTATAATAGTACGTTTCTAGTATGTGATAGAGTAAATGAAGGCAATTGAAGCCACGCGAAGAAACGAAAGGGGAAAAGATCGAACCTTTTATCCATTGCTGGGTAGAAGGAATTCCGTAATAAACTGAAAGGCCACTTGAAATCGAGGGCGGCGGCGTCCATCGAGGGCCATGTCGACAGCAGGCGAAGAGTGGAGGAGAGAGAGAGAGGGGGAGAGAGGAGGCTCAAATTTGTTTTGTGATCTAGGGTTTCTCTCTCTATATGTTATATAGGAGGGTTTTTTTATCTTGAAAAATATCTCTTTTTAAGTAATTGGAGTTATTAGGTTATATAACTATATTAGTGGACTAGAGGGGTTATGAAATTTAAAAGTAAACCTAGTGGATTACAAACATTTTATAGTGGACCTCCCACCAATTTTTAATTTATTATATTGGCAATGAAAAATTTCGTCACCGATGGGTCACCTTTGACAAGCCAAAGGGAATAATTTGTGATGACATTTTTTGTAGTCAAAAAGCACAATAGGTGACAAAGAAAATTTCATCACCAAGTCACTTTTTCGTCGCCGAAAGGTACTATAAGTGATGAAATTTGTCACCAAGCAGTGTTACACCCTCGATTTTTAACATAAATAATAATAGCTTTCGATAAATGGAATCCACACAATAATACAAGTATTATCCCAAAAGACATTTCTTAAACTTTCAGAGTACAATCAAGTTTAAAAGTTTACAATAATGGCATTCCGGCCCCAAATTCTTAGAGATTAGTCAAAAGAGAGCAATTTAGAGATTACATGATTTCCAAGTCAAAAGACTATATCGAAAATTAGAACTATATCTTCCAAAAGAGTTTCACAGAGGTGTCAAAGTAATTCTTCCATATTAGCTTTTAAAATGAAGATGTCAGACATGCACTGCAAGCACTTCATGTGAATGACCTTGAAAGGTACCTGAAAATGATAATAGGTTGAGCTATACTAGCCCAATAGAGAAATTCTTACACAAACTATATGAAAATGCTATGAAGTATGCACTAAGAGTAGATGAATTTCAATAAGCGATCATGAGGAACAAAGGAGTCACCACAATGCCAAACAGACCACGACTACAACGTTCTTAGCATCTTATAGTTATTCCTAAATAAACTCGCTTCAATCAAAATAAATCTACAATAGATAATCAACCATTTCATTACTCCTATACTAATACCTCAATCTTTCTCGACTTCCCATTGACGATAATCAAACTCTGTTTCCATAAAACTTCTTTTTTTTTTTTTTTTTGCAAATGATTTAGAGAAATAAAAAACCCATATGGGTCAAGCTCCGTTGATTCGAGCTTGAATACCAGAGTCCGTTAATTTGTGCCCAAATACCGAAAATCGTTGATTCGCTCAAGAATACAGGAAGATTTTTAATAGAAATCCTCTTTCCAAAACCCAAAATCCTTTCTTTTCAAAATCTTTATAAAAATCAACCACATATCCATTTCTCAAAATTTGCACATTAATCCACATATCATCAATCTCTATTTTCACATGTATCACGCATGGTTCAGTCATCTCACCGAATGTCCATGGTGATATCCGTTCAATTTCAGCCCGGTCATCTCACCATTTCGGTCAATTTACCGAAAGGTGATATCCGTAGTGTCCAGCCCGATCATCTCACCATCGAGTGGTGATATTCATAGTGTCCAGTCCGGTCATCTCAGTACCGAGTGGTCATACCTGTAGTGTCAAGCCTCATCATAATCACATATCGATTGATCAATAACAATTCAAAGTATTTTAAATAATCAACCATATCATAACATCGACTATTAATTAAATACTCGCCTTTCCCCTACGTATACCTCAATACCCTAAGTAACGTACCAACCCATGGCGACTCTATGACATACTACCCACCAGTATCGATACTTAGAACTCATGGAACAAGAGCCAAAGGAATTTAGAAAGATCAACAAGATGAATCATGAGGACTTGAATTACTATGCTACCTTTCGGATCACTAGACAGGCTCACGTCTACCAATTATACTCATCACAATACCTCACACAGCCTACGGTACTCCTAAACAACCTTACGGTACACCTTCCATTTACAACGATACTAAGTTTACGTTTAACGAGTGTCTAGGGAATGAGAACAATTAATGAGTCATTGGAGGTCAAGCAATCAAGTTACGAGATGGTTTAATGATGTCTAAAAGGTGTTAGAAATGATCGAGGGTCCAAACAGTGGAGTTTAGGACAAAATTTGCAAAACTGTCCATAAGCAATCTATATCGATACTATTGAAAGTGGTATCGATACAGATGGGTTAAGAAACATTCCAGACGAAATAATATCGATACCAAGCAGAGTGGTATCGATACCAGATCAGTTCGAGCAAATTTTCTACAGATTTTCAAGGGCAAGCTCAACAACAAAACTCAACGATCCATGACACGATTAAGCACATAAATCACTCATAAACACATAGAATGAGCAAGAAATCCCTACCTCAAGGTTAGAAGCTTCAAACATGAGATCAACGAACGAGCCTTAGCTTCCAAAGCTCCGAAATCCTCCAAGAAAGAAGCCAAGTTCAAACCCACGCGATCCAAGGCTCGAATCACGCATCGATGACGAATTGAAGAGAGGTTGGAGGTTGAGTTTTGGTGGTGGAGAGAGAGAAAGAGAGAGAGACGTCAGGAGATGAGAGAGAGGAAGGAGTCGGGATTTTAATCCCCTACTCTCACACACACCTATAGATACTAACATATACACTAATCACACTTGCACTCCTTTCAATAGCAATCCTGTCACATTGACCCAAAATCTCACAAACACATATTTCAGAAATTATGGGTCTCTACAAGTAGGAATCCTCAACAACCTTTAGTCAAAGAATTTTTTTGTCAACTATATTAATTGTGACGAAAAACATGCAATTTCTGATGATTTTCATTTGTCATCCAATGCAATTTTTCTTGTAGGGAATCGTACAATTACCCAGTAAATATGAAAAATTCTTGCCCAATCATACAACTGTGAGCGCAGCCACCCAGTGCTTCCGTGACCGAGCACGTGTGGGTAGACTTCACTGAAAACACAATGACTGGCACAAAACACGGTCAAATACTTGCAATTAAACAAGTACACGACAAATATTAGAGTCGCCACTTGATTTAGGTCCAAGAACCATGAATGACTCTTATGGAAAGGCTTGATCCTTGCATTATCATAGACGGGTCCGAGGGCTAAGGTACCGAGTGTGAAGGTGTTAGGCACCCATTTCGCCCAATCTGACGATTGGCCTTTACTTATCACCATAGGTTCAAATCATCTTTATCCTAAATGCAAGAGCGGATAAGTAGGTTTTAGCAAACACGTTCTCAAAAAAGGAGTCTTTTGCAAAAGGGAAAAAACTATTTGAAAACTACCTCCATCGAACACAGCACGCAAAGAAGAAAATAAAAATATGCAACTTATGGATGAGGGCCTAGAGATGAACAACACATCATCATCCCGCATCCACTGGTGATGATCAACGGCCATCCTTAGGTCCTCATACGGTATCTAAATCTAAACAAGCACACAAAAGATGAATTCGCCGTTGCGAATGCCGGAAAGGGTACCTACTTCTAGGGGAGTTACCCTAAAACTAACGAGCATAGCAAAAGCCTGAATTAAATAGGAACATACAACATAGCGTATTAGACTAAACATGCGACTGAGCAGAAATAGGAAACATGCATGACCATGGCTAGACATGACTGAACAAACATGCGATATGAATAAATTAGGAAACTAGATAAAACTAGAAACCTGACCGGATAAGGAAACTTTCCAATTTAGGAAACTCGACCGTTACGAAAGTAACTTGATTAGGAAACCTGACCAGATTAGGAAACTTTTCAAATTAGAAAACCGGGTAAGATTAGGAAAGTAACCTAATTAGGAAACCACATGCATCAACAGGCTACTCATGGATAAACCATGAGGGCATAACAACTAATTAAACAAACATCATGCTCATATGTGACATGCACGGGTAAAATACTAATTTGACATGCTGGGGAGAAATTGGCATCATAACGGCTATAATTGGACAAAGTGACGGTTGTAATTGGGGAGCGTAATGGTATGGACTGAGATATCAATATGCATGCAGACAGCATAATGGCAGGGGTAAAATGGTAAATATGCATGCAACAGAGTAACGACTACGTGGATGCTTGTGCAAGTGATCATATAGACAGAGTAACGAGAGGGTAACTTGTGTGAAGAATTAAACGTGCAACATTACACTAGTCATGCATGAAGCGCAAAATGGTCATTACACATGAACTACCTAAACCCTAGGTTAACTTGCATAAACAGAAGCTATACTAGCATGCGATATTAAAACGAATCGAAAGTCTAAACCCTAAGCATGAGACTAACTAATTAAACTAAGTAATAATTAAATAGTAGCTAAACTAGACAATAAATAAAATAAAATAAAAATGACATACCTTGACTCCACGAGATCAAGCAAACCGCCCTCAAGAATTGGGCGAAAACTAGAACTAGATTGCCCGTAGCGAAGCAACCCTGATGCAAGATGCTTTCGGCAGCCTAACGGTGTAGAAAAGACTTTACTATGCCTGAATGCTAGCTAAGAAACTTTAGCTTGGTCTCAAGCAGTGAATGAACTAAATAATTCTGAACGACAGTTCTAAGTGAGTTGAAACTTATGGAGGTAAGGGGTTTATATAGGGTTAATTCGCGGAGGAAAAACACTAAGTTTTTGATGTGGGACACAAAAAATACTGAAAATACAGAAACCGAGGAAAAACCACAAAACGATGCCGTACCACCACACGAAGGCCAACCCGGCCTTAGCCCTTTTATGGGTCCAGGCAAGCCTGGTTCAGTTTGGGTTTGTTTTGATGCGTTCCGAGCTAATTTTTGGGTCAAAAACAATAACGATTTGGGCTAAAAATAGGACTTTTATGGGCTAAAAATAAATTATTTAACATACTAAAAAAACTCAACACTTTTCAAAAATATATTTTAGAATGAAACGCAACATGATTTAAAAAGAAAGCTTGCAACTTGATAAAAAAATTTTGAAAGGAATGATAGAAGGCTATCTTCGAACATCAATGCATCAGAATCACTTCTCTAGGATAATCGTAATCAAAAGCGACATTCTCATCATTGGGCGGCCGTTTGGCGGGACGCCTAAGAGTTATGGACTACCAAATGAGGTGTCTACAACGACCTTCAAAATTGTTTTTTAAATCTAAGCTGATTGCCCAAGTTTAGTATTGTAACAAAAATCTTCTGATTTGCCACTTTAAATTGTAAAGCAGTAGCCAGCAAATGAAATGGTTCAGTATTTAGATGCTCTGTCACAACCTAACCGTTGAAAGGATTAAAAACCCCAAGTGTAGGGGCTAGGTCGTTGAGAGCATAATATCCAGTAAAATCGGAATCAAATCCACATGGAGCTTCATATATGGCTTGTTCGGAAGTAGGTTTAATGCAAGGTTTTTGACGTTTAGACGGCCAACTTTTGGTTTTGATTTGAATGGTGGAATTCTCTCTCTCAAAAAGACTAGAATCGGGATTTAACTAAATTAACAAGCAATATGGTGTAGAAGTTCCTAACACCCATAACTTAGGCCAATTCATTTTCGTCATTGATTACTTGGTTGAGATACGCGGCAAAGTTTCTCAATCGGAAGATTTAGCGATAGAAATCATTAAGGGCTAGAAAAAGAGTTTGGACACGGAGCGGGTTCGTTGATGCATTTGGCAAACACAAGGCGTGTTCTAGCTCCAAGCATCATGTGTGGCAAGTAGCAAGCTCTTGCCTACACATGATCAAAAATGTTAACAATGCTAAATTTTGATTCATAGAAGGCAAACTCAACTCGAATTCAAACCAAACATGAAGATTTATGAAGAGAAAAGCAAGATTAACTCAAGACATAGAGTGTTATTCACCCCATGACCAAGCTTTAGTGACTACTCACACATACTTGAAAGATAAAGCATAGAGATAAAAAGAGACATGAGATTTAACCGATAAAAACAGAAATAAACTTGATATTAACAAAAATCTCATCCGTACAAACAATTTTAATAAACGAGAAAATTAATTCACCACATTTGGCTTAAGGAGTTCTTAAAAGATTACACCGGAAAAAGCTTGAACAAAAACTATGAAGTTCCTAGAGGAAAAAAAAGAAGAGAGAACTAAGCAAAAAGGTAGATCCTTGAACAAAATGAGAGAGGGAGAGCGCTTTTTATACATCTCAACTTCTTTCTTAATAAATATCCTAAAAAAAATATTATAAGTAGTAAGTATTCTATAAGTGGAAAGTTGAAAAAGTAACAACTTCTCTCTTAACAATTTTTTTTGCGGATCAAAAAAAATTGGGACGGATGAAGTATTTTCCTGCAAACAAAAATGCATCGCCCTCGACCGAATGAACAATCTTTTCGGAACGGAATAGTATTTAAAAAATGTCACGGGCAAGTCGTTTGGTCGGATGGCCTACGCTGAGGTTTTTTTTTTTTTTTTTTTCCTCTTTCCAAAATCCATTCCCCTAAAGGGTCTTTTGGTGGGTGGGGCTGGCGTAGGGAGGGTCCCATCCCATGGATACAATTCCAAAGGCATTTCTGTGCTCCTATAAGTGGAAAAAATTTCAGTGTTGCGTGGGTACCACCACATGATGTCCGCTCGGCACATCTGAGTCGTCATTGCGTTTTTGGACGGTTCAAATTTGGAGAGAAAAAAAGTGTTGGGATGAAAGAAGAAAGATTGTTTCAATCCGAACCATCCAAAAATGTATTGGACAATCCAAATATGATGAACGGATACCGAGTGAGATATACCCGCCCGACGGCAAAGAATTTCTGCCTATAAGTACCCCCGCTGCCCTCCCCCATAATGTATTAAGCCATCACAGCCGTAACCACACACAGCCACATCCCCCCTGCCTACCTCTCTTACCCATTCTCATCTCCGTTACCATCCCCCTCTTCCCTTCTTCACCACCAATTTCATCATCTCCATAACAGAGCCTCTTTCTTCCTTGAGGAGGTAAACTTCACCTCTCTCTCTCTCTCTCTCTCTCTCTCTCTCTCTCATGTATGTACATGTATATAGAGATGGCTGTATTGTTGCTACATGCATATATGTGTCCTAATAAAAGATACTTAATTTGTAACTTTGGGAATATGTTAGTTAACGCACACTCAAAGGCTCTGTTTCCTTCCAGAACTTGTTTAATTTATTTACTAGGAGTAGTTATTTTGGAACGGTGAAATACAAAAATTTATTTTATTGATTGACAAGAAAAGTACTGGAGTACTACTTACCAGATAGGAGTACAAAGTTAATTACAAGAAAAAAAGAAAGAAAGAAAAATTCCACTAAAAGCCCATACTCAACGACACTCTCTGAATCGGCTAATAATAGTAATTTTCTGGAGATCGATCTAAATCTGTCCCTCTTGATTGCTTCTCATAATCTCACTTTCTTTCTTGGCAGTCAAAATGGGTACAATCGAGAAACAAGGCATAGTCTCAATCCTGAGGTCTGATTCCGACCAAATCAAGGCTCCCTCGCTGAGGAGAACTCTCTCAGCAGACATGTCTTCCAAGAAGTGGATGGCTCAGAGTGGGTTTTCCCCCATGAAGAAGATTGCTTCATCCGAGAGACTCCCCAATCTGGTTGCGGATTCGTCTTCTTCGGAGGAGGAGGGAGAAGATGAGTGCGAAGGAAAGAATAAGGAGGCCGAGAGGTCAGGACGATTCGATGTTTGGAGCTCGATTCTTCTATCCAAGAAGACCGACGACGAGTCCTCGAAGCTCCCGCCTCCCTATGTTCACCCACTTGTGAAGAGGTCAACGAGCGCCCTGAGCGAGAAGAGCCTCGAGATCTGCACCGAGAGTCTTGGGTCTGAGACTGGGTCTGACGTTTTTTCCTCTCCTGCGCCGTCAGATACTGACGATGCAGAAGAGGACAAAGAAGTGCTACCACAACCAGAGTCACAGTTCCTTGACAGAGAAGACTTGCCAGTTGCAAAGAACAACTACTCCAAAAAAGTGTCAACCAAGTTCCCCCCTCCTCTTCCATCCCTCGCTCGCTGCGATGGCCCGTCCCTCCTCATGCACTCCCACCGCGAAAATGGCCGGTTAGTCCTTGAAGCCGTGTCTATCCCATCCCAGAATTACTTCCACGCCCAACGAGAAGATGGCCGCCTTGTCCTCACATTTGCCAATACTCCTGATTCCAAAGAACCAAACAGTGAAGAGACGTTCGATCAGGAAGAAGAAGTGATTGATCATAACGGAGACGACGGCGAAGAAATTGACGAAATCTTTGAAGCCACCGAAGGTGAAAATGATAGCGAAGACAAGGAAGAGGAGGAGGAAGTAATGGTGAAAGTTGAAAATGAAGATGGAGCTAAAGAAATTGAACTTGTGATGGAGCAAGCAACTAAGTTGCCAAGTGGAGTAATAAATGTTCATAGGTCAGCCCTAATGATAAAGAAGCTAATTGGCCTCGACAATAGGAACCCAACATGGACCACTAAGTATAACAAACCAGTCCATTTGGTGGATATGGAGGAGGAGGAGGAGGAGGACAAAGGGCTAAACCCACTTGCACAGTCACTCCCGCGTCAAACCCGACTTGCCCGGCTCATCCCTTCGCCACCGGCAGCTGCCCCTGCCCCTGCCGCCGCCTCTTTCAATACCTATGAGTACTTCTGGAGGGCCAAGCCCACCGTGGCGACCGCAGTCAATCCACTCAACAAAAACAGCTGCAACAAGGTCATTTTGTCCAATAGTACTCCCAAGGCAGATGAAGAGCAAGGAATGGTCCTGTTGAGAGGGAACAAGGCAGACTACTTAGTCCCCTTGTTGAAGGGATGCAAGGAGCCCGGGAGGTCACTTCTGCTATGGGAGCCTTATTGCATTGCTACCTCCTAAGGTTTTTGGGGGCCGATACGTATCCGGTTTTCGAACCTTCCTACCTGATAATTTTTCCAATGTGTCAACCAATTAATACGTTGCCATATCATTGATGCTGATACGTACTCCAATACCGTTACCTAAAACACTCGTGGCTACGCACTCCAACATGTCAATAATAATGTTCCTCCCATATTTTTTCTCTCTTTACTCCATATATAATTGCCTCTTCCGAGGGGATTGTGTAGCCAAATAATCATGAAAGGGAGTGAGAGAGAAGGGAGTGCTTAGATTGAGAGGATCAGAGATTCATTTTGTGTACCATATTTTTGTAAGTCTCTGTCATTATTATATATATATATATATATATATATATATATATATATATATATATAAGTATAACTTAAACATGAAGATCTTGGCACCATCTTTGACCTTGGGTGGAGTAGTGTCTGTCAATCATGTCTAGGTCCCTTTGTCTTTGCATTATAATGGAGTTGCCCCTTTTCCTCTTTTTCTCCCAAGACTTTGCAAGTATTGGCCAGTGACCGTCCAATGAGGGTACTCGTGGTGTGGTCTACTTGGTGTCAATTTTGGGGACACCGTGATCCCTTTCTCGATATGCCTCTTGTTTGTGTTAGGTTGAGGTTTAGCCGACGCAATATTAGCAAAAGAGAAGGGTTTTATGGAGAAGAGAAGAAGAAAGTGACACTTTTTTGGTTTTCGAAAGAAATTACAAGGGGACTATGATGAGCTAGATGATGTCAGGTAATTGGAATTCATCAATAGCGAGCCAAAAGAATTGATGCAATTGGCTCCTCGTGCAATGGAAGTGACCAGTGCTTTGTGTTTACTCATACGATAATTGTTTTTCCTTTTCTTTTTTTCCCTCCCCGCACCTCCACTAGTTCATTTTCCGGTTCAGTCAAAACCAGGTCATTCGTAATGGGACTAGAGATAGGGCGGCGGATCTGCTGTTGAGGTGGGTTAGTGGCAGAAGTTTGGTCGGCAACGGTGGTGGGGCTGTGGCAGGAGGTGGTTGTGGTAGATCTGTTGCTAGCTGCAGGTGGTGGCCGTGATGGCGTCCGTCGTGGACAGGTTGGCTGGGACAGCGATGGCCGATTCCTAGGGGTACTAGGGCTTTTGGGTTTGGGCTTTTGGCCCAAAAAGTGTTTTGGGCTCGTTTCATTAGGTGTTTGGGCTTTGGCTATTTAGGTGATACCACAACCCAATTCGGATTCATAATCGGCCAGTGAAAAGAAATCACCGAAGACCATCTTTACTTCTTAGTTGTAATTTGTTCCTAAAATTAATATCGATAGTTTGTTTATCATGAAAATAAATGCGGAAGTGTTTATTCGATTGAAAACAACTTTAATATTTACAGAGCTGTCTAGTGCAGGAAATATAACTATTAGCCCGCAGGCTTATATTACAACCTGTGGGCACTACCATAGGCCGCACCAAATACAATCAGTTTTACAACTTCTGCAATCCATCGAAATACCGAAATTGAAAACAGGGTATATTTGTAATTAACTCACCTCTGGAACGTGAACCGCAAATATTTACCGTAGTAAAATTATTGATCAACGTCTGGACCGAGAGAGAGAGAGGGAGGATGGCGGTCTGTGGTGGTGAGGCCGAGAGGGAGAGGAGGGTAGGAGAGAGCCGAGAGGAGGAGGAGGGGAAAGGTATAGCAGCAAGCTGCTGCGCACGGCAGCACTATGCCGCGTCGACGGCGGCGGGTTCGGGGTGGTTCTGTGCCAAGAAGAAGAAGAAGAGGAGGAGGAAGTATATATATATATAGAGAGAGAGAGAGAGAGAGAGAGAGAGAGAGAGAGGGAGGGGGTAGACAAGGGAGTAAAGTTTGGGGAGTGGGGTGGGATCCACCCTCATTCATACGTGGTTTATTTCCATTTCTGGCCATCGCCCGTCGGCTAGGAAATCCCACGCGGACGCAAGAACGAGTCCCTTTCCGACCGCGCAGTCCGCGGGTTTCGTCTCGAAAAATTCTGAACATAATACCGTAACCTAAACAAATTATTTTGAGACCAACCCCGTCTCAGTTTTTCGAATAAAAATCTCGATAAGTAAATTCATAAAACGTTTAAATTTTTTGGGTTCTGGGCATGATCCATTCGGTGTCGTGTTGACATCTTGATAACAAGGCTTGTTTAAGTGTTTTCTTGTATTTCCTTTTTATAAAAAAATATAAGGTGAGATGTAGCGATAGCCGATAGGTTGAGCTGGTCCTCCTTCTATGACGTGTTATTATACGATTTCTCCTTTTTATCATTAATGATATGAAAACCTTTTTTTTGTCGATCAAAAGATAATAATGGGACTAGAGATTTCGTAACCGAAATTTACGGCCTATACCTCAAAGAATTTGGCCTTTGGTGTGAGTTGAACTTAAGACTTGTGCTTTCAAGGCACTCTTTTCATCATACTAGTTCCATACCCTTTGTTTTCTTCATTTTCGATAAACGTGCATTTTCTTGAGAATATTTTTCCCGTGAATATATTTTCAGATAATTTTGTACCAATTACGTGATATACTTGTGCTCTTTTGATTGATGTAAAAAAATTTACAAATAATAATACAGTTTATGTATTTTCTCCTTGAAACATGCTTATGATCCTTGTCATAATTAATCGACAGATGAAGTAATAAAAGCAAGAGAATTCGAGGTAGAACACTCAATGATAATGATAATGATAATGATAATGATAATGATACTATGACAGACAAAGCTGGTATTATTGTATTTTCTCCTTGAATTCTTCTACAGTCATCTACGGTGGATTCATCAACCTTGCACCGACGACTCTGCGTTGGCTTACTACGGGTCTTGCACGGAAAATTCGAATCGTTCAATAGTTTTAAGAAAAACCGAGTGGCCTGGTAGAAAATAAGTTCAATTCAATATGTGTAGGTTTTCGATCCAATCTTCTTTTTTTTATTCAAAATTTTTGTTTCCGCTTTCCACTTTTCTCCGGTGGGGTACAAAATTTTTTTTTTTCCAGAATTGGCTTCTCGGCGGCACTCCACTTAAGTGGACTGACCATTTGGACCATGCCCATGAGCAAATCGCATGGCGCAGCCCACTTACTTTGGATGTCGGACTGCGCCATCCAAGTTAACTTCCTCTTACTTTTGGATGGTTTTTTCAATCCTCTATTTTTTTCTAACCTAATAATAAAAAAACATTGAAAGGGTTTGGACAATTTGAACCAATTTGCCCTTTAATTTTGCCCTATTTACCTATCTAACCTAATAATATAATATAATGTAATGATTAATATTAATATCTAAACATTAATTAAACCATCTACACCAGTGCCGCGGCGGCGGGTCCCACCAGAGTGCCACAGGACACCGCGTCGAGATTTCGAAACCACCACAACAATGTACGGACACCGTGCAACACTTACCGGAGCTAAGAATCGCGTTTGAGATAGTTTTCCGGAAACCTGAAACCTTAATAAATTATTGCGTAGATAAGAAGTTATGGCGGATTGTGGTATTGAAATTCATGTGTTGGTGAAAAATTATGCGATTAATAAATTTATCGGAATAATCATAGTTTATGTAGTAATTATATAATAATTAAATACGTAAGGATTTGGATTTAAAATGTAAATGAGGAGATTTTTTCTTTTAGTAAAAAAAAAATGGTTACTACTTATAAGCTAATCTCAAAATATATTATTGGCCATATTAGTCTCATATCACCTCATAATAAAGATCTAATATTAAACATTTATTGTATTTTGTTTTTAAAAAAAATAAAGTTAAGTAAATACTAAATTTAGTAATATGCACTTTCGAATAAAAATTAGTTTGGAAAATCTATGAATAATAATATGGTAGTTAAAGATAATATTGTAAATCGAAAATTAGTGGAAATGTTTTATATGAATTCTAAATGTGAGAAGTAGACTTAATTTTAAGTGTAGTAATTAATTGTTTGACTAAATATTTATTTTGTGATAATAAAGAAATAGAATAAATGATTTTGAGAATACTGTATAAGTTGATATTATCAGTTTGGTAAATGAAAAAGGAAAAACATTATCTTTTAAGATAATGATTTTATTCAAACCACCGTATGCTTATTTTGACTTATTCGTCAATTAATATTTAATAAATTAGAATATTGTTATGTCAGATGTTGTATTTGTGACTTTTGTATGCTGTTGATTGTTACGTGGATTATTGTAATTTGAATTACTACGTAAACATAGAAATTGGACAATAGGTACCCTAGGGTATTCGTGACCAAATTGAAACTGAATAGACGTTAATAAAGCAATTGTCACAAAAGTGATAAGTCATTGGAGATTGTGCGCTGTGTTATGGTTGAAAATTATTGGGAGAAAAAGATTCTTGATGGAGGAGAATCGTATAAACTATTAAATACAAGATAAATTCATAAAAGGCTACATGTGACTGTTGAGATTATTGTACTATAATTTTGTGTTATTTCATTAAAATTGCAAATTGTGGTATATAAAGCACTTCCACGGGCACGAAATCCTCGTGCTTGCACGACTGAAAAAACCTAGTAATAATAAAAAAAAGAAAGAAAAAAAACGGAGATTGATTTTGAAACATGACATCACTGTAAGCATTAAATATGCATACTAATAATGTCAAAACTGTTTTTGTTGGTGTCAAAACTTCAGTGTATAAAAGTCTTGTACACTGCATATAGTACAAGCCTTTTGTGCATTAGAGTTTTGGTACCAATAAAAATAATTTTGGCATTATCATTTCCCTTAAATATTGGTAAACAACGTCGATTTATAGAGAGAAATGATAATGCCAAAACTGTAAACTATTTTTGTTAGTGTCAAAACTCTAGTGCACAAAAGACCTATATTATGTGCTCTTCACCGTTGGGTGTCTTAAGTTAAGAGGTTGCGCCTCCTCTTGAAAAATCTCACACGATCATCACCGGGACAATCCTCACGAGGATTTAGTTCCGAGTAGGGCTGTAATTAAACTGGGTCATTTGTGAACTGTTCAAGGTTCAATTCAATAAGGGTTCGTTCGAGTTTGATTCGTCTATTAAATGAACCAAACCTAAACCTCAATGTTAGGCTCTTTTGTTAAATGAGCTGAGCCTGATCTTATTCGTTAGGCTCGTGAATCTATAGTTAAATATAATTAATAATTCTTTAGGATTCTATTTGCAAATATAAAGAATTTCATGGTTATATATATAAATTCAATACTTATTTTTCTCTCAAATTCTATAACATCAATGAGAGAGTTTGGGTTCTGTTGATTTTAATGAGCCGAGCCGAACTCGAGTCTTGACGAGCTCAATTTGAGCCTTTGTCTCGGTTCATTTGAGTTTAACAAGCCAAACTTGAGGTTTGAAAAACTTTAACGAGCCGAACTCGAGTCAGACTAGTACCTTAACAAACCCGATCGAGTCAAACCAGAGTTTTGAAAAATTTTAACGAGCCGAACTTGAGCCAAGTTGTTCAGCTCGAATCGAACCCAAATCAAACTCGTGTCAGACTAGTACCTTAACAAACTCAAGCCAAAACGATTCAACTCGTTTACAGGCCTAGTTCCGAGAGAGAGGACCTTTGGTTCAAGAACGGTAAATCGTTAGTAATAATTTTGCACATTTGGTACAAGGACGGTGCCTCCAGTTATGATAATTTTTCTCTTTATTGTACGAATGTACAAATTATAATTTTATTTGTTGAGTCAAAATGCATTCCTTCACAAATAAAAGGGCAATTTTGGACCAGAGACTCTTCAAGTTTTTTATAGTGAACCTAATAGAGGTGATATTAGTCTGATTTCAACCGGTTTTGGCGTATTTAATTTTTCGGTCGAAACCGATTATCCAGTTTGAGATTTTTAGAAACCAGAACCGGTTGAGATAATACGGTCCGGTTTCGACCGACTCAACCAATTTCGGTCCGATTTATCCAGTTTTCATTTACGGGTCATATTTTGGGCACAACACATCAAAAAATCTACAATTCAACCCACAAAATATCAACTAAAAATCCATAATTCAACCCTTTTTTTGGACCTAACAAAAAAGGATCAATTTTGAGTCCAATACATAAAAAAAAAAAATCCATAAAAATATAATTAAGCCCATAAAAACAATATATATACATATATATCTGATTGATTTTATATAATGAATATATTAATTAGACCAATGTACACAAAAAGGTTGGGTAGCCTAGTGGTAAAGAGAAGGGAGATCTTTTTAGTCTTCTAGGGTCCGGTTCCTATCCACACCCCTTCCTGTCCGCACCTCCCCTTTCTTGATCGAATTTCAATAATCCGAGCAGTTCAATGTATTCAGAACGAGATTTTAAAGGTACCCATGAGAAATCGGCCAAAAAAAAAAAAAAAAAAACACCGAGAAGGGCTTGATTTGAGCAATTTTTTATTGAACCATTCAATAAAATACAAACAAAACTGTTTGGATGAAACCCTTCCCAATCATTTTTTTTGCCGATTTCTCGCAAATACCCTTAAAATCATGTTCTAATCACATTAAGCGGCTCGGATCATCGAAATTCGATCGGGAATGGGGAGGTGGAGATGGGAAGGGGTGTGGATTTGATCCGGACTGATATATATATATATATATGTATGTATATGTATACATATATATAACCGGTCCGGTTTCGACCAGTCTTTAAAACATGTAAATCGGATCGAAATTATTTTTCCAGTTTATAAAATTTTATAAACTGGAACCGGATCGAAATTATTCAACCGGGTTGAAAAATTCGGTCCGATCTAATTTTTCCGGTTTCAATCGATTTTTGGGTCTCAGCTCACGGCCCTAGGACCTAAGAGTAATTTTTTATAAGGGAGGCTTAATAAATCGTCCTAATTCCCCTACACACTTATGTTTTCATCCTGCCCTCTCAGGGTACTTATGTTTCCGTCCTCCTCCTACTTTTTTTACCAGAGACGCCCTTATATTGTTGATATATATATATATATATATATATATATATATTTTTGGGACAAATTCCTAATCCATTCCGTCCTCGCGAGAATCTCGATTCATCCGGCACCCAATCCCACGAAAATCTCGCGATCACATCCCAAGGTTGGCGTGGATGATATTAATCTACCAAATCGATCTATAATGAACCCTTTCAAAAGTTTTGGAGCTCAAAACTTCTGTAAAACCTGAGACGATTGAAATCCATTCCAAGCGGAGAACCCAAGCAAGGCCATCGTCTCGAGAACCAGAGCAGGGCCGTCGTCCATTGTTGTGGATTCCAGCAACGAACAACTGCGTATGCATTCCCCCGTCCTCTCCGAATGGGGTTTTTTTCTCCGAAAAAAACGCCACGCCACAAATCAATCAAGTCCTTCGTGGTTGAAGCCACTGGCAGAGAAGAAGGGGACATGGCCAGAATTCGTAAACCCCCTTTTATTCTTCATTTTGTGGGTTTGTATTTGTGACCATTGTGCTAAGTTTGTTACTGTGTGTCGTAATAAGGCATAAATCAGTTGGTTAATCGGCTGCATGTCATGATTTAGTGAAATTGATGCTGATCTTGTTCAATGCATGATCAATTTCGATTTCGTTTTTAAATTTGTTGGTTTGTCTTGCTGGTAATTTAACCATCTAAGGCTGATAATATAACCATGTAATGGAAAATGTCTTGCTGTGTGTTGTAATCAAAATTGATTTCAATGCTATATTGTTTGAGTATGTCATGTTTTAATAATCAGTATGAACGTAGAATTTGAATGGTCATGAAATGTTGTAATCGTCATGGTAATTTAATCATGTAACGGTGTTCGCGTATATTCATTTTCTGATGGTAATTTAGCCATGTTCCATGAATTAAGAACAAAGGAGAGTATGACTTTTTGTCGTTTGGTTTGAGTATGACTGGCCATTTTTTTTTATGGTAATTTAGCCATGTTCTGTGAAATAAGATACATGAAAAAAAATGGCTTTTTTGTTCTTGGTTAGCTAGCTTGAACAATGAAGAAAACATTCATTTATGTGGTCAACTTATCATGTTATATTCCTAAATAAATCGATTCCAAATGCTATATTGTTTGTCATGTTTTTTTTAACTCGGTTTGAAGGTATATTAGGAACGGTAAGGTAACGTTGTAATCGTCATGGTAATGTAGTCATGTAACACCATGGTAATTTAACCATTTAGCCATGTAATGGTTTGTTTATGTCATATTTTTTATGGTTTTGATGGTAATTTAGCGATGTTTTGTAAAATAAGATCAGTGAGAAATATGATTTTTTGTTGTCTGGTTGGCCAACTTGATCAATGAAGAAGTAATGCAGATATATGGTCAACTTATCATGTTTTATTCACCAATGACATTTTGGATGCTATATAAACCTTGTTCCATAAAATGAATTTGACAACCAGAATTCAATGTCAACTCATGCTAGCTAGTAGGTGGTAAATTAGCCAATAATTAATTGTTAGTATTTCATAAAATATGGTCACTTTATCATGCACACTTTGAACATTGTCACTGTATCATGTCATGCAGATATGAGGATGATGAAGGACGAGACGTGGGACTTAAAAAACCGTCAATATATCCAGAAATAATGGAACTGAGCAATCAATGGGATTTGTGGGAAGTTTGAAAGTTTGGAAATTATCATCTCTTCCTTCCCCCTGTTGTATCTTATTTTTGAAATAAGATCGAGCCTTAAATCTAGGAATTGGAATTCATTCGTAACTGCCCCCACCCCCCACCCCTCTCTCTCTCTCTCTCACATGTTTAATATCTATCTCTATATATAAAATAGAAAAGGGTAATAGAGGTAATTTACATATTACAAGGATGAAAACATAAGTATGAAAAAAGGAGGCAATGAATTCTTACATACCATGAAAAAAGAGGATGGATATTTAAATATTCCTTTTTATAAAAGTTAATGTGCCAAACTAACTAGTCGCTTAATATGGACATGTTTCCAAATCAGATTGAATTTGGAAAGTCAGTTCTCCTATGTCCTACTTGGATTCGGAAGTCTCGAGAGGACTAAATTAATTACCCATATATTCCTAAAACAACTTGAATTTGGAAACTCACAACTGATTGGATTCCGAAGTATGAAGTCATAAGGTTTACCCGGCCACAAGTACTATATATATGAGCGTAGTGTCACGTTCTCGATTTTCAACATAAATAAATAATACATTTTAATAAAAGAATCTCGCATGTCAAACATAATTCCCAAAATAAGGATTTCCCATCTGCTTAATTTACAACCAATACCTCCTGTTTAAAGAAATACAACATTGGCACCACGGTCCAAATTAACTTAAATACAGATATGACATGTTCAGAACGTTTCAAACGTTGGTCAAAAGATAATTCAAGAGCAAATTAGTTACAAAGCCATCTTTGGCCAAAAGTAAGTCTTTTACAAAGATGAATAAGTAACTAAAAAAGATTAGCTTCCAAAATCTTCATGTCCAAGCACACCATTGCATGCAGTCTAATGCCCGATGTTCAAACCTGAAAAGAAGGATTTTGTTGAGCTACACTAACTCAGTAGGAGAATCTTTACCAATTTTATATGCACATATGATGAAAATGTGAAATAAGAGAGCAAGGAGACAAAGATCAAGTAGAAGATAACTATGGGCTCATTGGAATATTGATAATCATTCCGTTTGTTTATTATAAGCCAACATCATATTCTATAAGACTTGAACTCTTCCCCAAACCGACTTGCTATCCCTAAATCCCCATCTTCGGTATTTCCACCCCATACGTTACCGTATACACTACAAGGATTACCATGTTACCACCCCATGCGTCATGGTGATTCCTAACGATTCAGTTCACCATATTATCACCACTTGCGTTACGGGATCCATCTAAGTCTCCGTATTACCACCACTTGCGTTACGAGACCTCCTAATCCATCCCTCGACTCATTCACCTACCCTCACACTCTACAAGCCAACTAGGACTCTACCTTAATCACACATTCACATAAAAACATTATACGGTGTTCTAACAATGTTATAAATATGTCACAAACATAACCAAGTAAAATCAATTTATCAATAAGACATATTTCTAATAAAGTTTTAATTAAGGAAATCCTTATTCGATTTTAGCTAACGGAAAGCTAACGGATCAAGAAATACATCAAACCATCATTGGGAGTGAATTGGACAACTTTGAGATAGCTTAGGAAGTGTCCAAAAAGGTTTAGAAATGATCGGGGGTTGAGACGATTGAAGGAACACAAAATAGCATCGAAGTTGTCCAGAACAACAAGGGGTATTGATATCCCTGAATCGGGTATCAATACCTGGCAGACTGGAAGTCCAGAGACGGATGGGGTATTGATACCCCAATTTTGGGTATCAATACCGCGCTGTTTCGAGACGATTTTTCTGCAGTTTGACAGACATTCAAAGCCCCAAAGGGGAACGATCAAAGCACGATTTCTACATTATTTCAACACATATACACATAAAAGAGGTAAATAAACCCCTACCTCAAGTCAAGGAGCGAAACCCAAGTGATACAAACGAGCCCTAGCTCCGAAATACTCTCCTCCGAGCTTGACCCACAAAAATCTGAGCTCAATAATGTGATTGAAAGGCTTGAGGGAGGTTGGTTCTTGAAGTTTTGGAAGAGTTTTGAATGAGAGAAGAGGAGAGAGAGGATGAGCCGAGAGAGAGAGAAGAGATCGGTAGAGAGAAAGAGGGAAAGAGGGAGAAAAATGATCTCCTACATGTTCACACCCCTATTTATACACTTATATCTTTTTATTAGACCTACACTCCCTCAACTTTCTATTCCTTCACTTCATGCCCCAATCAAATTAGTCACCAAATAACTATATTGTCTCAATTTAGGCATTTAATAAATATATCAAGAATTAAAATTATTCGGGCCTCTACAATCTATCCTCCTTAAAGAAATTTCGTCCCGAAATTTTCAACACAAGCCAATTAAGATTTATATATCAAACAAACATTCTCATGCCATAACATATATCACCAAGCGATAAGTCATAAATCATAAAGTCAAAATTTATAACTCACATTGATCAATTTGGAAATAAATGTGGGTACTTTTCCCTCACTTCGTCTTCTCTTTCCCACGTCGACTCTTCTTTCCCGAGGTTACTCCATAAGACTCGCACTAACGGAATGGTTTTACCCCTCAAAATTTGCCCGCGCGAATCTAGGATACGTATCGGTTCCTCTCCATAAGATGCATCGGCTTCTAACTCAAGTTTGGACCACTCTAAAACGTGTGACGGATCCGGCTGGTACTTTCGTAACATCGACACGTGGAACACATCATGAACGCCCGATAATCTCGGTGGTAAAGCCAATCGGTACGCGACTTCACCAATTTTCTCGATAATGTCAAACGGTCCGATAAAACGTGGTGAAAGCTTCCCCTTTTGCCCAAAATGTGATAGTCCCCGACGCGGCGATACCTTAAGGAACACGTGATCTCCCACTTCAAACGATAACGGTCGGCGACGACGATCGGCGTAACTCTTTTGCCTACTTTGCGCAGTTAGCAATCGTTGGCGAATTAATTTAACTTGCTCGATAGTTCTCTTTTGCGCTTCAAGAAGACGTTTACGAATTGCTTTCATGCTCTCTGAAGTTTCTTGGATCAATTCCGGCCCGACCAACGTAGCCTCGCCCAACTCGGTCCAACTAACAGGTGATCGACACAGTCTCCCATACAAAGCTTCATACGGCGCCATCTCGATGCTAGATTGGTAGCTATTGTTGTACGCGAATTCAACTAACGGTAGGTGATCTTCCCAACTACCCCGAAAGTCCATAACGCAAGCCTGAAGCATATCTTCTAAAATTTGGATTGTTCTCTCTGATTGTCCATCTGTTTGAGGGTGATACGCAGTGTTAAATAAGAGAGTGGTGCCAAGAGCGGCCTGCAGACTCTGCCAAAAGCGCGCGGTAAACCTTGGATCTCAATCTGATACAATAGAAACGGGTGTCCCATGGAGACGGATAATCTCGCGGATGTACAAACGACTAAGCGTATCAATCGAATCGGTAACCTGAATCGGTCAGAACATATTTTGTATATTTAAGATGTACCATGAGTCAAATACTGTATTGAAAAAAACTTTGACAGAAACAAAGAACTTCAAAACTTCTTTATGGTATCAGAGCGGGGCCCATTCCGCTCCACATTTTATAAAATTCACAATCTACACCATACGATGACAGACCAGCAAAAAGGCTGCACGATGATAGGACCCAAAAGTGGTCACACGTGACAAACCTCAAATGCAACTGCACGTGAGAGGGATGTTAAGGAAATGAATCCCACATTGCTTGGAAGTGAATTGGGTGATTACTTAATAACATTTGGGATCTCTTCACTCATGGCTAATTGGTTTTGAGATGGATATAAAGTTTCTACATGTGATGATTTGGCAGCAATAGGCCAACCAATTACAAATACACAAAAGGTGTTCGGCTTGTTGAAAGGTCTTGGTACTGTTTATGAGTCTTTCATCACTACGATGATGAAACCTCCTACTCCTACATATAAAGAGTTAGTTCCTTTGCTTCAAAGACATGAAACCATGAGAACTTTTCACAGTCCTGAAGTGTTTGGTGGAGCAAATCCTAATACTGCATTTGTTGGACAACGTCATCAAGGTTCACATGAAGGAAGGTACAATAAAGGAAGAAAACAACGGCAAACATCCTTCAACTCAAAAGGGCGCGGTTTTATTCAAGCAAGCAGCTCTTATAATCGAGGTAGTGTGAATCATAATCAACAACCAACAGCTTCCATTCAAAGTGGAACTCCAAAACAACCACAAAAAAATGATGATTCTGGAGTTGTTTGTCAGATCTGCAATAAAACAAAGCATACTGCTATTGATTGTTGGCAGAGGTACAATCAAACATATCAACCTAATGATGCAGCCCAAGCACTTGCAGCAATGAATATCTCAAATGCTCAGGATAGTGCCTGGTTTCCGGACACAGGTGCTACTCAACACATGACTTCGGATTATGGTAAGCTTCAAGCTTGCACTCCTTATTTTGGTTTAGATAAAATAATGGTGGGGAATTGTGCTACTTTAAACATAACCCATGTTGGAAATGCCTCACTTAACATGGGAAATAAAGAGATTAAGTTAAGAAATGTCTTAGTTGTTCCGGAAATTAAAAAGAATCTCTTATCAGTTAGCCAAATGACTTCTTACCTTATGATTTCAAGTTTTCTACGAATGATTTTGTGATAAAGCACATGGAGACAAAGAGGGTGATAGCAAAAGGGAGTAGGTCTGGTGGATTATATGCCTTGAAGCCGAGGAATGATGAAGTCTTTTTCTCAACACGGTTTCGGGCGGTAAATGATGATGTATGGCACCAAAGACTTGGACATTCAAATATTCGAGTCGTTGACTATCTCAAAAGGAATAAGCTGATTTCCAGCAGTAATAATAAGCCTTTTGATTCTATTTGTAGCAGTTGTCAAATGGGTAAAGCGTGTCGTCTTCCTTTTTTAGCTGTTGAGGATCATTATGCCAATCCTATAGAGAGGATTCATTGTGATTTGTGGGGACCAGCTCCGGTTGTTTCCTTTTGTGGGCTATGCGCCCGGAAAAATTCCCCGTATCTCTTTTTTCTATTTTTTTAGTTTACAAAAAGGGGAGAAAATGGTTGGTTCGTTTGAGAGTCGCCACCCGGGTTTTGAAAAGGATTAACCCCGAGAAACCGTTTATTTGAACAATGTGACTCTTTTGACCTTTTTAAAGGTTTTGGTTGAAAAACAGAGAGTTTTGGGTTCGGAAGCCAGGTTACGAGGGGGGAAGGTTTTGTTTAGAAAAGCACCCCCCTCGCCCGATAAAATCAGTCTTTACTAATATTTGTGGGATTTAAAATCATTTTATTACTTAACTTTTATGTCACATAATCAATTATAGCACATGAATAATGTATATTCCATGAAAGAAACAAATATTAACAAAAATATTTGCATATAACAATTAATTGCGGAAAATAACTAAATCAACTAATCTGTCCCACATAAACTCTACCGCACGGTAGAGACATGTACCGTACGGTACATGTTCTATGATTTGCAATTTTAAAACAAGTTTATCTAGCACATGAAAATCTAAGGCAGGCACGCATGCTTATACATTAAATGAAACAGAAGAAAGAAAAAAGATTTTGGTAAAATGTATCCCTTGAAGAATCTCTGCCGTACGGCAATAGTATGTGCCGCACGGTAGAGATTGTGGGACATTAGCTTCGATTTTTGAAAATGTTTAAGTCATCTAAGCCCAGAATTGGTATGAGGAACCAGTCTGAGTTTAGTGGCTTCCCCTCAGATTACAGAGACGAATAGTGGATAAAAGATTTGTACCTCTTGGAGCGAAACCTTCTTTGGAAAATTGTGACAATTGCAAAGTTTTTTGGCACGAGCAAAGCTTCGGTATGCCGTGATGACAAAGTATGAGACTTGAGTGATTTTTTTGGACTTGATATTCTTGGAAAGTAAATGGTATTTTTGGTGTTTTTGAAAGTGAAAAGGAGTAAAAAAATGGGTTTCGAAAGAGGATGATACTTTTGGTATTTGAAGTAGGTACGAAAAAGAGTATAGATTTTTTTCAAAGCATTTTGGAACTATTTTTGATTGATAAAATTGAATTTCTCTCTTCTTTTCCAAAAAAATGTTCTTTCTCTCTCTCTTTTTCTTCCAAAAATGTTGTGTGTCATGTCTAATAGCTTGGAGGAGGTATTTATAGAGCAAAACCAGCTTGGATATGAAGCAAACGTGGCTTCCACAAAAAGAATTCGGCCTTTAACTGAAAAACTTGGTCGTCAAGCAAAAATAAGGGCGGCAACATGTACCGTACGGTACATAAACTCTATCGTACGGCACTGGGCTTCCACTGTACGGCATATCCCAACCGACTAAAGTTTAGGCGGTCAAAAACTCTACCGTACGGTAGAAATATGTCCACCGTACGGCAGAGTTGACCACCGTACGGCACAGTTGACCGCCGTACGGTACATGTTGACAGCTTAACAGGCCAAACTTTGAAAGGCCGCCCCGGACACTCCCGAACTCGGTTTTAGGTGTTCTTTGAACCGTTGGAAAGCCCATTAAGTCTACTTTCTAACCCAAGTGGTTTGGATAAAAATAATTTTGTACATCAAAAGATATGACAATTTTACCCTCAGGCGGTCGAAAAAGTGGTCGTTTTGGCAAAATTCTCATATCTCACTCGTTTCAAATCGGATTAAGGCTTATTATATATCGATAAAAAGGGTTTTGAATGTACTAAAATATGGGAGACTCCAACCATAAAAATAAGGAAGTTTGATTTATGAAAAATGGGATGAAAGCAAACTAAACCGAAGACCATTGGTGCCACGACGGCCAAAACACGTACTCACTCATTTTAAGTATCACTTGGCACTCTTATACCTACTTCTAAGGTGTTTCCTCACTCTTTGAGTACAAAGAGCTTTTCGAGGCACATTTTATTATTTGAAAAGCTTATCGGCCACCTGTGTATGATTTTCGAAAGGTAACGCTCCGAAAGGTTTAGATCAATCCAAAGGTTTAAACTATGCTTTGTTTATCATCATTGGGGACTTAAAAGGTGTCCGGGATTTCCAAATTGGGGTGTCTACACCTTTCAAAAATTCAAATATTACGTTATTTTTGTGGACGAGTGTACACGCTTCACATGGTTCTTTCCAATAAAAAGGAAATCTGATTTCTTTCAATGCTTTGTGAATTTTCATAGATTCATAAAGAATCAGTTTGGTGAGAATCCAAAAAATTTTCAATCGGATGGTGGGGGAGAATTTTCGGATAAGAAATTTCTAGCCTATCTTAGCGAACATGGGATTAAACACCAATTTTCTTGTCCTGGTACTCATGAACAAAATGGAATGGCAGAGCGAAAGCATCGTAATGTTACTGAACTTGGATTAACCATGCTATTTCATGGTCACGTTCCCAAACGTTACTGGGTTGAAGCTTTTGGAATAGCTACATGGCTTAACCAACAAGGGTGTTGAATATGTTGAGTCCTTTTGAAAAATTGATAGGGAAGAAGCCAAATTATGGATCTCTACGAGTCTTTGGTTCAAAATGTTTTCCTTATCTTCGAGATTATGCCAAAAATAAGTTTGACCCAAAATCACTCCCATGTGTGTTTTTGGGTTACAGTGAGTTCTACAAAGGATATAGGTGCCTTTACCCTCCAACCGGACGCGTATATTTGTCTCGATATGTTGTCTTTGATGAGAAAACTTTTCCCATCAAGGAACCAGCATCATTATTTTCTGATAATGGTGAATTGGTTAGCTTTCATGATTGGGTTTCAGGTTTTGAAAAAGGAAGCACTTCCGAAGAGCAAAGTCCCTTTGGTAACATCGACGGCACAGCATTGTACCGCACCAGAGAAAGTCAAGTTCATTCTACTTCTTCTCCCATTAGTGTGAGTCAATGTGATCTTGAAGGAGTCATTGTTGAAGATTCAGAACCACCTGTATTTGCAAGTAACAATGAGAGCACTTCTGCACCTATTGCTATTGCATCTTTACCAAGAGCAGATGACATGGCACCTTCTATCCACCAAACTGATATTGAAGAATCTGAGATTCTTTGTCCTCCTAATTCAGCAATAGAGGACTTCTCTACCGGTTCACAAATATCCATTTCCCATCCAACGGAAAGTCGATCTCGCACTGGAATTGTCAAGCCAAATCCCAAATATTCAGCAACAGACTATGCACTTCTTTCGTATGACATTCCAGCTGAGCCCAAAAGCATTAAATCTGCACTTCGGTTTAATGCTATGGAGGAAGAAATGACAGCTCTTCGTCAAAACAATACTTGGGAACTTGTACCTCGGTCATCTGACATGAATATTATCGGCTGCAAATGGGTGTTCAAGACGAAAATACACTCAGACGGATCGCTTGAGCGATTGAAAGCTCGTCTCATAGCCAAAGGGTTCAATCAAATACCAGGTATTGATTTCATTGAGACCTTTTCACCTGTAATAAAGCCAGCTACTATCCGAATCATTTTGACCATTGCCCTTTCTCAAAATTGGGACATTCGTCAGATGGATATAAAAAATGCATTTTTACATGGCCACATTTCTGAAACAGTCTATATGGAGCAGCCTCCGGGATTCATTGACTCGTTCAAGCCCAAACATGTTTGCAAGTTACATCGTGCACTCTATGGCCTCCACCAAGCACCAAGAGCTTGGTTTGACAAATTTAGTTCTTTTCTTCTTACCCAGGGGTTCTTTTTCAGCCCCATAGATTCTTCATTATTTATCTGCCGTGGGTCCAATGGAATTCTTCTCTTACTGCTCTATGTCGATGATATATTTTGACGGGTGATAACTCTGCCTCCTTACAAGACTTCATGTCCAAGTTGCATCAGGAATTTGCTATGAAAGAGTTGGGATACTTGCATTATTTTCTTGGCATCGAGGTTCACAGATTTCCTGGTGGGCTTTTGCTCAACCAAAGAAAGTATGCGGCCGAGCTTCTCGATCGAGCACAAATGGGAAATTGTAAACCTCTCTCTACCCCAATGGTGGCCAAACCTAGACTCACACCTGGTGGTGACTCTCCTTTTCCAGATCCTCACTTCTACCACAGCATAGTTGGCGGACTCCAATATCTCACCTTCATGAGACCGGACTTGTCGTTCAGTGTCAACTATGTTTGTCAATTTATGCATGCTCCCACTACCTTCCACTTTCAGTTGGTGAAAAGAATTTTGAGATATGTTCATGGCACCCTTGATCATGGTCTACATTTGTTATCCTCTAAAACACTTGAGTTGTATGCCTTTTCGGATGCCGATTGGGATGGCTGCACAACAACTCGGCGTTCTACAACAGGATTTTGTTCCTTCTTGGGTGCTAATTGTATTTCTTGGAGTGCCAAGAAACAACCCACTGTGGCACGATCGAGCACAGAAGCAGAATATCATGCTCTTGCATCCGTTGCAGCTGAAGTAACATGGATTTCATACTTACTTCGTGACATTGGTCAGACAGTCCAACCAGCAACCCTTTTCTGCAATAATGTCTCTGCCTTACACCTTACTGTTAACCCCGTGTTCCATGCTCGCACAAAACACGTTGAGATTGATCATCATTTCGTACGTGAAAAAGTGGCCCAAGGTTCGGTCATTACGTGTTTTGTCTCATCAAGATACCAAGTCGCCGATATTCTTACCAAACCACTCTCTCGTGCCTGATTTCATACATTGTGCATCAAACTAGGCCTCTAGCCATCCCCCTAGCCTAGTTTGAGGGGAACTAACCAAATCACAAGATGGGAGTAAGGATCATGTGATTACAAAATTATAGGAGGAATTGCAGGACACAGATTGTATGAAGACATTATAGGAAGATTTCAAGGCTCCTTTATAGTAAGAGAATCAATCATGTTTCCATGTATAGCAACCATTGGTCAACGTATTTTGTATATTTAAGATGTACCATGAGTCAAATATTGTATTGAAAAAAACTTTGACAGAAACAAAGAACTTCAAAACTTCTTTAATTGTATGTTGTGTTCAAGGGTAGCTCCTCTGTTTGGTAAAATAAATTTATCTTACCCCCCCCCCCCCCCCCCCCCCCCAAAAAAAAAGAAGGGCAATTTTGAATTTACTAGCTAAATAGATATAATTTTAAAAAAAAAACTTATTTGCCAAAATGTGAAAACTGTTTACTCAAATTACTTGTTTACTTGTAAGAGTACTAAGATTTTACATAAAAGTGAAACCTAATGTGCCAAATTAACTAGCTGCTTAATATGTACAAATTTCTATATAAAATTGAATTTGGAAAGTCGGTTCTCCTATGTCTACTTGGATTCGGAAGTCTCTAGAGGACTAATAAATTAATTACCCATTCCTAAAACAACTTGAATTTGGAAACTCAGAACTATGAAGTCATAAGGTTTACCCGGCCACAAGTACTATATATATGAGCATACGTAGGGTCTCATCTTTCCCAAATTGGGTTGCATTTCATAGGGGTCAAAAGTACTGATCAAGCAATGTCGAAATCATCAACTGTAGTGGCTAAACTCGGTGCAGGCCATCCTGAAGACTGCATTCTCTATGCCCCATTCGCAGAGACTCCGGCCGAGTTTTTAGGGTTTGAGCTTTATGCTCTCGTAATAGGATTCAAGCTCGACAAAGAAAAATAATCACAGGCAGAAAAACTGACACGTACTGCAGCGACAGCCGGTTTCTATGACAACGGTGATGGCGATGAGGAGGATTCGGTGGCATGGGAAGAAGCTCGCAAGGATTGGAGGAGGAAGTTGTTGAAGCGCAAACTTGTAAGGAAGATTGCTACAGGATGAAAAGGATATATCATTATGCATGTCTAGTCTAGTGTTTATTATAATTACCATGACTATTTCAAATTTTGTTTAATATTACCATCGGATCGAGTTCAGATCCTCTGAAGTTGTTTAGTACTATGCAGACTCAAAATTAATAGGATTGGTTCCTGTCATCGATTGATAAGAAAATTACTTTCTCTTCTCCATAAAAGTCCAAAGATATCTACTTTTACGCGCGCGAGCGAGTACACACACATATATGTAAATCTACATATGCTTATCTAGTCAAGATATAAATCTATACTAAGAGCATCTCTATTGTAATAAGCAAATAGGTGTGAATAAATAAATTTAACAATTTTCAAAAAACACCCCATGTTTTAATAAGCAAAGTTATAAATCTTTTAGAAATAATCAAATTCCACATATTCTGTAACTAAACTTTACAACTTTTACGAATAACCAAACTCAAAACTCAATAACTCAAAAATACTCCACATTGGAATCGTCTCATCGAGACGAATAATTTGGTGTGGTCGAATGCGTGATTGGAACTCGTTTGCAATTGGACATATGTGCCTTGTGTATTGTGGGGTATTTTTTTAGTTAGGGATGCAAAAATAACCAATGTGGAGGTAGAGGCTGTTAAGTTTGATTATGAACTAAATGAATAGTCAAATGCTGATATGACACATTTTAGTTATTGATTTTGATTATTATCATTGCGATGCTCTAAATCATATACATAATAAAATGTATTATAGTTACTATTAGAGAGAAGCAGACCTGGAGCTTGATCATTCACTTGTAGCTGCCCACAATTTGTAGGCTGATATCTGGGTTTGGTCCACCAAAGGTTGGACAGATTTCTTAGCCCCAAGTCAGGGCATGGGACAAGCACAAACGATAACTTAATAATTGGGAAAATGATGGCCGAGTACGTGTTTTGATAATTAATACCCGTTAGGACAAGCTAAGAACATTTGTTAATTTTGAAAATGTCCTTTAATGGGTATTAATTTTCAAAACACGTCCTTAGCCGTTTTTTCCCTTTATAATTTTGCTCCCTTAAAAGTTTGTTTTCCAATGAGGGCCCAGTGCCAATGGGCTCCAGCCCATATAGGAGGCCGAGATTCAAGCTCTGTTGTGGGCGCTTGAGATTCAGAATTATGAATAACCTCTGAAATCTTTTGTGAACTAACCTAACTGTCTAACACTCCGCTAGCCCTCGGTGATGTATATAATATAGGGGAAAAAAAAATTGAAGGCCCATCAAAATGAGACTGGACGTAGGGAGTAGAAATTTCTTGAGGGATTTCCAGCAATCCATCTTCCTTCCTAGTTGTGGAGCTTATCAAATTTTAACTTAACAAATTTTAGCTTTTCAATTATTTGTTAGCTTTAGGAAATTCAAACTAAGCCTTAGAGCAACTTTACCAGCAAAACTAAATTAGTTTTAGGGAAAATTTCACGTAGGCACCCGACCTTTCACACAAATCACATATAAACACCTGACCTTTCTTAAATTTCATATAAACACCTGAACTTTCTAAAAACTCATCAATTCAACACCTGACCTTTATTAAATATCATATAAACACCTGAACTTTCTAAAAACTCATCAATTTAACACCTGACCTTTATTAAATTTCATATAAACACCTGAGCTTTCTAAAAACTCATCAATTCAACATCTGCCATCACCATTTCGTCTAAAACCAAATGGAAAAAAAATTAAGTGCTTCGATTTTTTATTTGTTTGAAGCAGTGTTAAGATCTTATTTTTCTGATTATTTTATCCTAAAGAATCATAATTAATTTTTGACTCTAAAACTCTCATTAGTTAGCATTAAGAAAGACGTATAATCAAATATCTCTTAGGGCTAACTAAATAAAGCCTTAGAATCAAAAATTAATTATGATTCTTTAGGATAAAATGATCAGAAAAATAAGATCTTCGCACTGGTTTAAACGGATTGAAAATTGGAGTAATTAATTTTTCAACCATGTATAGATCATTTATATATTGAAAATATATGGTTAAAAAATTTAAGTACTCCAATTTTCAATCTGTTTAAACCGGTGTGAAGATCTTATTTTTCTGATTATTTTATCTTAAAAAATCATAATTAATTTTTGACTCTAAAACTCTCGTTAGTCAGCCCTAAGAAAGTCGTAGAATCAAATATTTCTTAGGGTCAACTAACGAGAGCAAAATAAAATGATCAGAGAAATAAGATCTTCATATCAGTTCAAACGAATTGAAAATTAGAGCAATTAATTTTTCAACCATGTATAGATCGTTTATATATTAAAAAATATGGTTAAAAAACTAATTGCTCTAATTTTCAATCCGTTTAAACCGGTGCAAAAATCTTATTTCTCTAATCATTTTATCCTAAAAAATCATAATTAATTTTTGACTCTAAGGCACTCGTTAGTTAGCCCCAAGAGATATTTGATTCTATGACTTTCTTAAGTCTGACTAACAAGAGCTTTAGAGTAAAAAATTAATTATGATTCTTTAAAATAAAATGATCAGAAAAATAAGATCTTCGCACTGGTTCAAACAAATAAAAAATTGGAGCACTTAACTTTTTTTCCGTTTGGTTTTAGACGAAATGGTGATGGCAGATGTTGAATTGATGAGTTTTTAGAAAGCTCAGGTGTTTATATGAAATTTAATAAAGGTCAGGTGTGAAATTGATGAGTTTTTAGAAAGTTCAGGTGTTTATATGAAATTTAATAAAGGTCAGGTGTTGAATTGATGAGTTTTTAGAAAGTTCAGGTGTTTATATGAAATTTAAAAAAGGTCAGGTGTTTATGTGTAATTTGTGTGAAAGGTCGGGTGCCTACCTGAAATTTTCCCTTAGTTTTATAGTCATTTTAACTCATCAAAAGAGGAAAAGTAGCCCTACACCAGAGTAGGTAAACAAAGAGCTAAAATGAATTTGTGAACAGCGCTTCGGCACTTTTACCTTGCAACTGTTCATAAGGTATGCAATATATAACATTATTTTCTCTCTCATCTCTCCGTTCCTTTCTCTTCCTGCTTCTTTTTTTTTTTTTTTTTAACTGTACTTTGTTGCATTGTTTGAAAAAGAAAGAAGTATATTTTAATAGAGGATAAGTTAAATAGATAGTATTGGTATAATGTTGAAAGAAATGTGAGTAGGTAAAATAAAAAATATGCACTGTTCACAAATTTTTTTACTTAATTACTCATAAACATGCTCTTAGATAGGGATGTCAATTTCTTGTATTCTATCCAGCCTCCAACCTGCCCATCCCAATTCGATAAGAAAATGGGGTGCAATGATATTTGCTTCCTGATCCCGATTATACAGTAGTAATTATTGTCATTGTATGTTATTATTTATAAAACATTAAAGAGCAAAATACTAAATACTAAATCTTTATTTCCTTTTTTTCCCTTCTTTTTTGTTTTATCATTTTAACTCCCATCGTACTATGATATTTTATTTCTGTCAAAATTCATTAAGAGAACAAATTAAGTTAGTGCAAAATTTAACAAAAATATAAATCTGATTATTTTCCGACCTCGCAATCTTCCCGATTTTCTCGCTCTTACTTCACTCCGATGAGTTACGAGGTGGGAATGAGGACAAATCCGACTCTACCCCGTCCCGCCCCGCCCCATCGTCATCCCTACTTTCATTGATTTTTTTTTCAAAAAAAACCTGCAATTCATATAGTTAAGGAAAACAGATACAAACTGCGCGGCCCTCCCTGGAGCACATAAAAGGTGAATAGATTTGGCAGCCCCCTGTTTATTTTCGCAAACATAAATGGAAAAGAAATATAATTGTGTGTGTGTGTTGGGGGGGGGGGGGGGGGGGGGGGGGGTGGTTGCAAAAAATAACCCGGTCGGATCCTGATCCGGTCTATGGCCGGTTTCAAGAATGTCGGGTCTCCTGTGATGATCCTCCTTCGGGACCTTGCAAATACAACTATTTCTTCTTCTTTGCTTCTGCGGTTCCTTCCTTCCTTCCTCCGAAAATCTGAGCAATTACTCGCAATAATCTGCCATCACCGGAGAGAGAAACCCAGAAGTGTGTGGCGATGGGTGATATTGCTACGCCCGACGACGAATTACTTCTCAAGAACTTCTTCGCTGAAGTCAGCGAAGTTGAGCGCGAGAACGAAGTCCGCAGGTCTCTCTCTCTCTCTCTCTCTCTCTCTCTCTCTCTCTCTCTCTCTCTCAAAGCTCTATCCTTTTCCTTTTTCCTGTTTTTTCATCCGATTATCATTTTGTTTTTTGTTGTCTATTTTGGTTCTAATTTCTGTGACCATATGCTTCTGACTGTGAACAATTAGGGTTTCATGAGATTCCCCTCTTTCCGAATTCCTCCGTGTGGTTGAAATACACACGCCTTGGATTGTTTCCGGACACACTAGAATTGGCAGTAAACCCTAACTTCTTATGTACGTGTACGTCTAAAAATAGGAGAAAGCAGAAAAGATATGAATTTGGTGGAGGTGGCGATGATTTAGTTGTATTGATTCTGTTGGGTATTGCCGAGAGTGGAGTGAATTACAAAATTGTTGTTTGGCTAGATGCTTTACCATAGGGAACTAAGTACGAGGCGTACCATGATTGTGCGTATGCAGTCCAAAGATTCAACTGAGAATATCGAAGATTCAAAACAATATATTATAGCAGTTTTGAGCTATTTTCTTTTCCGATAAGTAAAGATAATTTTATTGGATGCTGCCAAAGTGCCAATATAGACATGGTTAATCTTTTTGAGTAGTGTAACAAGTTTCTCGTTTTTACCTTTGTAACCATGCCGTATGATGTTTAAGATTATGACGATGATGCATCACAGAACCTAAGCTTGACTTCAAAACATAAAAAGTACCAACGGGTTGGATTCTTATGGATGGGTTATAGAAATAGAAGTTCCGAGCCCGTGATAGTGATAGTGAACGGGGAATAAACCTGACGGTAAAAAGGCGATAGAAAAACAATCTGGGGGTGGCTCAGTTGGGTCTAATCCTTGTTTCTCACTAGGAGGTCAAGGATTCGAGTTTTGGTACAGGCAAGATTGCCTTTCCTGGGCTACAACTTGCTGACGTGTTGGGTAGAATGGTGATAGAAAGGTTTGTGAATGAAGATGAAAGGCTAGCTGTTGCCAGACTTAAAACACTTTATACGTGAAGCTATTTTAAGTGACCCTCCAGGTTAGGGAATAGTATCTCGAATAGTCTTGTGCCACTGAGGTCACCTTTCTCACTAGAAAAACCAGCATGAAGCTGCTAAGTTATTAAGTGACACTGCGACTTTTTCCCGGTCGTAGATAGGGTTTACCCTATTATCAGAGAAAAGAGTGGGGGCAATAAACAAAAGGGCCTTAATCATGAACAATTTTATGCGAGTTATGATGAGCATGATCCTTTCTAAGAAAAGAATTGCTTGAACTTTACGCATCCTCTTCTACTTTTGATCAAAGTGTGGTGTGTCAAAAATGAGCGATGTGTTGAAGCACGCAACCTGTATATATGAACTCATAAGAAGGTTTGCTTGTTTCCAACTCCATTTATAACAAATGTGACCTAACAGTGAGGGAAAGTATTTTAAGATTTTGCTGAGCTTTCTTGATGCAACCCATAGCTTTGCATAAGTATAACGATGAGACAATTTCTGTTTGAGAATATCCCAGTAGTACAAGGCTGCGACATATATATGTGTATACACATACAGGTTCATATGTGTTTTGGCAACATTGGCTGCCTATGAAGTTGAATTGATTTGAGGGATAGAAGTCTAGACAATGCTTTTGGAAAAGTACATTGCTCTGACAAATATAATGTGCAAAAATGTGGTTTCGTTCCTGCTAACATTTCGAAAATGTTTCTTTATTCTTGTAGTGTCTTCAACATGTTTGGTTTCCTTTTTTACCTATCTTGCTGCAACTGACCAAAAACATACAAAATCTTTTGTAGGATTCTTTCATGCTTCAAGTTAAATGCATTTGAGTATCTTAATTTACCCTTCGATTCGTCCTTGGAGGATGTGAAAAAGCAGTATCGTAAGGTAATTATTTCAACCCCACTAGAGTTGATTGAAGGTTTTTCTCAACAATTTGAAAGCTTATTAGTTGGTCGTTGATTAATGTGTTCATATTCCTTTGCCATTGTAGTTATCTTTGTTGGTTCATCCTGACAAATGCAAGCATCCACAAGCTAAGGAGGCATTTGGTGGTAAGTTATATCTTGTTGCATGAAAGAGAAAACAGAATATCAATGGATGATTTTATGTCTAGAACATTTCTAAAATATTCAAGACTGTGCTTGCAGTCATGATTGACATTTTGCATCTGAGATGACATGATTCAAACACATGTTAAAGAATAGGCAGAGCATGTTTTTTATACGACAAGGTCAGGGATTTGAGACTGGTAGCCAAAAGCCAAGAGCATACGAAGATGTCAAAAAATTTCTTGTTTCTTCAGAGTTAGCTCATTTTGTGGATTAACATTTTTCTCTCATCACCCCCTGATGTTCAGATTTTTTGTAGGAAGTACAGACGCGTCTCCTAGGGTCACTTGTTATATCAAAACGCGTCAGAAATCTTGTTAATTTATTTTTAGATCATACGTGCTTCAAAACTCACGTGTTCGTTCACATCTCTTTGCTTGGAGTCTTGTCTTGACACATACATGCTTCAAACAGACGAACACATCTGACTCACTTTTATTCTAGGTCATATATTATGAATTTATTACGTTCCATTTACAAAATGTTTTCTTCTGAACAGCACTAGCAAAAGCCCAGCAACTATTGCTTGATCCTGAAGAGCGGGGATATATTCTTAACCAAGTTAATAATGCAAAAGGTCTGTGCTTAAGCCTTGTCATCTTTATATTCCAGCTGTATCTTTGTAGTTAATTTTTGTCTCAGGATCTTATTAGTTCAAGTTCAATTTTCTGTGAGAATCGTTTGTCACTTTCATAATACATGAATTCACATATAGAACATGTATCATTTGTGCTAGAAATTTTTTGGGGCTTGTTCTCATGTTGAAAATTTTAATCTACTTAATTCTTTATGACTTGTTTGATAATACGTCTCCTATTCTTCCCCTACATCACATATGGCTTATTTGCTGTTCCACTACTGTACACTGTACAGTGCTACTTTTGAATCACTGGGTATCAGCCTGATTTCCATGCCATGGCCCAAACAGTTTCACAGTTTTTGTATAGTGATTTGTGCTCTACTTTGTAGCAATTTTCTTGTTCGGGTTTGAGAACCAAAAATTATCATTGGGTACACGTTAGAGAATGCTGACTAGAATGGTGGTTTTGCACTGCACATTCTTCTGATTCGTAGAATGATTTTTCATGTTTCTTTCATTGTTGGATAATAGCGGCCATTAGACGAGCTAATTTCTTTGTCCCTGTTAAATGTACTGCAGAAGAACTTAGAGCAAAGAGGAAGAAACAGCTTAAGAAAGACTCAGCGTCTAAGATAAAGTCATTGGTCGATGAGGTAAAGTGAGGTTGCGTTGGCCTTTACGTCCATGTTCTTCTGGTTTGTTCTTTTGCTATGGGTATTTTGACCTAGCAGAACTTTGCGGCATGGTTGCAATACTTAAATTTGATGCTAAATAGTTGATTTCGAAAACTTTACCATATTGTATAGTGTTAGTCTTACCTCTTAGGAAAGGTTTCCCCTCTTGAGCAATTTGTGACTTTGTGGAGGTTTTTGATGTGGGAGGAAGTGCATAGGTGGGATTTTTCTGTGTTCTTTCTCCTCTTTAGATGGCAGTCTACAGCTATCACAATAAACTTAGATTCTGAACTGTTGAGTGCCTATTCGTTCTGTCTGTTAGCACTAGCATAAATTACTATATGTAGTTCTCCTGCATATATACAGCATGCAGAAACTCAGTGAAAGAGTTGGTGTGCTATAACTACGACAATTCTGTGTAATTGTGTTCTTTTCTCGAGGTATTGAATGGCTTTTTTTTTACTGATACCTTCTGTCGAAGTCTGGGTGCACCAATCATCAAAGATCTGGAGTTCATGTATAATCATTGGGTTTTTTATCCTGTTATGGTCCGAGCAGCAAATGAAATGAAGTTTGATATACGAAACTTTTCAGTAGGGTAGTATCCAGTGGGATTACTTTTGTGTGCCATGTTGGATGAAGAAAGAACCATTTTATGGCAGCCTGTGTTGATATTACTCCAACATTGCATTTTGGTTGTACCTTGCTCAGCTTTTGGAATAAAACTTACATTCCCCATGCCAAATGCTTTTTGGTAATGATTGATGAGTCAAACAGCTTGCTGATTCATATCCCGTGGGACTTGATACAGGGTAAGTATGAACAAGAGTATGAGCGGTCGGATGAATTTCAGCAACAACTAAAACTGAAGGTTCGAGAGATCTTGACAGATCAAGAATGGCGGCGGAGAAAAATGCAGAAGAGGGTATGCTTGACGCTCAGCCTTGCATTTTTTCTTATGGTCTTAGCTATTGTGCTTTTACCATTCTTAATGGATGACTTCTTTTGGATATTCTGCAGATATCAGAAGAGGAAGGTAGACTGAAGAAGGATGAGGAAGAGGAAAAAGAAAAGTGGAAAAGAAAGCGTGAGCATGAGGAGCAGTGGGAAGGGACAAGAGAACAAAGGGTTTGTTTCCGAAATCCTTTCAAATATCATGCACGATTATGTATTTGCTCATACGTTAGCCTATGTTCATGAACTTGGGTACATCCATATATGGGTGTGTCTAGGCGTTGCATTCTTGTAAAATTCCATTTGTCAAGGCATCGTAGTTCTATTCTAACACCCCAGTTATAGTATTGCATTCAGAAGACACAGCATGCATGTCGTTAGTACTTCATTCCTTTTAACATATCGATTTAGTATCTTTAATGACATATGTACTGGATTGGGAGTTGGTTCATCTCATCCTTAGACGTGCTGCTTGGGTTCATTTCCAACGTCATTTGAGAAGTGATTCTGATTATTACCTTCTTGTATCAAACAGGTTTCCAGCTGGAGAGATTTTATGAAGGGCGGAAAGAAGGTGAGATGATTTACTGGTAAATCTCTTCTTGTCTTGTTATTGTGACTGTGCTTCAACTAGTTTTCTTGCATACACAGGTAAAGAAAGGAGAGATCCGACCGCCAAAGCTCAAGACTGAAGATGCTACCAAATCTTATGTTCAAAGGCCTGTGAAGCGAGGTTAAGTCGATTAAGTATAATAGGGATGATTTGCCAATTGACAAACTGCTGAATTAGTATGAGTTGAAGAGGGTTGAAATTCAGCTGCAATGTCATACCTCTTAACCTTCTTGTGATAACTCTTGTAATGGCGGATCAAAAAAAAAAACTCTTGTAATGGAACAAGTCTCGTAATGGAATTAAGATCTTGTTCATTTATGAATTCCAAGGTACCCAATTAAGTAGAGTGATTCATCATTTGAAGGAAGTAGACCTACTAGTAACGTAACGTTTCCTATAACTTCTTTTTTTATAACTAGATCTTAAGGCCAATTTGCATGCATGTACCTCGACTAATTTCAAGATTCTGAAGTTAACAACGCAAACCCTCCAGCCCCAAGGCTTAGAATATTTAACCTCAATGGAATTCAAACAAGAAACCTCATAAAAAATTAACAATCGGGCAAACCCTCCAAAAGAAAGTAAGATAATTAGATAATGTACTTAAAAAGTGAACTATACCCCTTCGCTTTTCTTGCCAGGCAACAACCAAAACAGCCCAAGTTTGTAATGGAAAATTCCGAACTCAGAATTATGCACGATAGAAGGTTCGAGCTATGAAACTGGTCTGTAATTCAATGCTGCTCAAAGCAACATCGCAACAAGAGGAGGTCACACAATTATAGAAACAAGTTCGTTCCTCTCATAGATAAACCGAACACGTGCAGGAAAAAACTACTCGTGTAATCCCATAGAAAAGCACAAAATCTACTGCAGTAGGTTTACATCAGCAAACAATTGTGAAGAAAAGCAGGTTACATGCTGCATACAAACGGATCTACAAAGTTACGGGTTAGCTTAAGTGCACCTCAACAAATGGGCAGCATGTAACGGGTCAGCTTAAGTACACCTCAACAAATGGGCAGCAAGGGTTACATGCTGGATCCACAAAGTTACGGGCCAACTTAAGTGCACCTCAACAAATGGACAGCAAGATAGAGAATATTCACTTCACATTACATTTACTTAAAGGCTGACACAAATATACAGAAGAAAGTTAAGGCCAATAATCTAAGGAGCAAAACCTCCCAAATATTATATTCTCACCCCCAAAAAGCTTTTTACCTTCACAAAAAAAGATACATTGCACAAAGTAGAACCCTAATTACATAAAACAACCCCTCTATGATACATGAATGTTAAAGAAGATTCAACTTTATATATCTCACAAATCACATATTGGGACCCTCGTGTACTCTGGATGAAAAAAGGAGCAAAAATATTACAGCCTAAAGCAAAAACATAAAATTAAAAAACTAATCAGAAAAAATACCAAAACTCGTAC